>JAVIAB010000024.1:58864889-59187389 GCA_032433765.1 Megaustenia siamemsis
AATTTTATCTTTACGTCACCCTTAGGTCAATTTTAACGTTATGTTACCATGGGTGAACTGGCTGAACTTTTAGCACGCTCATGCACACACAGAACTTTGTACGTGGGCTGCACCTTGCCAGTACATAGCTCCAAATAGATCATGACACACATCGTTGCCCCTAGCAACGGAAAGCCGCTAAGCCACTAAGGTTTAAGGGGCATTAATCATTCCGTGCTTTTCTGTCAGTGAGACATTAAAACAGACCTGTCTGATCTATATCAGACTAGTCAGCTTATAAAACTGACTCAGGGAAAAAAGCTTTAAATTTAAACCATTTTTCTGCTTTGCAGGTTCTATCTCACGTTATTAAAGCGTGCATAATTAAGTCTCAACTAAGCTGTCGGGAGACATCGGAAGATAGCTAAACAGTGAGTGGAACGGCCATTAATATTTTATACTAACAAACTTAGTCCTAGACAATGCAATTTTATGTTTACGCGCTATCCAGCACACAATGAAGCAAGAAAAATCATCATCATCATCGAGTGTCGTCTCCGCATCGAAGGTTGGCTGCCATGGAGCGCCATTCCACTCTTGCTTTGATGCGGCAGGTTGTCATAGGCTGAATTGTAAATATTTTGATGTTACTCGTCCATGTTAGTTTTGCTGTGCCTCTGTCTCTTTTACCTTGCATTTTCCCTTCCAAGACTACTTTTTACGCTATCTTACTCTGTATCTTGTCTTTTTGGTGCCTATTATCATAGGTTCACCTGTCCACCTCTTAATGTTATCAGTTCACTTTAGTCTTGGTCTGCCTCTGCCTCGTCTACCTATGACCTTCCCTTCCAAGATGGTTTTGTCTATACTGGAGAGCACATACCTTCTCTCTGTGGGCAGGCTGAGGTGCTGGCTACGTGGAATACCACGTGAGCTTCACGACATGTCCTGCTATTAACCTCTTTTGTTCTGGTCATGGATTCATTTTCACTGCAGTCAGGAAATCCCCTGTACCCACTCTATTCACGTCACAGCTCACATCAAAACGCGGAAGCAAATTCTGTTGACATTGTCGACTACCGCGCTGCTCTAATCTCGGCGCAAATGCGTTCATTTCAAACGACTTCGGTTGAACAGGGAGTGTACAGTCACTTCCTTACTCCAGTATCCTTGAAAACACACATTTAAAACAAAGCAACCAAAACGGTTTAAGCAACTGCTTTAGTCTCCGCAAGAACAGAGCGACATGCAGCCATTTTGATTTTGCATTATCGTCTGGCGGCCGTTCGCAAGGTCAGTGCGAGCCAATGCGGCTGAGTGGACGGAAATCGAAGAGAGTGCCCATCATTTCCCACTCTAATTCACTCTATTAAATCGATAAACTACATAGAAACCAGTCAAAACACAACAAAAACATGTTTAGTGTTCTATCTATCTATTGTCCTTTCGAGCCAAAGACGGCACATAGGGCAGAACCACAATCTCAAAAACAGAAACCTTGCGTGCCAAAGTGGCACAAATTGCAGAGATCACTGCTCTAAAACATATGGCGCTGTTTCCATAACAATACTTTTTACAATGACAGCTTGTCAAGCCATCGATCAATCTCCTTAGTCGCCTCTTACAACATGCATGGAAGGTCACATTGTCACTATTCTTTACTTCCCTCATAATGAGGCTCCGGTAACACACAGGAGGTTTAGTGTTGGCACTCTCTAAATGGTACTAGGGCAATGACCGCCATCTTTCCGGGAAGTTCTGGAATTAACCACATCCCTCATAAATATGATGGTTGCACTCATGCTATATTCTTCTGACATAAATGTTGCAACATATCCCATCAACGTTTAAACACATTTTTTTTCAAATAAGCATTATTATACTAACGTTGCTCTGTCAAAAACACATATTTTAAAATAACCTACATTTGTGTTGTGCTGTTGCAGAATGGAACCATTATCTACAAACATCACTTTTAGAGAGTGAGGGGAATGTATATGATTCAAGCTATTGCAACATCACAACACTTATATTACTTCTCAGAATGGAATTTAAATGTTATCTCTAGGCTAACAAAATACGACCAGGCATTGCATGGCCTTTATACAAAGGGTGATAAACATGTCCAGCAAGATATGATTTATTTATGTAACTGCAAATTATATTTATTTGTATTTATTATACAGATTACACACATAAAAAGCTGTACACGTTTTTTATTTTTTCTTCATCGTCATCCAGTAGCATGTCAGCTAATGTAGACATACATATCTACAATATCCGGATGTTAGTAATAAACTGGTCCAACCATACCCAACGGACATTAGGCAGGAGAACAGAACAGAAAATTAAAGCCTTAGAAATGTGGAGTTATAGAATAGGAAGAATTGGATGGAAAGAAAAGACAACTACTAAACACAAGACACATGAAATTATGGAGGCATGTTGAAAGATTAAAAGACGCAGTAGCCTACTAAAAGTAATCTTGGAAGGGAAAATACAACGTAAAAAAGGTAGCTCAAGACTAACATGGACAAGTCAGTCGGTGACAACCTACACTACCAAAGCAAGAGACAGCGGAATAGCGCATCATGATAGCCAACCTGGCTAATGTGGAGACGGCACTCGATGATAACGATGATGACCTTACGTTAAGGCTTGTAAGACAACATAGTGCTAGTGCCGATATTCAATTCAATAACTAATGGCACATTGTGTGGGTCTTGTGGTCAGTGTGGCTCTAGGCCGCTCTACTTTCCAAACAAAACATCCATGGTAAATATTTTCAGATCTTAAGTGAACATCAAAGGCTATAGATGACAAAGACTAAGTTGAACCTCCAAACTGTGATCCCAGAAATAACAATTTAATCTTTCCAGGATTGATTAAACCGAAGAGGAAAGACATATTATTTTTATTTCCAAAATATGCTCAAAACAATCGGATGTCCCGGGCCGATGCATCTAAACATCTTATTCTCTCTGCATATTATGCATATATTTTATATATTCTATATTCTATATTATTAAGATCCTATGCAATCTATTTTTGACAATAGAGACAAGAAAAAGAGTTCTTAAATGTTACGTAGAGCCAGTCTTAACATTTGAATGTGAATCATGGACAGTAGTACAACAGACAAGAAAATATCACTGAAGTCTGTAGAAATGTAGTTTTACAGAAGAATGTTGAGAATACCTTGCACAGCTAAGAAGAGTAATGAAAACATTCTGAAAGAGGCCAAAGCAAAACGAGAGCTAATTTCCAATATTAAGAAGAAACAATCAACAGTTTTTGGCCATGTAATGAGAAGAGAACAAATGGAATATATTGTTACAACAAGGAAAATAGAGGGACGAAGAGACAGAGGGAAGCAAAGAGAAAAGATACCAGACAGCTTAAGAGAATGGCTTGGCAGAAGGTAAACTACAGAAATGATAAATAACTGTCGAGATGGAAATTTGTGGAGAGACATGGTCACCTACGCCAGCAGGCCCGGTACTTGATGATGATGATGATTGATGTCCTTACTTGTCTAGTTCTCTAAGGACATTGCTACCCTGGCTACCAAGTGAGATTATATTATAAATTATTGCCCGAGTGATAGAGATCGTAAGCTGAGAACGGAAAAAAAAATTATGAAAAAAAAAGTACAAGATATAGCAATTTTTGCAACAAATATAATTTTCTTTTACAAAATAAACCAGTTTATTTTATCTGAAAATATGTTGCATCATTTATTACTTCTTTTTCTTTCAAATGTAAGCATTATTTTAAAAAAAAATAAATAAACTATCATTTTCTGTATGAAAACAACAATTTGTAAAAAAAAAATGGTCTCACTTGCACGAATTATCCGCCCATGATTATGTAAACCCTGCTCACCTACATAGATTATCCTTCTGTAATTTCATTTCCACTTCTCTTTTAATTTCCTTTGCGGGCTTAAAAAAAAGGGCGAAAAGCCCAGAGGCTGTTTACTGTTTTTGCTAAAATTTATGTGCCAGTTTTGTTGCTAGCCATTAAATGCTGTGATTACATTCTTGTTGTGTGTTTGAGCTTTTCTCATATCGTATTTATAATTTGCTTTTTCTTCAGTGTATCAAATATTTCACATTCTGTTTTTTATCACTCTCGCGTCGTAATGCCTTCAACCGCATCATAAACCAAATACGTTGTACATTATTGATGTAAATGATTTTCTTTTTATCAAACATGTTGTTGAACAATTTTTGAATGAGCGTAAACACCTGCTCAACTTCAAAGAAGACATTCGTCCTAAAAGTTTCACACTGTTTTTTATTTCGTCATTCTAAATCCGGGTTAGCTACAGAGGTTGCTAGGGCTACGTAGAATATAATTCTCGTTATTTTAGTGGAGGATGGCTAAAAGAAGCGATAATAATTCGTTTCCAATTCATCTTTAACTCTTCAACTACTATTCTAATATTGACGGCATTTGTTTAACTGTTGATCTACTATTTTAACCTCGACCTCTCTTTTTAACTGTTGATCTAATGTTTTAACATTGACTTCTCTTTTTAACCGTTGAACTAATGTTTTAACCTCGACTTCTCTTTTTAACTGTTGATCTAATGTTTTAACATTGACTTCTCTTTTTAACTGTTGATCTAATGTTTTAACATCGACTTCTCTTTTTAACTGTTGATCTAATGTTTTAACCTCGACTTCTCTTTTTAACTGTTGACCGAATGTTTTAACCTCGACTTCTCTTTATTCAACATTGATTTACTATTTTAACCTCAGCTTCTCTTTTTAACTGTTGATCTACTATTTTAACCTCAGCTTCTCTTTTTAACTGTTGAGCTAATATTTTAACCTCGACTTCTCTTTTTAACTGTTGAACTAATGTTTCAACCTCAACTTCTCTTTTTAAATGTTGATCTAATGTGTTAACATTGACTTCTCTTTTTAACTGTTGAACTAATGTTTAAACATCGACTTCTCTTTTTAACTGTTAATCTAATGTTTTAACCCCGGCTTTTCGTTTTAACCGTTGAACTAATGTTTTAACCTCAACCTACCTTTTTAACCGTTGAACTAATGTTTTAACATCGACTTCTCTTTTTAACCGTTGAACTAATGTTTTAACCTGGACTTCTCTTTTTAACCGTTGAACTAATGTTTTAACCTGGACTTCTCTTTTTAACCGTTGAACTAATGTTTTATCCTCGACTTCTCTTTTTAACCGTTGAACTAATGTTTTAACCTGGACTTCTCTTTTTAACCGTTGAACTAATGTTTTAACCTCGACTTCTCTTTTTAACCGTTGAACTAATGTTTTAACCTCGACTTCTCTTTTTAACCGTTGATCTAATGTTTTAACCTCGACTTCTCTTTTTAACGGGAGCCGCGATAGCTCAGTGGTTAGTGAATTGGACTACAAAAGGCAGGAGGTAGGGTTCGTTCCCTACCGACGGCTTCCAGGTTCACCCAGCCTTTAATGGGTACCGGAGTTTTTTTGTGGGAAAGTAAAGCGGTATGGGCGTAATATCGACCACATTACCCCAAAAATCATGTGCCGAAGCTTAAAATATATGGTCAATAATATCATATTCGTTATACGCCACGTGGCGTGATGGGGGCATTCTACTTTTTGTTTTACTTTTTTTTTTTTTCTCTTTTTAACCGTTGAACTAATGTTTTAACATCGACTTCTCTTTTTAACTGTTATTCTAATGTTTTAACCCCGGCTTCGTTTTTTTAACTGTTGAACCAATGTTTTCACCTCAACCTATCTTTTTAACCATTGAACTAATGTTTTAACCTGGACTTCTCTTTTTAAACGTTGAACTAATGTTTTAACCTGGACTTCTCTTTTTAACCGTTGAACTAATGTTTTAACTTGGACTTCTCTTTTTAACCGTTGAACTACTGAAATAAAAACTCAGACCCTACCATCTTGTTGATGAACTCGACCAGCGGCCTTTATTCTCCGGCCCTACCCAATCTCCCCGGTACACCCCAGTAATGGGAAAATGGCGTAAAGATAAAAAGATAGTTAACTACTATTTTCACCTTTACTACATTGCTTCATACTTCCATCGAAGTTACTACTTCGATTCTTTAATGATTCTACTGTCTAACTGTGGACTCTTCCGTTTTTCTGCTGATCCCTAAAAAAAACTTCGATCCTTATATCTTGTACTGTCCACGAATGTGTAAACTGTGAATCTTCTATTACTTTACTGTCCATACACCCACACTTTAAATCTTCTAATATTCTACTGTCAATAAATGTAAACTTCGAATCTTTTATTATTTTACTGTCTGAACACCCACACTTTAAATCTTCTAATATTCTGCTGTCAATAAATGTAAACTTCGAATCTTCTATTATTTTACTGTCTGAACACCCACACTTTAAATCTTCTAATATTCTTCTGTCAATAAATGTAAACTTCGAATCTTCTATTATTTTACTGTCCAAACACCCACACTTTGAATCTTCTAATATTCTACTGTCAATAAATGTAAACTTCGAATCTTCTATTATTTTACTGTCTGAACACCCACACTTTAAATCTTCTAATATTCTGCTGTCAATAAATGTAAACTTCGAATCTTCTATTATTTTACTGTCTGAACACCCACACTTTAAATCTTCTAATATTCTGCTGTCAATAAATGTAAACTTCGAATCTTCTATTATTTTACTGTCCAAACACCCACACTTTGAATCTTCTAATATTCTACTGTCAATAAATGTAAACTTCGAATCTTCTATTATTTTACTGTCTGAACACCCACACTTTAAATCTTCTAATATTCTACTGTCAATAAATGTAAACTTCGAATCTTCTATTATTTTAATGTCTGAACACCCACATTTAAAATCCAATATTATTATCCTGTCAGAAAATGTAAACTTCGAATCTTCTATTAGTTTACTTTCCAAACACCAAAACATTAAATGCTGTAGTATTCCACTGTCTGAACATCAAAACTTCAACTCTTTTTTATTCTGCCTTTTGATCAGTAACTTGGCTCGTTTCTTTAGTTGTCTCATTTCGACATCTCTAAAAGTAGCACACCGATGTCATTTGCATCCCCCACGCATCCAAGCACACAAACACCCAAGCATCTAAACACACATACACACACACCCAAGCATCTAAACACACACACACACACACCCAAACATCCAAGCACACAAACACCCAAGCATTTAAATACACAAACACCCTAACATCCAAGCACACACAAACATCCAAGCACATAAACCCCCAAGCATCCAAGCACACAAACACCCAAGTATCCAAGCACACAAACACCCAAGCACCGAAACACACAAACACCCAAGCGTCTAAACAAATAAACAAACACCGATGCATCCAAACACACATATACCCAAACATCCAAGCACTCAAACATCCAAGCACACAAATACCCAAGTATCTAAGCACACAAACACCCAAGAATCTAAACACCCAAACATCCGAACATCCAAGCACACAAACATCCAAGCACACAAACACCCAAACATCTAAGCACGCAAACACCCAAGCACATAAACACTCAAACTTTCAAGCACACAAACACCCAAACATCCAAGTAAACAAACACTCAAATATCCAAGCACATAAACACCCAAGCATCCAAGCACACAAACACCCAAGCACACAAATACCCAAACATCCAAGCACACAAACACCTAAACATCCAAGCACATAAGCACTTAAACATCCAAGCACACAAACACCCAAACATCAAAGCACACAAACATCCAAGCACATAAACACCCACGCATCTAAACTCACAAATACCCAAGCATCCAAGCACACAAACACCCAAACATCCAAACTATACTATCTAGCTTTTCAAACACTTCCCTTGTGCCAACAATGTTCCCGCTGAAATCTGGTTAGTCCAAAGTAGAATAATAATGATACTAAGCTAGAACAGACGTGGCTGGCTTTGATTCTATTGAGCTGAACAAGCCAACCTTCCCGTGTTAAGAACAAACCCATTTTTACTCCACCATTCCATCATATGACACAAAATATGCGCGTTGACATTTAGCGCCGCATATTAGTTAAACAGATCCCTTATTTGTCATCCCAGTTGCAACATTATCCTTGTATCTAGCTTGACCCCAGACTCTCAATTTTATGATAAATTAATGAAGTTCGATATCACTGCACACCGAATAAGCCCATAGGTTCCCAATCGCCATCTCACTCCCCAGCAGGCAACGAAGGGTTTAAAATGTGAGACTCCCGTGACGCATTGGTTGTATCTGTTTCATTTTATTCATCTGCATCACATAACCCGTCGTCGGAGTACAACTGACAAACCTCTTCAACCTTCTTTCTTTCTCTTCATCTTCTTTAATTTCTTTTTGACTCTGAAATGTTGATGCCTGCCTATTCTCTTGGTGCTGTTTTCCCATCTCTCCCTATGCCTAACTCTCATTCCCGGTCCTATCACAGTTTCTCCCTGAATGGTATTTGTTAGGTCAGATGATCGAGATACGGGTCAAACCATTTCATTTGCACTTCTTCACAATAGTCAAAAGACCACCATGTACCCCAATTGTTTATTGTAATTTTTTGTTTGCGAATTTTCTTTAAATTTAGTAACACGATCTGTATAAGGGATGTTGATAATCTTACGATAGAGTTCAATCTTAATAACTGATATTCTATTCTGTAGCTTTGATATAAGATTCCCTGTTTCGCAAGCGTATAGAAATAAACATAACTGATATAAGAAGTGCCATTTTCAGTCTGTTTTAGAGCTAAGATTGGTGTTCTTATCTTTCCAAACAGTTTTAGCTGGTTGTGTATGCAAACACTTTCTGATGTTTTCCCCATCTTTTCTGTGTTCGATTTTAAATTTCTCGGCTAAGGCAGTTCGAGTCATAATCAGGGTAGTAATTTTCTAAAGAAAAGACATGCGGTCAACAGGTGTGTGTGTGTGTGTGTGTGTGTGTGTGTGTGTGTGATGCCTATTGTTCTCGATGAAGGTCTATTGAGTCGAAACGTCGTTTGATGTTGTTGTACTTACCCTACGTAAAACTGTATTCATACCACTTTTTCACCTCTTTTCTTTTCACTTGTGTCATTAGCTTTATAGCAGCTTCGCATTTATATACATTCTTAGACCTTTACCTATCCCTTTCGTGCAGTGAAAACCTTCAATATATATATATATATATGCACTATAAAGCTAAGATCATCTACTGGTGCTTTCTTTGAGTGCAGAACATCCGCATTTTCATTGTCTGTTTTTACCCGTACTACATCCTGAGCTATGTAGAGCTCTATGTGTGCCACCCACCCATATAAGATCCCTTCATCTAAAACCTTTGGGGACCCATCGCCCCACCCATATCAATCACTGTGTCACTCTCCAGCTTAATTGAATGTTGACACTGGGAACGAGTTATTGCAGCGCCATCTAGAACACGCATTACTTAATGTTATGATTGCGTTATGAGTAAAAACAAGCCACACAATTAATGGCAATCACAGAAATGTAGGCTCTCAGTAAAAAGGATGCTAGTCCCATGGGAAGAATGTAAATTAAATATAGAAATATTACAGGAAAGTGGAAATATGGAAATGATAACTCAAATAAAAATAAGAAAGATGGCAAAATAAATTGCTCAATGTGCACAGACGCACTTCCGCATGGGCAAAA
The DNA here is from genome assembly GCA_032433765.1 of Megaustenia siamemsis. Taxonomy (NCBI): domain Eukaryota; kingdom Metazoa; phylum Mollusca; class Gastropoda; order Stylommatophora; family Ariophantidae; genus Megaustenia; species Megaustenia siamemsis. The sequence continues at coordinate 58,874,534 of JAVIAB010000024.1, forward strand.
GAACATACGTTCTCTCCTATATAGGACGGGGAGTTTGGGATCTTACCAAATATCTTTGAGGTGACCCTAGAAACAAACTAGCTACTCTCTATGGCTAAAGCTGCTCAATTGTATCAGCTTTTACTTTTTGTAATAATAAATTAACCACCGTCGGCTTGGTAGATCAATCACATCTTAATCAGATCGTTTCAGGGTAACCCGGAATAGTAATAATGATTACTATAATTGTCTAGTGCTATAAACTATGATCCTTCCTAGCAGTTAAATATTTTTAAAATGTCTTAATAATTTCTATAAAACGTAATGCAAAAAAATTGATCAACACTGAGGAAAGATCTACGTGAAAGATGATGGACTGAAACTAAAATGAAAAACAAAACAAAGAGCGTGTGCAATACTGCAATGATAGGTTTGCCAAGACATGGCATGTAAGTGATGTTCGATCAAATGTCAACGATGAAGGCTCAAAGTTTTTAAATATCGGCCAGAATAAGCAAACTACAGCAGCCACTGCAAAGCTAAAATCTATTTGGAAAGCTAAGAAAACCATTCTTGAGCTCTTAGATCTATAAACCAGGATGATTCAAACCTTGTTATATCATCATCATCATCATCATCATCATCATCATCATCATCATCATCATCATCATCAACTACCATGACTGCTGGAGTAGGTGGTCATGTCTTTCCACAACTTTCAATCTCGACAGTTATTTATCATTTCTGTTGTTGACCTTCTTCCAAGCCATTCTCTAAAGCTGTCTGGTATCTTTTCTCTTTGCTTCCTCTGTCTCTTCGCCCCTCATTTGTTCCAGTTTTCACAATATATTCCAGCTGTTCCCTTTTCATAACATGGCCAAAAAATGATGATTGTTTCTTCCTAATGTTGGCTATTAGCCCCTCTCTTTTTGCTTTGACATCTTTCAGAACGTTTTTAATTAATTTAATTAGCTGTCTAAGGTATTCTCAATATTCTACGAACTTTCTACAGCCTCCAGTGATTTTCATGTTTGTTGTCCTATTGCCTATGATTCACATCCATATGTTAAGACTGATTCTACATAACATTTAAGAACCTTTTTTTTCTTGTTTCTATTGTCAAAAATGGATTGCACAGTATCTTCCTCATTTTGTTGAAAAGCTGCTTTTGCCTGAGCCATTTTGCATTTCACCTCTGTTGTACATCTACCGTCTGATGTTAACATTGTTCCCAGATATCAAGATTTGTTTACCTGTTCCACTTCCAGACCTGCTGTAGACAAACATTCATCCGCGCAGTCCTCAGACGAATGTACCAACTCGCGCGCGCGCGCGCGCACACACACACACACACACACACACACACACACACACACACACACACACACACACACACACACACACACACACACACACACACACACACACACACAAACACATACGTACATATTCATACCGGCTGTATCATACTCATTTTCCCACACACACGATACACCACGAACTTAGGACGCCTATATTATATTTAAAATAGAACAGAGAATTGAAGCTTTTGAAATGTGGATATATAGAACAACAGATAGAATTGGATTGAAAGAAAAGAAAAATGATGAAGTCTTAAAACAACTAAAAATGAAAAGAGATCTACTAAGCACAGTTCAAACAAGACAAATGAGATTTTTAGGGCCATGTTAAAAGACACAACAGCCTACTAAAAGTAATCTTGGAGGGGAAAATACAAGGTAAAAGAGGCAGACCAAGACTAACATGGACGAGTAACATCAAAAGATGGACAAGTCAGCCAATGACAACCTGCACCATTAAAGCAGAATGGCGCTCCATGGTAGCCAACCTTCGTTGCGGAGATGGCACTCGATGATGATGATATTATATTTAATCCTCACACATACACACGAATACACACACACAAACTCACGGTGCTATGGTATATTTACTCCACGCACACACACACACAGATAAAGAGAGAGAGAGAAGCTCACGACGTGAGCATGTATGATACTCACTCTGACAGATCCCGTTGATCCTCTTGTACCCCATGGCTTGGGCCTCTCGTGGCGTCCTCGGTGGTCGGTACCACACTCCGTAACGCACTGAAAGTAGAGAAGTTACCAAACCGTTGTAAATATAGATATCTCCAACTCATTAAAAGCAACAATATAAGCAAAAAGTGCTATACCATAACAAAAATTCACTAAAAATATTCTTGGTTTTTTTTCTGAATTTACTTTATAGCATTGATGGGAATTATAATTTTTAGAGTTTTTGTTTGTTCTTCTGTTGGCCTCTCCCGCTGTTATGTCTCTTAATGTGTCTAATACTCGTTCAAATTATCATTTTTATGGTTGACCTTTTGGGGCGATAATTGTTCTTACTGTGTTTGTTGAAGGCTCATTGTGTTGTATTTTGATATTTTTTTTGTTTTATCATGTGACCAAGCCATTTTATCTGCGTTTCTTTATGTGCTCAAAGTCCAAAAAAATATATGTTTCTTTACTATTTTACATTGAATAGTTTATGGTTTATAATATATAGCTTCACTATTTGACATTTGATAGTTAATAATATATTTCTTAATTATTTTACATTTAATAGTTTATTAGTTATTTCTTCATTATTTGACATTTGATAGTTTATAGCCAGCAAAAAAATGAAGTCTAAATATTGTGACCTAAAACAATGAAATATTATTTCACTGACCTATGACCTAAAATACGTCAGGGAACATATTTTTTCCTGCTAAGTTTATAATCTCAGTCGCTATACATTTTACATGAAAGTAAAGTAAGTAAAGAAACCTGTCACGCCAAGTTGCATATAGGGAATATGGTGTTAGTCACCATACTTTTTATAGACCTTCGACACATGATTTTTGTGGTAATGAGGTCGGTATTATTCCCAATTTTACATTTACCAGTAATTTATTTGTATGTTTTCTAAAGCCTTAAAATGTTTCTTTTTATATTTGATCATTCGTCATTTGGTCTTTATATTACGAATGGCAAGCACAATTTAAACGAAAGAATTTAACATATTGCCTGTCATTGCCAAGCTTAATCAACATGAAGAACATGCAACCTATAGCAAGAGCATTTAAGAAAAAGAAAGTAAGTTCATAAATGAAATGACGAACAAGACAGTCGGTTATAAATCAATAAAAGAGAACAATTATATTAACGCATTAGCGCTTACAATAACATTGTTTTCCACATTATCAATGACTACATTGCATTACGTTCAACTTGTCAATACCTAACAAGATGTTTAAAATCTATATTTTTAACAGCATAATTCGATCTACATTTTCAGGGCCATTATTTGATTGATATTCCAACAAGTAATTTGTTCCCCTGCATCCCAGACAACATGATTTGATCTAAATTCTCAACATTTTTTTTCTGCATTTATTTCCTATTTCCTGTACACTATTATAAACGACAAGAGGTAGGGTTCGATTTCAACCGACGGCTTCCGGTTCACCCAGCTTTTAATGGGTATCGGAATTTTTTCTGGTAAAGTAAAGCGGCATGGGCGTAATACCGACCACATTACCACAAAAATCATGTGCCAAAGGTCTATAAAATTTGTGGTCACTAACACCATATTCCCTATACGCCATTTGGCGTGACGGGGGCACTTTACTTATTTAGACATTATTATATTCATATTGTTCCTAATTGCCTGCCCCTTTATCTGACTTGTAATTACATTTTTCTACAGGAATCATCTTTTACCAATTGTCTCCCCACAATCTCCTTAACCTACAATGAGTGATGCTCTTGTATTATCTGTAACATTTGTCATGTCACTTCTAAAATATATTCACCGCTGGTGTTTTGTTTCTATATCCTGACCACACTTCTTCTTCTCCTTCTTCTTCGTCTCCTTCTACTTCCACTTTCCTTCCACATTTGCCTTTCAGCGTCGATGGAGACAAGTTTCGGTCTTTTGCTCTTCTGCTGGCCTCTAGTGTTTCTAATATTCCATCAAACTATATTTTTTGTGGTCGGTCCTTGAGTCTGGTGTTCTAGCAACGTTTATTGATGGCTTGTTGTATTTTGGTATCTCTGTCAGATTGAATGACTAAACAAATTTATCTGTTCTTTATTCGTGTGTTCTGTGAGGGGAATATTACTAGATTTTTCTTAGTTACTAATTTCTGGTATTATCTTACAATCTGTTTTCTGTCATTCGTCTAAAACGTTTCATCTCGATAGCGGTTATTTCTCTTATTGTTCTTGAGTCTTATTTCTCTTATTGTTCTTGAGTCTTATTTCTCTTATTGTTCTTGAGTCTTATTTCTCTTATTGTTCTTGAGTCTAAAGTTCATGTCTGGCATTGGAAGCACAACGTTGGCATAAAGATTGTGTTGTAGAGTGCCCGCTTTGCCTCTTGTGTTATTTTCTTGCCGGACAGAAGTAGTGATATCTGTCCGATGATTTGACAAGCTTTGTTGCATGGAGTCTATTCCTGCTGCTTATGAATGGCAGTTTGTCACTAGACTTCCTAGATATTGAAACTCATCCACTTGTTTTAACTATCTGTCTGACTACACTACTTCTAGCATATCAAAGGCATTATTAAGTGTTGCAGCGTGTTAGCGTTTGAAGTAAAGAGAATTGCTACGTTAGCACTTATTGAGAGGGGATTTACATCTTGACAAGAAAGAGATATGTCGGAGTCGCTTAATGCTCGTTTATAAAAGACAGGCGTGTGTTGGATGAGGGAATAACTCTGAGATTTCAGGAATTTTGAATGAAGTTTTGTACGTGTAGGACAGTGGATTTAGAGAACCGGTGTACGGGTGTTTATCAGTAAACTGAAACGAAGACCTGGTGGTCGTAGGAACGTTGAAGCTTGGGTATTCTATAAGTAAATGAGATTTATTTTAAAAGAAAGACTGACTTGCGTATTGCTACCCATTTAACTTTTTGTGTGTGCTTATGATCAAAATACATACAGGCACTAGTACCATTGCCCTCTTAGGTATGGAAAGGGCACAGGACTTCGACAACCATGAGTCCACGTCACTCCTTCGCATAAAAGAGATGGGAGTTAAGATGGGCACAGCCAGAAATGAGAAACTTAGTTGGCGTATAAGAAGACTTATCAACCAACACAGAACTGGAGTCGTCAGTCGCTGGACACTGCGGGACTTGCTGAGGAGGGGATTTGAGCACCTATGGACATGTTCTGAGTGCATTGATGATGACCCGCAAGTAACTCAATAACTTAATAACCAATACCACATTTTATGAACGCATCTCTTGAGACATGACCAGGAAGGCTGTTATTTTAAAAGTCTGTTTCTTATGATTAAAAAAATATCCTTACGACATCCAATCTCTAGGTCTGCCAGAGGGACTTAAGTGACCGGAGAATAAAGGCAGCTTGTCCAGCGCAGCCGCCACGAGGTATTCGGGTCTGAGTATTTTTTATGATGAAAAGTAAGTAAATAAAAAAAAAATAATAAATTGCCCGTCACGTCAAGTAGCTCATAGGGAATATGGTGTTAGTGACCATAATTTTTATAGACCTTCGGCGCGTGATTTTTGGGGTAATGTGGTCGGTATTAGGCCCGCGCCGCTTTACTTTCCCAGTAAAAATCCGGTACCAATTTAAGACTGGGTGAACCCGGAAGCCGTCGGTCAGGATCGAACCCGACCTATTGTCCTTTGTGGTCCAGTTCACTAACCACTGAACTGTCGCGGCTCCCTATGATGAAAAGTGCTCTGTTAGCATTTCCCGTGGAGTGCACGAGTGTGTTTGATTTAAACGATTCCTGATTACAGTGTAATTAAGATAAAATGCATAGTATTATTGCTTTGAAATAGTAAAGAAAAGATGTGTAAAGCAGGTATATTAAAAACAAAATACGAAAAGATGCAAGAAGTTAATACTAGATTACTATGAAGGTTAACAAAAATATAAATAAAATAGGAAAATGTTAAGAATCATGAACTAAATTTAAAAAAAAATAATTTTAAAATGAAGATAAAAAAAAACAAACTTGAAATTGTGGCCTAAAAGAAGATTCCACGGGTACTCTTTTCTTAATCTTTTCCGTTTTCTGTAGAGCAAAGGTCTTCAACAAACACTTTCCAAGCCGTTTTGTTTCTTGTCATTCTTTCAAGGTCATTCCACGCCGTCGTCATCCTTTTCATCTCTGCTTCCACCTGTTGTTTTTCCAAGAATATTTTGGTCTTCCCTTTGCCATTTCCCCTTTTATATTCCAAAATATGGATTGTCGTATAATACTCTCAGTTGGCTTCCGCAACGTGTGCTCTATCCAGCGACATAGTCTTAGCTGTATCCCTTCGTCTACTGGTATTTGACTAGTACTTTCCCATAATTCTGTTTGTGATTTTGTCCTGTCATTTCCATCCTTTTATTCTGCGTAAGCATCCATTAATGGAGGTCTGTATATTCGTGAATGTCGTTTTTGTTGTTCTCCATGTTCCACGGCCATTTAATAGGACTGATTTAACATTGGAGTTGGTAACATTGGAAGTGCGAACTATAAAAAAGAGAGGGAAGATAATTTTTAATCAAGGAGAGATACATTTCAATTAAGAAGTCAAGTGAAGTAAATAGCAACACGGTAAGAATAAACAAAAGAGAGTTAAGTTCTTTCTTCTTCTTCTTTCTACCTTTTATAGCTCCCTGTAAAGCATAGGTCTTCAACAAACACTTTCCAAGTCATTCTGTGTTTTTTGCAATTCTTTTAAGATCATTCCATGTTTTCCCCATCATCTTCATCTCTGTTAGAAAGCTAAGTTGTTATGAACTAAAGAGAGACAGCAAAAATACAAACCAAAGTTGAAAAGGAAAGTATACATGTACCATAAGAGGACAAGTAAAGCAAGAATGAACTAAAGAGTACAAGTAAAGTAAGCCCAACTATAGAGGAAGGTAATGTAAACATGGACTAAAGAGTGCACTTAAATTAAGCACAACTATAGAGGAAGGTAATGTAAGCATGGACTAAAGAGTGCACTTAAATTAAGCACAACTATAGAGGAAGGTAATGTAAGCATGGACTAAAGAGTGCACTTAAATTAAGCACAACTATAGAGGAAGGTAATGTAAGCATGGACTAAAGAGTGCACTTAAATTAAGCAAGAAATGAAGATGACAGTTAAAGTATCAGTATGCGTGAACTAAATAAAACATAAGCCACGAATAATATGCAATAAAAAGGACAAATAAAGTATGAACTAAAGACAAGTAAAGAAAGTGTGAATTACAGAGAACATGTAAAGTAAAGTATAAACTAAAAGACAAGTAAAGAATGTATGAATTACAGAGGACAGGTAAAGTAAAGTATGAACTAAAGACAAGTAAAGAAAGTAAGAATTATAGAGAACAGGTAAAGAAAGAATGAAAAAAATGGATAAGTAAAGAAAGTATGAATTGCAGAGAACAGGTAAAGTTAATTTTGAAAAAAAAGTGGACAAGTAAAGTAAACATGAACTAAAGACAACAAGTAAAGTATGTAAAACAAAGAGAAGCTAAATAAAAACAAATCAACGCTTAATTTAATTAAACCTGAGGAAACGTTTCAGAGAGCACACGTTTATTCATAAATCTAATTGCTACAGAAACCTCATTCAAGAGCGCAGTAAGGGTTTCACAAAAACGACCAGTCGCTGATAAAGCTTCATTCTTCTTAATATATGACAATAGAAGACGCATCTTATTATATTTAAAGAGTAAAAAATACACCCGGTTTCAATGCATAAAAATCATCTAAAAAAATATCCTGGAATAATTATAGAACTTCCTTCATCCTTCAACGCTATTGCTTTAGCTTATGAGGATGTCATATACAACGAGTGAAATGTATGGCTAAAAAATAGACAAATGAAGAAACATTGTAAGAGAGGCACAATGAGATTTAAAGAAAAATAAATAAATAAATACACGGAAGACGGGAAAATTCACGGGAGAAAACTCTTAAGATAAAACTAGTAAAAAATAAAGCTACAACAATAAAGGACGAGGACGAGACAAGTAAAGAAAAGCATTATGGAAAAAATGAGAGACGTAATTACAAAATGGCAGAGAAAACTAGGAAATAATAAGGAGGGGAATTATAAAATTGTTCGTTATGGGAGAAAATAATCGTCAATGTTTAAGTTATAGAACATGGCAATGTTTGAAAACGACCAAGCTCCTTCTTTTCTGTTCATCTTCGTCACGTCTATTATTGATTATCTCATTTTACAACGTAGCTGTGGCGTAGTGTACTTTCGACTGTGTACATCCGATTTCGTCACGGCAAATTTTTTGACCGAGATTGCTTTTACTATTTGAACTCTACTTTTTCTTTTTAGCTAGGACAGTAGACCGTTATTTTTCCTTCTTCTTTTTTTTGTGGGGGGTTGGGGATGGGTGAGAGAGACCACCTTTGGATGAATTATGGTCTTCGCCAACTTACATTAACAGATACCACTTATCACTTTATCATTGCAGACTGCTATCAGATTATATTTTGCACTAATATTTGCAGCCAACTTTGAACGTATGTTTTCTTCTAAATAAACGAGCGCACAAAACTCTAGTCCACTCTAAATAATTGCATGACTTTATTTTAATCTGAAAATGTTGCTGATTCACTCTAAGGTATAAAAAAGTAGTGTAAAGTACCCCCGTCACGCCAATTGGCGTATAGGGAATATGGTGTTAGTGACCATAAATTTTACAGACCTTCGGCACATGATTTTTGGGGTAATGTGGTCGGTATTACGCCCGTGGCGCTTCACTTTTCCAGAAAAAAATCCGGTACCCTTTTAAGGCTGGGTGAACCCGGAAGCCGTCGGTTGGGATCGAACCCTACCCCCTGTCCTTTGTAGTCCTGTTCACTAACCACTGAGCTTAGGCGGCACCCCACTCTAAGGTATGGCTGCGTAAAATGTATTATCATTTATAGTGTAGTTTTATGTTTGATAAAGGAGAATAACTCAAGTATAGATTTATATCAAAGGGCTTGTTATATTACAAAGCGAACCATTGCAATATTAGTAGTTTAGGCTTTGTTATATTTTACAATATTTGCATATTTCGGGTCGTATGTTTTGTGCAGAATGTGACACTCACCACAGCACGTCTGAAAGAATCACTGTCTCTAGCCAGTCATCCCGCTTCTGTTTTTTTTTATTTTCAAGGTCCTACTGATATCTTGAAACCACATCCTTCCTGGTCTGCCCCTGCGTCGTTCAGGAACCATGAAAAAAAATAATTAAAGTGCCCCGTCACGCCGAGTGGTGTATCGGGAATATGGTGTTAGTGACCATAATATTTTACACACCTTCGGCACATGATTTTTGGGGTAATGTGGTCGGTATTACGCCTGCGTCGCTTTACCATCACAGAAAAAATCCGGTACCCATTTAAGACTGGGTGAACCCTGAAGTCGTCGGTCAGGATCGAACCCGACATCTTGACCTTTATAGTCCGGTTCACTAACCCCTGAGCTATTGCGGCTCCCGTTCAGGAACCATGCCTTATATTATTGTTCTTTCCAGCTTGCTGTGTCTTTTGACGTGGCCATAGTATTTTAATTTCCTATATAGATTGATGTTTATAAGCCAGTTCTTTTTTTTTTTATATTTAAAACTTCTAATATATTTTCATTGCTTTTTCTTATCCAAGATATCTTAAGGATTTTTCTGCAGCATTTTGTTTTGAATGAATCGATTCTCTTCCTTACTTTTTTACGAGATTGTCCGTGATTCGAAAATGCATGTTGCTATCAGGAAGATATATGTTCTCAGTAATCTTCTATAACTGCAATGTTTTATATAATATTCAATAAACTATTAACAGCTAACATACACCATTCATTGTCTACACTTTTTATTCTTTACTCGCACAAAAACTGTGCGTGGCATGAATTTTGAGCTTCATAACCCTTTGCATTCGTTTTCAGTACTAGTATAATAAATATAGTACCGGGCCTGCTGGCGTAGGTGATCATGTCTCTCCACAACTTTCGATCTAGACAGTTATTAATTATTTCTGTTGTTGACCTTCTGCCAAGCCATTCTCTTAAGCTGTCTGGTATCTTTTCTCTTTGATTCACTCTTCTTTTCTCTTTGATTCACTCTATCTTTTCGTCCCTCAAGTTTCACAGTTGTCACAATATATACCAGCTGTTCCGTTTTCATAACATGGCCAAAAATGATGATTGTTTTTTCCTAATATTTGAAATTAGCTCTCTCTTTGCCTTGGCCTCCTTCAGAACATTTTCATTACTCTTCTTAGCTGTGAATGATATTCTCAATATTCTTCTGTAAAACCACATTTCTACAGCCTCCAATGATTTTCTTGTCTGTTGTCCTATTGTCCATGATTCACATCGGTATGTTAAGACTGGCTCTACATAACATTTAAGAACTCTTCTTCCTGTTGCCTATCCCAAGAAAAACAAAGTCTTACCAGTAGTACTTCAAGTTTGCATTTACATCTGAATGGGTTGTTCACCGGAACTATCAAGGTTCTTCTGCTACTTGTATTGTGACGGGGGTTACTTGCTGTCTTTTACTATACCAGGGCGCGCCATGGCACAAAAGCTGGTCATCTTGATATTGTGTCATATCGGCTGCTGTAGGCGATCATGTCCTTCTTTAGTTCTCTGTCTTCGGCGCATCGTATCAATTATGCTGTTGACTGCTTCCTGTGTCACGACACCAAGCTATCTAGTATCTTCTCTCTCTGTCGTTTTCGGCCTCTCTAACCCTGTATTGTGCCAGTTGTAGCCACCTGTTCCAGCTTCCCCTTTCCATAATTTTCCCGATACATGCTGATTGTTTCCTTCTAACCGTCTTTTCATCTATTTATGTACTGTCCACAGTTCACCTCCATAGGTCAGAATTGACTCTATATAGCACCGATGAACTATCTTTTTCATTCCTTTTGACACGTACAAAAGCAGATATAAATGAGTAATTCGAACTTTTGACATATCAACGGAAGCCATGACAATCCGCTAATAGAGCCAAAACGAGCATATCTCTTGCTGAAGGAAATACCCGCAATTACAAAAGAAATAAAAAGAAGGTTTACATTTCTACATGTTAATGAAGGCAAAAAAATAGGTGCAGAATTGCGTTTTAACCTTCAATCAATCATATTTTATCTACTTCTTTCTTGAGGAGAACACATCCAGCTCTTTATTTCACATCTTGCATCATAATTTTAAAATTATCCATCACTGGTGTTTCCTACATCGCGTTATCACACGTCAATATATAGCGCGCATTAGCGACGATATCCTGATTGCGCGATCGTTTATGCGTGCGCACGCGGCCATCAATCATACACCTGTGAGTTCCGGAGATGTGATATCCAGAAAGAGACTAATAATTTTCATAACGTCATCCGAGTTTCTCTAATCTTTCCCATGTTTATCATCACAGCCTAATTTGTGTATGCCGTCATTTCTTTATCACATATCACATTCATTTCTTTATCACATATCACATTCATTTCTTTATCACATATCACATTCATTTCTTTATCACATATCACATTCATTTCTTTATCACATATCACATTCATTTCTTTATCACATATCACATTCATTTCTTTATCACATATCACATGCATTACACATATTTATTTTATATATGTATCGTATGTCGCAGGCATTACGCATGTTTCTCTGATTTATATCTTATGTCGCAAGCACTACACATATTTCTTTGATATATATATACCGTATATCGCATACATTACCCAAGCTTCTCTCTATATATAGTATATTTCGTATGCATTACACATGTTTTTTTAATATATGTTTGGACATCTTTAGATGTATACGCCTGTCAAGTATTAAAATGACATAACAACTTCTTGTAACCACTAAAACAGAAGGATAGACCTAAGGCAGCGTCCAGCAACATGGCTGAAAACTGTCAGCCAATCAGAATTGATGGTTTGTACCAGGGTCAGTGAACCTGAACTATTCAGTTGATATTGCATCTCGTCCCGTCCCCATAGAAATAGACTAACCAGTATAGTGAGAGGGGATCGAGAGGGAAAGCAATCTAGTACTCTAAAATGCCGTACTGAGATCGGATGTGTTGGGCCGAAAAGTGCAAATGTCGCAGTTCTACTACAAACTACACACAATGTATCCATGTCCCTAAACGTCCTTTTAAAGGTGGATTACGTAGAGGTCTGACTATTCCTTTAGACATTGGATGAAGACATGCAATTATTAAAAGATATGTTTCTTTCTTTGTCTTCATTTCATGAAGTCATCATGTTCCTTTTGATCATGTTGTTTGTGTTTTTGGCGTTGACAGTAATTTCACCCCACTGCCCAAAGAAACGTATTTCAAGCAGTTTTACATCTAATCTAATCTAATCTAATCTAATCTAATCTAATCTAATCTAATCTAATCTAATCTAATCTAATCTAATCTAATCTAATCTAATCTAATCTAATCTACTCTAATCTAATCTAATCTAATCTAATCTAATCTAATCTAATCCAATCTAATCTAATCTAATCTAATCTAATCTAATCTAATCTAATCCAATCTAATCTAATCTAATCTAATCTAATCTAATCTAATCTAATCTAATCTAATCTAATCTAATCTAATCCAATCTAATATAATCTAATCTAATCTCACCCAATCCAATCCAATCCAATCCAGTCCAATCTAATCTACTGTATCCTATTCATGGTTTCATTGCTGTCAGAAATTCCCCATATCTGGTCTGCCACTTGTCACAGCATTTTATGTAATGCATCGACAACACTGTGGACAAGGTTTCTCCGCACGCATCCTACTAGACTACGTAGGCGACGATTTCAAACCACCTTAGTCTCTGCTTACGACATGCGGGGCAGGTAACAGTGGCTCTAAAATAATCTAATCTCTTCTAAGCTAAGTTAGTAGTTTACCTAAATTCAAAGCTATTCTAATAACAATTTTAATTTATTTTAATCTTATTTTAGATTTAATCTAATATATAATTAAATAAATGTAATCTTACATAATCTAAATGTGAATTAATAAACCTTAATTTATATCTAATATATAGTTATATGTAATGTAAAATAAATTAGAAGTACAGTTTAATTTAATTTAAACAACAAAACCTAATCTAAATCTTATTTAATCTGAAAGTAAATCTAACTAAATTTTAATGCAGATCTAAACTAATCCACATTAAAATGTAAAGGTAAAGATAAAGTACGAGACTTGAATCGGCGTCTTAGTGCGCAAGTTTTCACCCATATGTGCTCGCCCTATCCAGCAGTGTTCGGAGACTTCTGGACAGTATCGCTTCAAGCATCGAAATTCACGATGCGAGGCGGCATTCCTCATCTTCCCAGAGTACTACTCTGTTACCCATGTCTGCAAGCGGCTGGGTCAATACATTAAAATGTATTCTTATATAAACTAAAATCTAACCCAATTTATGTTTTCAATTATGTGCTATTAAGTGATCAATAAATCTAATTATTTATGTCGACATCCCCTCGTTGTATTTTATGACGGTGTGAACTACAAACATACGATATTCCATTTAGCGATAAATAAATCCAACATACAACTTCGACCACGCCCCTAACTGACCCACCTCACTTCATCACATCCATCTTCATTGAACAGCCTAAAGGGGGACACAAAATCGCTAAATCTCACTAGACAAGAACCCGACCTCTTCATCTCCAGTCCCCTAATATCCCACATGGTTGTTCTCTAGTTGCTCGTACGCTATGCCCACTGGGAAATACAGTATTTCCCATCTCCTCACGAAACAGCCGTCTTCACTAAAATTACAGTACCACTAAATGGGTTCTGTTTGTCGCCTTGACTAAGGCCCATAACACTGTTCAAGCTTTAGACTAATTCCCATTGCAATGTAAAGGTTACAGCAAAATCCCATAGCGATCTCAAAGTCACGGTTCGGTGATGGATTTCTATAGAATTGGAAGTGACTCTTCAGAAATTTCGTTTTGGAATGGACTTAATTGAAAAATAAAGGAAGCTGATTACATGTTTGATAATAGGAAAGATAATAACTATTTCGATGAGAGCTTCTTATTATTTCAACGATATACATTTAGATGAGATATCAACATAGTGCGGCATAATGCTAGAGAAGAGAGAAGTAAAACCATCCGAAGTGATAATCACTCCAACATTGTGCAATTCAAACAGAATCTGCAGTGGCGCAGCGGTTAGCGCACCTATTTAATAATTGCAGTGCGTTTAAAGTTGAGAATCCTCTTCTTCTTCTTTTTTCTTCTTCTTCTCCTTTCCTTCCTCATCTGCCTTTCAGCGTCGAGGTTGAAAATGTTTACCGATATTTACGTTATCGTCAACCCAATGTCACAATTTCCCCGTCAGGTTTTTAGGAAAGATTTTTTCTTCTTCCAGACATAGAAATGTATTGTAATCCTTGCTTAGTTACTATTAATGAGTTTTACAGACCATATTGTAGTAGCAACCTTCTGGCCGTCCGAAATACGCATTTCATGTTTCTTTTAAGAAGATACTGAACGAACTTGCACATAATGAACGTGAATTTTCAGCGCGCCTAAATATGGTCTGTAAAATTCATAAATAGTAACCAAGCGAGGATTACGATAATTAATTAATTTCGAAAAAGGAAAAAAAAAAGTTCCTAATTACCTGGCAGGATAGAAGAAAAAATTATGACATAAGGTTGATGATGATATAAATATGTATTTTCAACAATTTTTACTTCTTCAATGCTAAGATATACATTTTTAAATAATCGCAAATATTTGTGAATACACTATAGGTGGGTTTGTCTTAATTTAGTCTGTACCGAGGCGGTGTCGGGGTTCAACCAGGATCTGATAATTGGTAGTCAACATTTTTCTCAGAGAAATTAAGGAAGTCTGCGCCTCTAGTGTTAGGTGGTCTTTGGACGGTCCCTCTGTTCTCTTCAAATTCCATGACACGTCAGTTCTCTCACTGATTTAAGGATCTAGAGTGAGAATCAGAAAGGCGAAGGCTGCAATGACTTTCAGAAACCTTGATAAAATATGGAAATCAAAATTACTAAGCACAAAAACAGAGCTCATGATTTTCAAATGAAATGTATTATCGTGCTGAAGTCGGATGTGTTGGGCCGAAAGGCGCAAATATAACAGTTATACTGCAAACCACAGCACAACGCAGACACGTCCACTACGTCCTTGTAAGGGCGGATGATGAAGAGGAATATTCTGGTCTACCACGATACTCTAGAATACTTTAGTCATCGGGCGAACACAGCCAACCAAATGCATTATCCACCCTTACTAATGCACGCGAGAGCTGGAAAAAAAACTAAAGAAATATAAAACAAATTGGATGCATTTGAAAACAAATGCCTCAGAAAAATGATTCGTATACCATGGAATGAATTAATTTGGATTAATTATCCAAAAAATGAAGTATAGTCAAGAGAAGAATGTGGTCATATGCTGGCCATATAATGAGACAAAACAACATGAGAATCTCAAAGTAGGTCTGCACAATTGGAGCCAGAGGGTGAAAGAAAAAAAGAGGCCGACCTAGAGAAACGCGAATAAGAACAATGATGAGAGAGGCAGTAACAGCAGGCATCAGATCCCGCGCCGAAATTGAGGAACGTGCCAAGAAAAATGTCGCGTGGCGAGATACAATGCGGGTCCTGTGCAAGGTCTAATACTTGATGACAAAGATTTTCTACCTTTTGTGCCGTCTTCAGATTGAAAGTTCAATAGGTAGATGATAGACAGACAGACAGACAGACAGACAGACAGACAGACAGACAGACAGACAGACAGACAGACAGACAGACAGACAGACAGACAGACAGACAGACAGACAGATAGATAGATAGATAGATAGATAGATAGATAGATAGATAGATAGATAGATAGATAGATAGATAGATAGATAGATAGATAGATAGATAGATAGATAGATAGATAGATAGATAATGGTTGGATGGATGGATGGATGGATGGATGGATGGATAGATAGATAGATAGATAGATAGATAGATAGATAGATAGATAGATAGATAGATAGATAGATAGATAGATAGATAGATAGATAGATAGATAGATAGATAGATAGATATATAGGTAGGTAGGTAGGCAGGTAGGTAGCTAGATAGCTAGATAGCTAGATAGATAGATAGATAGATAGATAGATAGATAGATAGATAGATAGATAGATAGATAGATAGATAGATAGATAGATAGATAGATAGATAGATAGATAGATAGATAGATAGATAGATAGATATATAGGTAGGTAGGTAGGCAGGTAGGTAGCTAGATAGCTAGATAGCTAGATAGATAGATAGATAGATAGATTAGATAGATAGATAGATAGATAGATAGATAGATAGATAGATAGATAGATAGATAGATAGATAGATAGATAGATAGATAGATAGAACATATAATCTATCCATTTACAACGACTTTCTTACTTTATTGTGTACATTTACTTGCAATGATTCTGTTGCTTCACTTATTTTTGTTTTGTGCGCTCAAAATAATAAGTGAAGCGATGAAAAGATAATATAGGTACAAGTGGAAGATCGTCGTCACCACAAGGTATGCCTCATGATAGTAATGATATCTCCATTATAATAGTACAGTGAAATGGTTATTAGCGAATACTTTGAAGGAAAGAGGTATGTTTAAATTACGTAAAAAAAAATCACAAATAATCAACTGAAAAAGTAAACAACATTAGACAGCCCGAAACAGGATCGAACCAGCACTTCTCGACACAGCGCCTTGCCACGAGAAACAAAAGCTAGAGCACGTGGTCAACTAATCTACCTAAAAGTAGCAATCTTTTTCTTTTGACTTTCATGTATGTTTCCTAATAAAAAAAGATTTCATAAGGGATTCAAAAGTTTCAGAATCCCTGTTTGAAACTTGCTTTTCTTGATTATTTAACATACATCCCAATTTCCTTCTAAGAATGTTCATTTCTTTGGCGTCCAATGTTTATTCAGACCTTGTCAAGGGCTGTGCTTGTTGAATAAAGATGTTCAATGCCTTATTTTTTAATTACGATACGAGACAATGGCTGCACTTGATTTTGTTCCAGTTCGTTACAAGAGCCGCACTTTATTTGGTGTCTGAATATTCCTGTACTTTTATATTCGTTGGGGTCAGAAAGGGGACGTAGAGGTGACACTGGAGGGTAGTGAGAAAAGCAAGCAGAGAAGGGAGAGATTCGGAAGGAGGGAAATGTCAGGAGGGATTGAGTTAGACTTCATTGCTGAAAATGATTGAGTGAAATTGGAGTTGATTTTATTTTGCTGCAGATAATTTTCATTTGATCTATCTGCCCATTTGTCCGTTTGTTTCTTTGTTCTCACAGAAATGTATCCACCCATTTATGTTGTAAACTAGACCTGACTGTGCAAATTGATTTAAGAAAAAAACATTACCATTGTAATTGCTGTATTTTTAGAAGGCATCTTGGGCATGCTTGTCCATCTATATTCAACTTTTTGATACACTGACATAAGTGTTTTAAAATATATTTTTAATGTTACTAACTCATCTATTTGTCTATTGACATTTCGAGCCGTAACCGGCCCATGGGGCATAGAGCCAGATACTCTTTCTCTTATCAATCCTTATAAATATCTTTTATCAAATCTCGATATTTGTCTGTTTCGTGCAAGCAAATCTATCTCATTGAGGGGTCCTATTCCTGCTGCTCTTGAACTCATCTATTACCTTATTACTTATCTTTTTTAAAATGTTTTTTATGTAACTACAAACATCAATAAACGTGGACGATGTGTTATAGCTTACCTCCTGTCTCAGAACAGAGAAATATCATCGCTGAGCAAGATTTCGGGTATGTGACCCTCAGGGTAATTTCTGAGTACACTTTTGTGAAAATCTGTACCAAATAACGGCATAATGTATAATCGTTGATGTCTTCAACCGCCCAGGGTTATTTTACGGACTTATCTTACGTACGGGGCCTTCTTTTTATAGTACGAGGTACTCGATTTAACACACCTTGGAGGTCAGAAGTCACTGGGAAATAAAGGGGGGGGGGATTCGATCGTTCTAAATGTGGGTGAAACCGAGGTCTTTGTGGTTGTCAAGCAAGATATCAGCAAGATCTCAGCAAGATATCAGCAAGATATCAGCAAGATATCAGCAAGATATCAGCAAGATGTCAGCAAGATGTCAGCAAGATATCAGCAAGATATCAGCAAGATATCAGCAAGATATCAGCAAGATATCAGCAAGATATCAGCAAGATGTCAGCAAAATATCAGCAAGATATCAGCAAGATGTCAGCAAGATGTCAGCAAGATATCAGCAAGATATCAGCAAGATATCAGCAAGATATCAGCAAGATATCAGCAAGATGTCAGCAAGATATCAGCAAGATGTCAGCAAGATGTCAGCAAGATGTCAGCAAGATATCAGCAAGATGTCAGCAAGATGTCAGCAAGATGTCAGCAAGATATCAGCAAGATATCAGCAAGATGTCAGCAAGATATCAGCAAGATGTCAGCAAGATATCAGCAAGATGTCAGCAAGATATCAGCAAGATATCAGCAAGATGTCAGCAAGATGTCAGCAAGATATCAGCAAGATGTCAGCAAGATGTCAGCAAGATATCAGCAAGATGTCAGCAAGATATCAGCAAGATGTCAGCAAGATATCAGCAAGATATCAGCAAGATGTCAGCAAGATGTCAGCAAGATGTCAGCAAGATATCAGCAAGATGTCAGCAAGATGTCAGCAAGATGTCAGCAAGATATCAGCAAGATATCAGCAAGATGTCAGCAAGATGTCAGCAAGATGTCAGCAAGATATCAGCAAGATGTCAGCAAGATATCAGCAAGATGTCAGCAAGATATCAGCAAGATGTCAGCAAGATATCAGCAAGATGTCAGCAAGATATCAGCAAGATGTCAGCAAGATATCAGCAAGATGTCAGCAAGATATCAGCAAGATGTCAGAAAGATATCAGCAAGATGTCAGCAAGATATCAGCAAGATGTCAGCAAGATATCAGCAAGATATCAGCAAGATGTCAGCAAGATGTCAGCAAGATGTCAGCAAGATATCAGCAAGATGTCATCAAGATGTCAGCAAGATGTCAGCAAGATATCAGCAAGATATCAGCAAGATGTCAGCAAGATGTCAGCAAGATGTCAGCAAGATATCAGCAAGATGTCAGCAAGATATCAGCAAGATGTCAGCAAGATATCAGCAAGATGTCAGCAAGATATCAGCAAGATGTCAGCAAGATATCAGCAAGATGTCAGCAAGATATCAGCAAGATGTCAGCAAGATATCAGCAAGATGTCAGCAAGATATCAGCAAGATGTCAGCAAGATATCAGCAAGATGTCAGCAAGATATCAGCAAGATGTCAGCAAGATATCAGCAAGATGTCAGCAAGATGTCAGCAAGATGTCAGCAAGATATCAGCAAGATGTCAGCAAGATATCAGCAAGATGTCAGCAAGATATCAGCAAGATGTCAGCAAGATGTCAGCAAGATGTCAGCAAGATATCAGCAAGATATCAGCAAGATATCAGCAAGATGTCAGCAAGATGTCAGCAAGATGTCAATCTTAACACTGCAGCAAAGATTCTCCATTTTTTCTAATCATCGATTTACAACAGTCTCCGTTATTCCTAATCATTGACTTCCAACATTCTCCTTTATTCCTAATCATCGACTTCCAACATTCTCCTTTATTCCTAATCATTGACTTCCAACATTCTCCATTTTTCCTAATCATTGACTTCCAACATTCTCCATTTTTCCTAATCATTGACTTCCAACATTCTCCTTTATTCCTAATCATCGACTTCCAACATTCTCCTTTATTCCTAATCATCGACTTCCAACATTCTCCTTTATTCCTAATCATTGACTTCCAACATTCTCCATTTTTCTTAATCATTGACTTCCAACGTTCTCCATTTTTCCTAATCATCGACTTCCAACAGTCTCCGTTATTCCTAATAATCGACTTCCAACATTCTCCTTTATTCCTAATCATCGACTTTCAACATTCTCCTTTATTCCTAATCATCGACTTCCAACATTCTCCTTTATTCCTAATCATTGACTTCCAACATTCTCCTTTATTCCTAATCATCGACTTTCAACATTCTCCTTTATTCCTAATCATTGACTTTCAACATTCCCCTTTATTCCTAATCATTGACTTCCAACATTCTCCATTAAATTGGTCTATTTTACAAGAGGCGAGCCCGGAGAATAAAGGCCGCTTGACCAGTGCAGCTGCTACGAGGAGTTCAGGTCTGAGTTATTATTTCTCTCGTATTTACAACAATTTATTTCTGTTTATTTACAACGAATGTTTACAATATGTTTATTTTATCTAGTTGTATTATCTTTTCCTCTACTTCTTCTTATTATTGTTTTATTTTTTTTATTTCATCTGCCAGTTCTTATTCTACCTCTTCATCATCGCTTCTTTTTTTTCCCTTTTCTCGTTCACCATTTATATCTTCTTACTTTTCACCGTGTGATCTAATGTGATTCCGCTCACGACCGTCGCAATGAAGCCCCTGTGTTTGCCTAAGCTTTTCTTGCCCTCATATATTATGCCAGTCTGTTATATCCGTGCAAGACAGCAGGTCTCTTGAAGATGAAAAGTCTTCCATTCGTTTGTATTTTTAAACATCACTTTGTTTTCGATTAAAAATACAATTATCATCATCATCATCATCATCATTAAGTAGCATGCCTGCCTGGCGTAGGTAATCATGTCTCTGCACGATTTTCGATCTCGACATTTATTTATCATTTCTGTTCTTGACCTTCTGCTAAGTTCTCTTAAGCTGTCTGGTAGTTTTTCACTTTGTTTCCCTCGATCTCTTCGTCCCTCAATTTTCCCAGTTGTTACAATATATTCCAGCTGTTCCCTTCTCATTACATGGTCAAAAATGATGTTTGTTTCTTCCTAATATTGGAAATTAGCTCTCTTTTTTGTTTTTGCCTCTATCGTAATGTTTTTATTACTCTTATTAGCTGTCCTCGGTATTCTCAGCATTCTTCTGTAAAACCACCTTTCTACAGCCTCCATTGATTTTCTTGTCTGTTGTCCAAGATTCAAATCCATATTTTAAGACTGGCTCTAAATAACATTTAATAACTCAGTATCTTCCTCATTTTTTTTGGAAAGCTGCCTTTCTCTGAGCCATTCTGCATCTCACCTCTGTTGTATATCTACCGTCAGGCTAACAGAAAAAGAGATCACTTACACAAATTAATTAAAATCCTTTTTTTATTTTTCGAAAACAGTATTTCTGCCTGGGAAATTAAAAAAATAAAAACAGGAAAAATATGTCATGAAATAATATTATAAAATTAACATTTCCCAGGGAAAAAGACAAAGAGGAATACCAAGATATTCTTAGAAAAGACAAATGGAAGCAGAGATGAAGATGATGGGGAAGACATGAAACGATCTTAAAAGAAATGCAAGAAACAAAACGACTTGGAAAGTGTTTGTTGAAGATCTATGCTCCACTGGAGCTGAAAGATAGAAGAAGAGCATTGCTTAAATTAGAGGCAGGCGTTCTGAGGACAATGAAGGAGGGAGACGGAAAAAGGTATATTTATAAACTCTGAGCACTTGCGAGTAAACACGCTTTCACACACACACACATACACACACACACACACACTGACACACATATATACAAACACACACATACACTCACACACACTCACACACACACACTCACACACTCACACACACACACACTCACACACTCACACACTCACACACTCACTCACACACACACACTCAAACACGCACACACTTACACGCACTCACACACACACAAATTCACACACGCTCACACACACACACTCACACACACACATACACACACACTCACACACACACACTCATACACACACTCACACACACACACAAACACACTCACACACACACACTCACACACACTCACACACACACAAACATACACCCAAACACACACTCACACACACTCACACACACATATACAAATTTATACTCACATTATATTATATATTACATTATTATGAATTATTTGTATATTATTACTATATCAGTATCTTTACTCCATCCCTGATGCTAAGATCAGTATTTTTACTCTACCTCTGGTGCTGAATTAAGTATCTTTACTCTACCTCTGGTGCTGAATTAAGTATCTTTACTCTACCTCTGGTGCTGAGTTCAATATTTTTACTCCATCTCTTGCTGAGATCAGTATTTTTACTCTACCTCTGATGCTGACATCAGTATCTTTACTCCATCTCTTGCTGAGATCAGTATTTTTACTCTACCTCTGATGCTGACATCAGTATCTTTACTCCACCTCTGATGCTGAGATCAGTATTTTACTCTACTTCTGGTGCTGAGATAAGTATCTTTACTCCATCTCTGATGCTGAGATAAGTATCTTTACTCTACCTCTAATGCTGAGATAAGTATCTTTACTCCATCTCTGATGCTGAGATAAGTATCTTTACTCTGTCTCTAATGCTAAGATAAGTATCTTTACTCCATCTCTGATGCTGAGATAAGTATCTTTACTCTACCTCTAATGCTGAGATAAGTATCTTTACTCCATCTCTGATGCTGAGATAAGTATCTTTACTCCATCTCTGATGCTGAGATAAGTATCTTTACTCTACCTCTAATGCTGAGATAAGTATCTTTACTCCATCTCTGATGCTGAGATAAGTATCTTTACTCTACCTCTAATGCTGAGATAAGTATCTTTACTCCATCTCTGATGCTGAGATAAGTATCTTTACTCTGTCTCTAATGCTAAGATAAGTATCTTTACTCCATCTCTGATGCTGAGATAAGTATCTTTACTCTACCTCTAATGCTGAGATAAGTATCTTTACTCCATCTCTGATGCTGAGATAAGTATCTTTACTCTACCTCTGGTGTTCAGATTAGAATCTTAACTTCATCTCGATTAAATAACAAATTATATATCTTACAAACATCCTTTTTAAATGAAGAAATCTCTACTTTAAACCCCTTATTTTAAATATAATTTAAAAGTTTTAATTGGCTTATCAATTGGATTTGTGAATTTTCAGGAATACTTTTGATTGGGGTCATAGTGGTCTAGTTGTAAGACATCGGCCTCTGGAAAGGAAGGCCTCTGGTTCGAATGCCACCTTAAGGCGGTGGAACTTTTACTGTCGAATCCCCGGTTTCTTTGCGACTTTACACGTCTCTGATTTCTATGCAGTAGGATCTGAAGACTAAACGTCTTGTCTACCCTTATTGGTAACGACGAAAAAAAGTAGGTCCAGTGTGCACTCTGCGCATGTTGAAGAGCTCTTTATAGCTGATAGTGAAAAAAAAAGATAATGTAAAGAATGGACGTTTCCAGAGGAAAAAAAAATGGTTGAAGTAAATATTTATCCATGGCGTAGACGGATGTATCGGGCCAAAAGGCACATATATCGATGGTCGTCGTCAAGTAGCGAAACAGCGCTATCTAATCCCACTTAAAGAGTAAACGCGAAGAAGAACAAGGCAAACTTGAAACATTGCAGCTCACACATGAAATGCTGTGTTGGAAAGATGAGCGATCTTCAAAATCTTAAAACGTCTGTGGCGCAGGTGGAAACATATTCGGTGCAAGTGTACAACTTGGGAACCGTTGCACTTCTTATAAGGGTCAGCCTGCCATGTTATCAAGAAAAAGTGTGAGGAGGACGAACCACAGTAGAGAGCCAAGAAAAATCCTAGTATTTGAGTTTCTGTTCTTCATAGGATTTGCAGTATCGAATTTCCTTGTATTCGATTTTCCGTTACAAAATTGAAGGGAGAAGGAAACGTCGGAGAAATAATCGACAAAACGAAGACGATATTCGATTATAAGATTTAGTTTGTTCAAGCCATTGGGAAAATGCCAAAATTAAAGGAGAAAATAGATTCAACTGAACAATCCATTTCTCTCATCTTTCTCTGACATGTCTGCCTACGTGTCCATCCATCCATAATTCACTCATGTCTTCATTTCTCCACTCTTCAGCAATCAATTTTTCTATTTAACATTACGTTATCAACTTACTTAGTCACCCATCCGTTCTGTCATTCTTCGGTCTATCCACTCTTTCACTCTTGATCAAGTCTTGATATGTCCATCAACTATGAATAATTTCGTTCTTTCCTTGTCCATCTATCCGTGAATCCATGCTCTCATTCATTAACATGTCCATCCATTCATCTTCCAACCTAACCATTATGACTTATACTTGTCAATCCATTCATCTGCCAACCTAACCATCATGTCATCAAATAATGATACACCATCAACCATACTTCATGTTTGTTTCATCAAGCTATATAAACTCATGTCAGCAAATAATGATACACCATCAACCATACTTCATGTTTGTTTCATCAAGCTATATAAACTCATGTCAGCAAATAATGATACACCATCAACCATACTTCATGTTTGTTTCATCAAGCTATATAAACTCATGTCAGCAAATAATGATACACCATCAACCATACTTCATGTTTGTTTCATCAAGCTATATAAACTCATTTCAGCAAATCTAACGATCATTATATTACTTTTATCAATTTTCCACGGTCACATTTATAAACTTATGTATCATCGCCATCATCATCATCATTTAACAAACCACCACACTCTAAACATAATTCACATATCACGCTTCATCGATAACCTCATTCCAATATTTTCAGTTTTATAAGCGAAAAGATAACAGCAACAAACAGACCTGTCTACTTAACGTTAAACCATATCTGAACCACCACTACTACTATTACTTGAGTAACATCACAAGATGGACAAGTCAGCCAATGACAACCTGCACCATCAAAGCAAGAGACAGAACGGAATGGCGCTCCATGTAGCCAACCTTCGATGTGAAGACAGCACTCAATGATGATGATGATTACTACTACTATTAGGGAGTCGCGATAGCTCAGTGGTTAGTGAACTGGACTATAAAGGACAAGAGGTAGGGTTCGATCCCAACCGACGGGTTCCGGTTCACCCAGCCTTTAGTGGATACATAATTTTTTTCTGGGAAAGTAAAGCGGCACGGGCATAATACCGACCACATTACCCCAGAAATCATGTGCCGAAGGTCTGTAAAATTGATGGTCACTAACACCATATTCCCTATACGCCACTTGGCGTGACCGGGGTACGTTACTCTTTACTTACTACTTCTATTGCTGCTGCTTCTACTACTACCATCATTGTTACCATTGCCGCTACTACCATTCATACTACTAAAAGTATTACTGCAACTGCAACTACCATTGCTACTGCTGCTACTACAACTACAACTAATACTGCAACTACCGCTATTGATACTGCTACCACTACTACTACCGCTACCAATACAGTTACTACTGCTCCTACCACTACTGCTACCACCATTACTACTACCACCACTACAACTACTGCTACCACCACTACTACTACCACCACTACTACTACTACCACTACTGCTACCACCATTACTACTACCACTACTACCACTACTACTGCTACCACTACTACTATATATACAACAACTACTACCACTACTGCTACCACCACTACTACTACTATCACTACTACTACTACTACCACTACTACTACTACTGCTACCACCACTAATGCTACCACGTCTAAAGCTACCACCTCTACCACTATCACTACTACTATTACTATCACTATTGCTACTATCACCAGCACTAATATTATTTCCACCACCACTACTACATAAACTACCACCACAACTACTACTACAACCACTAATACAGGGACTATAATTACCACGTGTACAACAACTACTATTACTATCACCACTAAAACCACCACTACTACTACAACTTGCTAGCATTAAATTTCCAAGTTCATTATAACCACGCCCCATTTACACAATTCACTAACATTGCTCTCCAAACATTTGTCTTCTGCCTCTTACATGTTAAATACGTTATAGTATTCCTCAAATAACAAAGTAACTAAATAATTTTTAGTATTTGTACAATTCTTAAGCACTTTCTACTATCTTACACACTTATTAAATCTTATCAGGTGTTTTGTGAATGTTTAAATAACCTAGAATTCCACGTACCTAAATACTTTATGGTATCCTACGTTTCCAAATATGTTAAAGTATCCTACATTTCTAAATCAATTACCTAAGATATGCTAAGGATACTGTATTACTAGCAGAAAATCCTAAAGATATACACAAATTAATGAATGAAATAAACACGACATGCAAAAAAATATGGATTATATATGAATATCAAAAAGACTAAAACTATGATCATAATAAAGATTATACTCAAAACCTACAAGTGGATATCAAGGTTGAAGGAATAGACTTGGAGACAGTTCAGAGCTACAGCTACTTTGGACATACTATATTACCAGTGATGGAAATGTACAACTGAAATAAACAAAAGAATAGGTATGGCAAAAAGTAATTTTAATGCCATGAAAAATATACTAACATCAAAACAAATAACACCAGGGCTAAAACTAAGAATAGCAAAATGTTATATCTTCTTAATATTCCTGTATGGTGCAGAAACATGGACATTAGACAAGAAAACAGAACAGAAAATTGAAGCCTCTGTAATGTGGATTTGTAGAAAAATAGGAAGAATTGGATGGAAAGAAAAGAAAACAAACGATGAAGTCATAAAACAACTAAAAATGAAAAGAGAACTACTAAGCACATTTCAAACAAGACAGATGAGATTGTTATGATATGTTAAAAGACACAGAAGCCTACTAAAAGTAATTTTGGAAGGGAAAATACAAGGTAAAAGAGGCAGAGGCAGACCAAGACTAACATGAACGAGTAACATCCAAAGATGGACAAGTCAGCTTTATGACTACCTGTGCCATGAAATATCATGAGACAGAGCGGAGTGGCGCTCCATAGTAGCCAACCTTCGATGAGGAGACGGCACTCAATACAAATTTTTAAAAAATGAATGAGACCACTACTAAAATAACTGTGCTGCCGGTTTTATGACTAGGCCAACATCTTTCAACAATAACCTCTACCTACTATCACTGCTACCAAAACTGTTACTGTAACGACTACTAATACCACGATAACTGTTGCTATGATCACTATTACTATCACAACTGTTGCTATCACAACTACTACTACCACGACAACTGTTGCTGCGACCACTACAACTACCACGACAACTGTTGCTATGACCCCTAAAACTACCACGACAACTGTTGCTGCGACCACAACTACCATGACAACTGTTGCTATGACCCCTAAAACTACCACAACTGTTGCTGCGACCACTACAACTACCACGACAACTGTTGCTGCGACCACTAGAACTATCACGATAACTGTTGCGGCGACCACTACTACTACCACGACATCTGTTGCAGCGACCTCTACAACTACCACGACAACTGTTGCTATCACAACTTCTACTACCACGACAACTGTTGCTGCGACCTCTACAACTACCACGACAACTGTTGCTATCACAACTTCTACTACCACGACAACTGTTGCTGCGACCTCTACAACTACCACGACAACTGTTGTAGCTACCTCCAACAACTACCACGACAACTGTTGCTATGACCCCTAAAACTACCACGACAATTGTTGCTGCGACCACTACAATTACTACAGCAACTGTTGCTATCAATACTTCTACTACCACGACACCTGTTGCTATCACGACTACTACTATCACAACTACTACTACAACAACTGTAGCTATCACGACTTTTACTACCACGACAACTGTAGCTATCACGACTTTTACTACCACGACAACTGTAGCTATCACGACTTTTACTACCACGACAGCTGTAGCTATCACGACTTCTACTACCACGGCAATTGTTGTGTTGCTATCACTTCTACTACCACGACAACTGTTGCTATCACGGCTTCTACTACCACGACAACTGTTGCTATAACCACTACTACTACCACGACAACTGTTGCTATCACGACTTTTACTACCAGGACAACTGTAGCTATCACGACTTTTACTATCACGACAACTGTTGCTATCACGACTTTACTACTACGACAATTGTTGCTATCACGACTTCTACTACCACGACAACTGTTGCTATCACGACTTCTACTACCACGACAACTGTTGCTATAACCACTACTACTACCACGACAACTGTTGCTATCACGACTTTTACTACCACGACAACTGTTCCTATCATGACTACTATTACCACGACAACTGTTGCTATCACGACTACTACCACTATGACAACTGTTGCTATCACGACTTTTACTACCACGACAACTGTTGCTATCACGACTTTTACTACCACGACAACTATTGCTATCATGACCTCTACTATCACGAAAACTGTTGCTATTACGACTACTACTACCACAACAACTGTTGCTATCACGACTTCTACTACCACGGCAACTGTTGCTATCACGACTACTACTACCACGGCAACTGTTGCTATCACGATTTCTACTACCACGACAACTGTTGCTACAACGACTACTGTTACCACGACAACTGTTGCTATGACCACTACTACTACCACGACAACTGTTGCTATCACGACTTCTACTACCACGACAACTGTTGCTATGACCACTGCTACTACCACGACAACTGTTGCTATCACGACTTCTACTACCACGACAACTGTTGCTATGACCACTGCTACTACCACGACAACTGTTGCTATCACGACTTCTACTACCACGACAACTGTTGCTATGACCACTACTACTACCACGACAACTGTTGCTATCACGACTTCTACTACCACGACAACTGTTGCTATGACCACTACTACTACCACGACAACTGTTGCTATCACGACTTCTACTACCACGACAACTGTTGCTATGACCACTACTACTACCACGACAACTGTTGCTATCACGACTTCTACTACCACGACAACTGTTGCTATGACCACTACTACTACCACGACAACTGTTGCTATCACGACTTCTACTACCACGACAACTGTTGCTATCACGACTTCTACTACCACGACAACTGTTGCTATGATCACTACTAATACCACGACAACTGTTGCTACAACGACTGCTACTACCACGACAACTGTTGCTACAACGACTACTATTACCACGACAACTGTTGCTACAACGACTACTGTTACCACGGCAACTGTTGCTACAACGACTACAGTTACCACGACAACTGTTGCTATCACGACTACTATTACCACGACAACTATTTTCATCAAGATAACTTGTAATTGCATATATTAAAATAATGAAATAAAAGAAGAAGCAAAAGAATAAGAGACATAAAAAGGAAACGAAAGAAAACGAATAAATGAAAGATAAAGAAATAAATATAAAAGTAAACAAACAAAATCAACAGGTAAGAAAACAAGTTATACATCCGTATAAAAGTACAAATGATTTAGAAACCATATGAACTGCGATAGAAATGGAAATACAAATCTCGTGTAATCAGTTAATGTGTTTCATAATGTTGTTTTTCCCGGTTCGGATACACATTTACTGCATTACTTGATTGGCAGAATAAATCAAGAGACTAGCATAACACAACACATAAACATAAAACATACCAACAGCAGAAAAAAACAGATATAAGTAAAGAAGCTTATTACCAGTATCGGATCAAGAAGGAAGTCTTCTCTGTTTTTTGTTGTGTTTTGATATTGCATTGATGGGAACGACTGGAACATAATGTGACAAAAATGATGGGAACGGCTGGAACATAATGTGACAAAAATGATGGGAACGGCTGGAACATAATGTGACAAAAATGATGGGAACGGCTGGAACATAATGTGACAAAAATGATGGGAACAGCTGGAACATAATGTGACAAAAATGATGGGAACGGCTGGAACATAATGTGACAAAAATGATGGAAACTCGAACATAATGTGACAAAAATGATGGGAACGGCTGGAACATAATGTGACAAAAATTATGGGAATGGCTGGAACATAATGTAACAAAAATTATGGGAACAGCTGGAATATAATGTGACAAAAATGATGGGAACGGCTGAAACATAATGTGACAAAAATGATGGGAACGGCTGGAACATAATGTGACAAAAATGATGGGAACGGCTGTAACATAATGTGACAAAAGTTGTGGGATCAGTTGGAACATATTTTGACAAAATGATGGGAACGCTGGAACATAATGTGACTAAAATAATATGAACGGCAAGAACATTATGTGACAATAATAATGGGAACGATTGAAACATAATGTGACAAAAGTTGTGGGATCAGCTGGAACATATTTTGACAAAAGTGATGGGAAGGGCTGGCACGAATATGTAACAAAATGTGTGTGTTCTTTAAACAATTCTAATAATTGAATAAAATGCTGGCTGCAATCGGATGCACTGGGCCACTGGAGCAGAACACAGTGCAACGTTTTAACAGGTATTCAATCAGGGTGGATCTAACAGACTATAATTATGATGTTCTGTCTGTGGGGTCGATCAATTCACTTAAACAGACAGCTGTCTTCATGTGAGAGTCTGGAATCCTACTCTGATTGAAGAAGATTCGATGCCAACAATCGGTGGTGGTGGGAATTTTTCAAAAATTGAACTCTTGGTTTCTTCGTGGCATTACACTTCCCTGGTCTTAGTATAGTGAGATCCGAGGTCTAGCCCTCTCGGAAACAGGAGAAAAACAGGAGGTCCCGTGTGCATTCGCGCACGTCAAAGAACCGATGGCAGTTTATTTAGAGTCGAAAAGAGCAGGCCAAAATGGCCGCTATCAGGGCAAAAAATTGTTAAGCAAAATCTACACATTCGTGCTGGAGACAGATGTGTCGGGCCGAAATGCGCAAATACCGCAGCTATACCGTGAAACTAGTTACATAACGTATCCTCGCTTATTTAACGATTGAAAGTTAAGAAAGAAAGAAGATACAAATGTAGGATATAGTTGTCCTTGACTCAAACAAGAGGCTGAATAAAGTAGTAGCCTCCGTCAGTCACTGTTAACTATAGTAGCCTCTGTCAGTCACAGTTGACTATAGTAGCCTCTGTCAGTCACAGTTGTCTATAGTAGCATCCGTCAGTCACAGTTAACTATAGTAGCCTCCGTCAGTCACAGCTGACCATAGTAGCCTCTGTCAGTCACAGTTGTCTATAGTAGCATCCGTCAGTCACAGTTAACTATAGTAGCCTCCGTCAGTCACAGTTGACTATAGTAGCCTCTTTCAGTCACAGATAACTGTAGGCTACCTCTGTCAGTCACAGTTGACTATGGATTTTGCAGCGCCCCTAGAACGCTTTATATTTTTATTGTTCTTTCTTTCGCCGTGTATTTTATTTTTCTATGAATCTGTCACCTTCTTATTTGAGTTTTAGAGTGTTTCTAAAGATTGCTGTCTGTAGCTATTTCTTCCCATGCTGAAGGGTTTATGCTCAGAGTCTTCATGTCACGTCTACAAATCGAATTTGTTGGCGTCCTCTAGTTCTTTTGCCACCTGCTAGTTGATCATAGAGTATATCTCTTGGTAAGCGGCCATCTTTTATGCAGTGTACGTGACCAAGCCAAGTGTAATCTACGTAGTTTGAGCAGCGTGTAGATGTTGGGGAAGCCTGTGCAAATAAGGACCTGTACGTTTGTCACTTTATCCTTCCAGGTGATACCAAGAATATGTGGGATATCGCATATGGAATTCATCTAGCCTACTCCCCTGCTTTGCATTAGTTGTCAATGATTCAATGCCATACAGAAGAATACTAATGATACAGAAATTGTAAATTGCGGTCTTTGTTTTATTTGTTAGTTTGCTGTTTTGTCAAACACGCCTAGAAAGACGGGCTAACGTAGTAGGACCTTTCTTTACCAATGCAGGTGTCACTTTCTGTATCTAAAGATAGTTTGTCGTTCATGATGGTTCCCAGGTAGCTGTACTGCTGCACAACATCACGCTTGTTGTTGTCGATAAAGATGGAAGGTGTTGCTTCGACGTCCTGACCGAGTATATTAGTTTTCTGCAAACTTATTGTGAGATCGAAGTCTCTTCAGGTATGCGAAAAGTGATGTATCATGCTCTGAGTTCTTCCTAATTGTGTGTGACTAGTGCAGCGTAGTCAGCAAATAATAATCATCATCATCATCGAGTGCCGTCTCCGCATCGAAGGTTGGATACTGTAGAGCGCCATTCCACTCTTTCTCTTGCTTTGATGGTGCAGGTTGTCATAGGCTGACTTGTCCATCTTATGATGTTACTCGTCCATGTTAGTCTTGGTCTGCCTTTGCCTCTGTTACCTTGTGTTTTCCCTTCCAATATTACTTTTAGTAGGCTTCTGTGTCTTTTAACATGCCCCAAAAAATTCATTTGTCTTGTTCTAATTGTGTTTAGTAGTTACTCTTTTACTTTTTAGTTGTTTTAAAACTTCATAATTTGTTCTGTTTTCTTTCCATCCAGTTCTACATATTTTTCTATAAATCCACATTTCAAATACTTCAATTTCGTGTTCTGTTTTCTTAACTAATGTCCATGTTTATGCACCCTACAGGAATGTTGAGAAGATATACCATTTTGCTATTCTTAGTTTAAGCCCTGGTGTTATTTGTTTTCATGTTAGTACATTTGTTTCCAATCATCATTTTTGGCCATGTAATGAGAAGAGAACAACTGGAATATATTGTAACAACTGGAAAAATTGAGGGACGAAGAGATAGAGGGAAGCAAAGAGAAAAAATAACAGACAGCTTAAGAGAATGGCTTGGCAGAAGGTCAACAACAGAAATGATAAATAGCTGCCGAGATCGAAAGTTGTGGAGAGACATGATCACCTACGCCGGTAGGCCCGGTACTTGATGATATTTATTTTTAATGGCATTAACATTACAGCAAATAATAGGTTTCTAATAGGGATATATCTGATTTTTGACCCTTCCTTAATAAACT
The DNA here is from genome assembly GCA_032433765.1 of Megaustenia siamemsis. Classification (NCBI taxonomy): domain Eukaryota; kingdom Metazoa; phylum Mollusca; class Gastropoda; order Stylommatophora; family Ariophantidae; genus Megaustenia; species Megaustenia siamemsis. The sequence continues at coordinate 58,907,485 of JAVIAB010000024.1, forward strand.
ATTCTATATTTAAAGGAAATGAAAATACAATAATATATTACATTTATTATATTTATAGAATAACATATTTCTAATTGCGTTCAATTATATGGCTTTTCTGGCTGTTGTAGATAGTTCCACTCTGCATAATGGAGGACAGAGTTAATATCTTTATTTTCCTGCTTTGCCGTTGCGACTAAAACTAAATTTATTGATTTCGAAGACCACCTATAGACAGATTATTGCAACTACTTCCTTCTAGTTACTGTTCTTGACGATAACGCTACCTGTCGCGATATGCTAGAGTTTTTATTTTTCTTAGCAAATTTGCGATATTTGCGTCATTTTGGTTACTCACAACTAACTTTAAAACGATACTCCCTCAAATAGGGTTTGCCTTTGTCTGTTTACAATCCCTACACACTTGGTTCCTCACAACTAACTTTAAAACGATACTCCCTCAAATAGGGTTTGCCTTTGTCTGTTTACAATCCCTACACACTTGGTTCCTCACAACTAACTTTAAAACGATACTCCCTCAAATAGGGTTTGCCTTTGTCTGTTTACAATCCCTACACACTTGGTTCCTCACAACTAACTTTAAAACGATACTCCCTCAAATAGGGTTTGCCTTTGTCTGTTTACAATCTCTACACATTTGGTTCCGGTAAATATCCTGTTCCCGCGACTATTACGTAGGTACGTGGGGTTGAGTAGGGTTTTGGCCAGCCATGAATCTCCGATCCAGTTATCTCACTTTCTGCATTTCTGTCTATCAAATAATATAAACAGCTCCTTGCTTTCTATCATTATCTTTATTTGTATTATTTATTTACCGTTCTTTCTCTCTCCCCCCCCCTCGCTTATTTTCTCCCATCCTTTAGATCTTGCTCTTTCTCTCTCTCTCTCTCTCTCTCTCTCTCTCACCATCATCCCTTTCGCTCTGAAACAAACAGATAAATAAAAGTTAAAGGAAAAAAAATGTATAGCAAGATTTCCCGGATGTAAGCATTTCTAACAGTTTTATTACACGGCAGCGCCCTCTTCAACGTCGCTGTAAAGACTTGATCCAGCCACGTGACTTAATCGGCCAATCACGTCTTGAGATTTCCTGGCAGATCCCCGCCTGACGGATAACTTGGTTTATCTTGTCGTTGGGTGTTAGAGCGATACCGTCCTTCAGTGCTGCCGGAATGTAAGATAAGGGGAGAAATGATGAAAAGCAAGAAATAAATAAGCAAATAAATAAAGTAGGAAGGAAGAAAAAAATAGATAGAAGCATGTAGGGCAAATAAATAAATAAAACGAAAGTTAAAGAGAGAAAAAAAAAAGTGAAAATTTAAAGAAATAAACTTAAAAATAATACTAAGAAATAAAGATTAATATAAAACTAAAAAGAATTATAAAAATAAACAATTTTGTAGTTTCTGCAAGAGAAATTCGCTCGACAAGAGCTGGAAACAAAATTAAAAAACCGAGCATAGTCATTGTGAACCCTTACACGTCAAGTTAAGGACAGAGATGGGTTAGAAATATTCAGTTCGTTAAGAGAGGATAAGAAATGTTTACACATTTAAACTATTACACATCAAGATACACTATTGGATACATAAAAATAGTAAAGCGCCCCTATACGCCACTTTAGGAAATGTGGTGTTAGTGACCATAAATGTTACAGACCTTCAGCATATGGTTTTTGGGGTAATGTGCTCGGTGCTACGCCCGTGCCGCTTTACTTTCCCAGAAAAAAATTCGGTACCCATTTAAGGCTGGGTGAACCCGGAAGTCGTCGGTTAGGATAGAGCCCTACCTCTTGTCCTTTGTAGTCTGGTTCACTAACCACTGAGCTATCGCGGCTCCCATCATTATTGGATACAAAGTGAGATATAAAAAAAACAGTAAAATAGGCAGGCACATGTTAATTACGTGCTTAACATGAAACGTTCACGAGCATTAGCTGATCAACGTATTCGTGAGAGCTTCGGGCACGTGAAGGTCGTTCTTCCTTCGTCGACCATTACAACGACCATGTGCATCATGATCTGCGCACCTATTTCTCAGAACGCGACACGTTCACTAAAATAGTTTGAACGATCAGTATGAGCACTTTAGTGGTTGCTGGAACTGGTTGGTTGATGGTGTGGCTGAGCAGATGTGGGAATGCCGCGTCTGAAGTGACGCCATTTCATTCTAAAGTCTAAAGTGACAATTTCAGGCTGTGACAAACATTTAAACTACCTTTTGAGTCTATGCCAATGTTTCATGTGTTTGAGATGTCTATGAAAATAATTGATCTGTTTTATACGTCTACGGTTCTACAGACGAATGTTGAAATTATTGGCAGCTAAAGGGGAGTAATGAACACGTCTTGTCCAAAAATATGTTGAAGCCTGAAACAGAAAAGCAGTTTAGCTACTTTATCATGAGAAGCAGACATCGGTGGATATTTAGAGGTTGCAACAGAGGCCATGACTGCTGTAATATTTTACCAGAATACAGAAAATAATATATTCTAGCTCAATGAGTTAAATGTCAGTGTACAACCAGCCACCCTACACCCAGTGTAGTCGTGACAGAGTTCAAATAATTAAAGCCGTTACTAATTGGTTTCATAGTCTATGGAGGTCAAATCTACTACAACCGTACGACATCTATTGACCTTGCAATATGTTTAAGAACTAGAGAAGCCATTTCAACCAAGCAGCTTCTCGTTCCCATGGTAAAAGAAGGATGATTAATAATATAACGTTCTAACTCTTTATCGAATAGAAAACGAAATTAGAGCCAATAAGCGACAGCTCTATCAGAGCCTCCGTAAGATCTTTGCACTGCGTTTTTATATTTAAAAAAAACAAAAAAAAACGAACAAAATTGTGAGGAATGTTAACTCCAACATAATCTTTTCTCATAACCTGTAGTGTAAACAACCAAGATATTATGACGTAAATTATAATTATGTTAAGTGAGGGCAACAATTGAAGGAACTATTTCATATAGCGCAAATCGCCAGGTTCAAGGTCAACCTAAAAGTTCGGCCTTAACCAGGTCTACTCAAGATTCGAAGCCAATGCCCGTCGCTGGAAGAGAGAAGCTTACAAATATTATAACACCGGGACAAATTGGAAGAGAGAAACTTACAAATGTTATAACACCGGGACAAATTGGAAAAGAGAAACTTACAAATATCATAACACCGGGACAAATTGGAAGAGAGAAACTTACAAATGTTATAACACCGGGACAAATTGGAAGAGAGAAACTTACAAATGTTATAACACCGGGACAAATTGGAAGAGAGAAACTTACAAATATTATAACACCGGGACACATTTGAAGAGAAAACGATACACAATATATATAGCTTGCCAACTTTTTTTGGGATAGATATCAAGATGAACTATTAGGAACATAAGTGACATGAATATCGGTAAGGAGATGATGATCGCCCACACCTGTGAGCGTAATTTCTAATGATGAAGAGCATGCCTATGGCAATTATGCTTTGCATATGTCATATCATATGTTTCTGAAAATAATATACCTGTCTTCCTACGTTTATCGTTTCGCATGTCTATTAATTTAATGTATTTCTTGATGTCTTTAAAAACGTTTGCATATGCTCAATGTGTCAATGAAAGCGATTCCACCATTGTAAACCTGAACAACTTATTACATGTGTAAAGAACGATAATACATCGTGCAAATGCTTACATCTACTGCATGTGTTTTTGTAAACGCCTGTATATGTATATATGTAGGAGCTTGGAAATAATTGACATATTTGTGGAAGCACCTGTTGGTAATTATATATATATATATATATATATATATATATATATATATATATCTAATGGTAAATGCTTCCCTTTATGCAATAACATGAACATATTTCCGAATATATCTTTTTAAAGCATATTAGCTTATATTTTGCATTTTTTTGCAAATGGATAAGTGCATAACATACTTTTTTATATTAGAAACTTGAATTTGTTTAGTATATTTTTCTGCACACTTAATTTATTTTTTACGTATTAAATATCTATTTAAATTAACTTAAATAAACGTGTATAATTATATATTTAAAAATACACTTGCCTGAATGTAATACTTTCATTCAAGCTTTCATCTATTTTATATTTCAAGTGCTTGCGTGCATTTTATTCGTCTAGAAAAATGGATAATATGAATGAATATCTCCGAATTAGATTTTTTTAATGTAAAAAGAAAAAAAACAACATGTAGCACCGGAATTGAAGAAGAGTCATTGAGAACGAACGGCGGAATCCACAGCTCTGATAATTATTATTATTCAGACGGAAGGCTTTCAAACATGAGTGTCAAAGGGAAAAAATCAAATAAAATAAGAACAAAATCCGGCCTCTGTGTAGAGCACACGGGAAACTTGGGCGCTTGGTGACAGCAGAAGTATGAATTTTTTTTAACCAGGTCACGTCAAAATCACCACCGACAGAGGCTGCGAAAAGTGCGGATAAAACAGCCAGGAGATAACAGCTTGCCAGACCGCGCATTAATACCGACAAAAAGTGCACCGGATAATTAGAATAGTTATAGAGGCGCCTTTTTTCTTGGCGGAGGGAAATGACTTGAACTTGAGCACTTTGATAGGTATAAATCACATGACTAAATCTGGTATTGCTACATCGTATTTCTCAACGTGGAAAAAAAAGGAAGAAAAAATACCCCGCAGAAAATCTTGCAAATTAGAAACAACATTCTTTAAAAAAAAAGTGCAGACATTACACATTAAGGAGTTCATAAAAGAAAGTCAGTAATGGAAGAATAATGCTTACAAAAATATAGATGCTGGATGGATAAAAGTGTAATCGAGGTGTTGACTGAAACGAAAAAATGCTGAAAAAAAGATAAGAGGAGTTCTCAAATTGTATTCATTTGTGTGCTTCTTCATGTCCGTCTCCACAAATTGTACCGTCCATTTTAGCTCAATTATATTGTCATTAACATGGTTATTGTTACTCATTATTTTTATGTTCTCCTAAAGGAGAACGCGGATTTGAACCCCAGTAGGGACTAAAGTTTTTTTTTCTTTTTGAGGGTGAAATTAAAAACTCACACCCGAATACTTCGTGGCGACGGGAGCCAACAAGCTGCCTTTATTCTGCAGTCTCATAAGTCCAGCAGGTAGATCCCTGTTAAGGGAATATGACGGGAGGATAGTTTTGTTAATGTTATTTTATTTTACTTTACTAACTTCTTACTTTAGTTCTTGGAGCCTGGGTGGCTGAGTGGTTAGTGTGCTCGCTTCCTGATCAGAAGGATCCGGGTTTGACCTCCAGATGAGGCGGATTTTTTTTCGGGCAGACAAGGCTCCAGGGTACACCCAGGCTCTAAAAATGGGTTCCAGACATTTTTCTGGCAAGTAAAGCGGTGTGGTGTTTTACCGACCACATCACCCACAAATGTTCCGTTGTTGTAGAAAAATATGGTCACTAATACCATATTCCCCATACGACTAGCAAAGGGAGGGAAACTTTACTTACTTAACTTAATTTAACTACCTTCATCATGATTCTCAAGGTCACAGAGAAATGAAATATCTTTGTCAATGTTCCGTCATTTATCTCTTCCGCGGTGCTTATTATAAAATGCCCTAAATTTGACAAAGTCAATGATTTCTAGTGCCTTTTGTTGTTGATTATGAGTTTGCTTCTCTCTGGGGAGTGTAGTCATGAGAGGATCGCATTACAGGTCAAAACTATCCTTTCTTAGTGTAACCCAGTACTGATGTAACACAACTTGATTCCTCATTGTCACTGATCTCCTTGCCACGCTCACTATTCCCCTCAACAACTCTGTCATTTCATGCAGAAAACGCAATACCTTCTTTTTCGGTCCCTAAAAATCCGACCAGCATGGTATTTTGGAGTACAGGGTTGCTTTCCTTGTTTCATGCATAATGGTTTGTCCAGACTAATTAGTCTGATTCCTGGCCGACCACAGATAGAGGGAAAAGGATCTTGATCAGTTATGTTTCATTCATTTTAATTCAAACAGTCAACACTGAGTGCAGGACCTTGGTATTGAATATCTTAGGATCGTTTTGTCCGAGTTTTGGCTACCGGATAATATGTAGCTGCTATTTTGTAATAAAACAAAACAAATTATGTGGACATCGGAGTGCTTCATTTTATAGAATACATTGAGAATCAACACATGGTTAGGCTCCATGATAAGATAGAAAGACCAAATCAAAAGACAACGAGCCTCTAATAAACGTTGAAAAAACACCACAGTCACGAAAAAGATGGATTGATGGAATATTAGAGACACTATGAAATATAACATCAGCTGAGGTTAACAGAAGAGAAAAATACCGGAAATTATATCTCCTCGACGCTGAAAGGTATAGAAGGATGGAAGAAGGAGAAGAAGGTTTTATTTTACCCGTTTTAGTCCATCTCAGTTGAGGATTGATCATGTAAAGAAAAACTAACTAGATTTCGTGCATAAACTTGACTTTTAGGGTATTACAGATTTTATGGTCTATGGTTAAAAGTCGAGAAAATTGAGCAGGAATTATTTGTTGTTTATTTATTAACCTAAACAGCAGCTTACAGCCTATGTGATAGATGCTAAGTAAAATCACAGGTTTTTTTTGTATAGCTCGTATCTCTTATGGTTAGGTATGTTACACCGATGTCGCTAGCCGCTAAATATTGATGGGGTATATTTTGGATGAGATCTGAGCACTTATGGACTTGTCCCATGTGCAATGAGGATTTTCTGTCGATTAAACTAAACTAAACTAAACTAAACTAAACTAAACTAAACTAAACTAAACTAAACTAAACTAAACTAAACTAAACTAGACTAGACTAGACTAGACTAGACTAGACTAGACTAGACTAGACTAGACTAAACTAAACTAAACTAAACTAAACTATGTATTGAAGGGACTGCGATAACTCACCACTGGAGTTAAGCGTTCCAGTGGGGTAATTTAAATACCCAGGAAAATCCGGTAGCTCACCAATAACAGCGACATCAGACTATTTATAGTAATTTATGTGAAAACCCGCATTTGGTGAGAACTGCACATATGAAAGATTTTGCTAAACGGACAAGCATATATAACTGTTGAAAATTAAAGACAAGATTTATTTAAACTATACACTTTGTAACATTGTGATTTACAGTGTTGCCTCGTACTTCGAACGTATTCGATCCCATGTGTCCGTTCATCATCATCATCATCATCAAGTACCGGCTTGCTGGCGTAGGTGATCATGTCTCTCCACAACTTTCGATCACGACAGTTATTTATCGTTTCTGCTGTTGACCTTCTGATAAGCCATTCTCTTAAGTTGTCTGGTGTCTTTTCTCTTTGCTTCCCTCTATCTCTTCGTCTCTCAATTTTCCCAGTTGTTACAATATATTCCAGCTGTTCTTTTCTCATTACACGGCCAAAAAATGATGATATTTTCTTCCTAATATTTGGAATTAGCTCTCTTTTTGCTTTGACGTCTTTCAGAACTTTTTCATTACTCTTCTTAGCTGTCCATGATATTCTCAACATTCTTCTGTAAAACCACATTTCTACAGACCCCAGTGATTTTCTTGTCATGTGTTCGTTATAACTATGAATTGTTCGAAGTCCGATTATATTTTCTACAATTATAACAGTTGAAAGTAACTTGATCAGTTTCCATCCCTTAAACAAGACTGATTTTGATAAACGTATACAGCAAATACACATAATTTAAGATATACATTGCACAGTTCAGCGACCACAATTATAAAGTGAATAATGAAAACAATACACAAAATACGTAAGTGCTACATAATGAGATGAAAATGACATTCTCTATACCTTAACAATAAGTGGTAATGTCCCGTACGGTTGGTGGAGTGGAAGAGGACGGTTATTTGTTTCAATAAATAACAGCGTTTGAGGTGGTCTCACTCACTCTGTCTGTCTGTCTGTCCGTCTGTCCGTCTGTCTGTCTGTCTGTCCGTCTGTCTGCCTGTCTGTCTGTCCGTCTGTCTGTCTGTCTGTCTGTCCGTCTGTCTGTCTGTCTGTCTGTCTGTCCGTCCGTCTGTCTGCCTGTCTGTCTGTCCGTCCGTCTGTCTGTCTGTCCGTCTGTCTGTCCATCTGTCTGCCTGTCTGTCTGTCCGTCTGTCTGCCTGTCTGTCCGTCCGTCTGTCTGTCTGTCCGTCTGTCTGTCTGTCTGTCTGTCTGTCTGTCTGTCTGTCTGTCTGTCTGTCTGTCTGTATGTATGTCTGTCTGTCTGTCTGTCTGTCCGTCCGTCTGTCTGTCCCTCCGTCCGTCTGTCTGTCTGTCCGTCTGTCTGTCTGTCTGTCCGTCTGTCTGCCTGTCTGTCTGTCCGTCTGTCTGTCTGTCCGTCTGTCTGTCTGCCTGTCTGTCTGTCCGTCTGTCTGTCCGTCCGTCCGTCTGTCTGTCTGTCTGTCTGTCCGTCTGTCTGTCTGTCTGTCTGTCTGTCTGTCTGTCTGTCCATCTGTCTGCCAGTCCCTCTCCCTCCTTTAACACGACCGGTCTACAAGTTTTCCTTCACTTTCTTCTTTTCTCGATCCTTTTCACGTGTACCACTTTCAAATGTCATGATCATCGGATGTATTTACAGATGATATATTGTCATTGCACCTTTGCAAGCGCTGTTTGAAAGTGCAAGCATAATACGAACTCCAGCAGTACTCCAGTGAGGCCCCACAGCAGTTTCTTTCTTTCTTTCTTTCTTTCTTTCTTTCTTTCTTTCTTTCTTTCTTTCTTTCTTTCTTCATTCCTTCCTTCTATTTTCTTTCTTGCTACTACTTCATAATTCTTCTCTTAAAGCCCGAGAAATCTTTGATCTGGTCCTATACTTCTCCTTCCATCTTTCTAGAAGTTCCTCACATATTTTTTTTATTACATCCCCTCCTATAAGACACATCAATCTTAGCCTTTGTCTTGAATGTTTAATGTTTCCATTGTAGCTTTTCTTTGCTTCCGAAGGTAGCTCAACCCGCACGTCAAGTACAATCGGTTTGATCATGCTAGATTATATTTTAGGGTTTCATCATTATCGTGTGCCAGGTTCTCGATCAATTCGCTTCACAACCGTATGCCCTTTGAACTGTTGTTTAGCGAGTGATTGGTTTTATTGATGGGGTGCCGTAATTCTTGTGTTCTTATTTTTATTATCTTCTCTATTTCTGTTTTATTTCTATTTCATTGCTCTGTGTTGTTGGTGTCCAATTAGTTTCTTTATTAGTTGTTACATCTTTCATCAATCGTTCACCGCACGTGTACACAGATAAACACATTGAGCACAAACACGTAGACCGACAGACATATATAGAGAGATGTTTTGACGGACGGACAGAAAGACAAATAGACAGACAACAAACAGACATATATAGAGAGATGTATTGACGGACGGACAGAAAAACAAACAGACAGACAGACAACAAACAGACATATATATATATATATATATATATATATTGACGGACGGACAGACATACGGAGAAAAAGATAGATAGATAGACAGACAGAGAAAAAGATAGACAGACAGACAGACAGACAACAAACAGACATATATATATATATATATATTTTGACGGACGGGCAGACAGACGGAGAAAAAGATAGATAGATAGACAGATAGACAGACAACAAACTTACATATATATATATATATATATATATATATATATAATATATATATATATATATATATATATTGACGGACGGACAGACAGACAGACGGAGGAAAAGATAGATAGATAGACAGACAGACTGAGAAAAAGATAGACAGACAGACAGACAGACCGACAGACAGACAGACAGACAGACAGACAGACAGACAGACAGACAGACAGACAGACAGACAGACAGACAGACAGACAGACAGACAGACAGACCGACAGACCGACAGACCGACAGACCGACCGACAGACAGACAGACAGACAGACAGACAGACAGACAGACAGACAGACAGACAGACAGACAGACAGACAGACAGACAGACAGACAGACAGACAGACAGACAGACAGACAGACAGACAGACAGACAGACAGACAGACAGACAGACAGACAGACAGACAGACAGACAGACAGACAGACAGACAGACAGACAGACAGACAGACAGACAGACAGACAGACAGACAGACAGACAGACAGACAGACAGACAGACAGACAGACAGACAGACAGACAGACAGACAGACAGACAGACAGATAGATAGATAGATAGATAGATAGATAGATAGATAGATAGATAGATAGATAGATAGATAGATAGATAGATAGATAGATAGATAGATAGATAGATAGATAGATAGATAGATTTTATGAGAGCCACGTTGCCCTCGTTCTCTATTAAAATATGTTGGGAGATGACTATGAAACAAAATGATTCGGGTTCGTTTTCCAAATCTTTTCTTTCTCTTACCGCCACATCTTCAGGGTTGGGCGTATCCATCAAACACCAGTATCAATGAATTTCTTTAGTTGAAAAAAAGAGCGACCAGACGTTATTCTGACCACATCATGTACAAAATAAATATACAAAGATCAACAATATAAGCACTTATCCTGGCCAAATTTTTCTTTCCGTAATTTTTCAGATTAGTGTTTGGCTTTCGTATTTTTATTACTTTGTTTATTTTAGAATAGTATTTTCATATCGTGTTGATTTTTGTGTTTTTTTTAAAGTATTGTACCTGATGAACGCTTTTGTCGAAACGTCGTTGTTTGTCTCGTTTCTCTCTCTACAAATTATCTGCTAGATACAATTTATTGTTTTGTTTATTTTGCAATAAAATAGTCACTTTCGGATTCTATATTACTCTTAGATATACAGAAAGAGGTGATCCTTAAAAGCACTGAAGACGAAGCATGGAAGTGCCAATGATTACGGGGAAAGTGATCATTTAAAGTGACTGAACCCTGGCTTGGTTGACACGGGATGACACAGTCTTAATAGCAGAGACAGAGAATGAACTACAAGAAATGATAGACATAATAGTAAAAGAAAGCAACAAGAAAGGTCTCAGTCTGAACAGTATGAAAACAGAAGTAATGGTCATATCGAAGAAACAATCATCACCATCATGTAGCATAAACATAAACAGGACAAATCTGAAACAAGTGCAACGCGTCAAATATTTGGGCCCAATAATAACATCAGATGGGAGATGCACCACAGAAATAAAAAGCAGAATAGCTCAGGCCAAAATAGCATTTCAGAAAATGAAAAATATCTTATGCAACAAATCTATGTAAATAAAAATGAGAAAGAGAGTTCATCGGTGCTATGTAGAACCAATTCTGAACTATGGAAGCGAATCATGGACAGTAAACAAACAAATGAAAAGACGATTAGAGGCCACGGAGATGGAATTTCTCAGAAAGACCAATGAACAAATTCTCAGAGGCCAGCAGAAAAAGGGAGCTCCTAAAAAAACATCAGAAAAAAACAATCAACATTTTTTGGGCACATAATGAGAAGAGGAAAGTTGGAATACTTGGTTACAACTGGCAAACTAAAAGGAAAGAGAGATTGCGGACGACAAAGAAAGAAAATACTAGATAGCTTGGTGTCAGGACGTGGAAAACAATGAACAACAGAACTGATATGATGCACTGTAGATTGACGATTGTGTAAGGACATGATCGCCTACGCCAACTGGTATGGCACATGATGATGATGAACCCTGGCTAGCAGGATGGGAAAGGTAAAGAAGAAGGGAGAACACTCTTTGAACTTATACATTTACATTGTTTGTTGGAGAACTGCTTTACCTGTCCGTCATTAATCTTCTTTCTGTTAACTTTGTTGTATTTATCTATTATTTAACTTTCTTATCAAGCATGTAACTTCCATATCCATTTTTCTTATATGTGCTTCTAAGCATTTCACTTTGAAAGAAAGAAACACAATAAAAATGGGGAAAAAAATAACTTATAACTACAAGACAAGACTCATAAACTCAGCGCTATTTAGATATATTTTCTTTCTTATCAGGAAGTCTAAATTCGTATCTATATCGATTATACGGCCACAAACGTTATTTTTCTTACCAAAACAGATTGAATCTAGAGAGCACGAAGAGAAGTTATTCATTAAGATAGTCTGATATCGGATGGAATCCCTAGTGGGGTACCATTTGAAATTCTAGCTGCCTTCCGTCAACTTGCTATGATGAACGATGCCTATCTTCTGACTTGGAACTGGGAATCTGAGATTTATTTATTGTAAAGGGCGAGTGGTGGGCGGGGCGGGTTCGTTATGTTTATGGTTTCTAAGGGGAGGGATGACGGGACAAGTGTTGGTAATGATGGAGGTTAAAGTTGGGGAGGCGATGGTGCGATGATTAGTGGAGAGCAGGAAAGACGAACTGATGCGTAGATAGAGACTCAAAGTGGTGGTTGTAAGTTTATAAATTGACAAGCCAGCTCCCACATCTGGTAAACTATGGATAACATTAAATTAATATTAACGATAACAGTTGTTATAATCCAAAGCTAAGTGTTTACTACACTCCTCGCGGATCTGAAATTAGCACAACCTATTCAAGATTTCAACTGGGAATGTTTCAACAAATAAAATAGGGTGTTAGACAAGGTTGTGTGCTGTCACTAGAATTGTGTAATATTTATAGTGAGATTATTTTAAGATCCATAAGGGACATGCCTGGAATAACAATTGGAGGTCATAATATAAATAATCTAAGGTATGCTGATGATACAGTCTTAATCGCTAAGAGTGGAAATGAGTTACAAGAAATGTTGGACATTATAGTGAAAGAAAGCAAAAATAAAGGACTCAGCCTTAATAGCAAAAAGACAGAGGTAATGGCAACAACAAAGAAAAAGACATTACCTCAGTGCAAAATAAAGACAAGTGGAACAATATTAAAACAGGTAAATGAATTTAAATATTTGGGAACTTTGTTAACCTCAGACGGAAGATGTATAAAAAGAGGTGAGATGCAGAATGGCTCAGGCAAAAGCAGCTTTCCAAAAAATGAGGAAGATACTATGCAATCCATTTTTGACAATAGAAACAAGAAAAAGAGTTCTTAAATGTCATGTAGAGCCAGTCTTAACATATGGATGCGAATCATGGACAATAGGTCAACAGACAAGAAAATCACTGGAGTCTGTAGAAATGTGGTTTTACAGAAGAATGTTGAGTGTACCGTGGACAGCTAAGAAGAGTAATGAAAATGTTCTGAGAGAGGTCAAAACAAAAAGAGAGCTAATTTCCAATATTAGGAAGAAACAATCATCATTTTTTGCCATGTAATGAGAAGTGAACAACTGGAATATATTGTAACAACTTAAAAAATTGAGGGACGAAGAGATAGAGGGAAGCAAAGAGAAAAAATACCAGACAGCTTAAGAGAATGGCTTGGCAGAAGGTCAACAACAGAAATGATAAATAGCTGCCGAGATCGAAAGCTGTGGAGAGACATGATCACCTACGCCAGTAGGCCCGGTACTTGATGATGATGATGATTCAAGATTTGAAACAAAGACTAAACTAGTCTCCATGCACGCTGCTTTTGGAAAATAATTAACAACAAACAACAGATCAAAGTAACCAATGCAGATGTCTTGATGACTTCCATCCATTGTGACAATACTCAGGTGTTAAAGATAAGATGACTGGGACATATTAGAAGAATGAACAATACTCGTATCCCCAAGGAAATATTGCATGGTGAACTCATAGACGGAAAACATTTTGCGGATAGAACAAAAGTAGAATTCAAAGACATCTGTAAGGAATCAGCGAGCCTGACCTGTTCATTATGTGACCGCGTGTGTTTGTCAAACATTGGTAGAATTAGCCACGAGAGAAGCTGTTCGGCAAAAACAATACCTAAAAAATACGCAATAGCCTCCACTAGACCGTCTGACAAGACGAAAAGGGCCATATATATGTAAGGCATACACCTTAGAATTCTCCATGAGTGACATATATTGGAAAAAGCCTGCAGATTGTCGTAGTATATGGTGAATATATATATAAAAAAGGAGGCATGATAACATTTGAAAACAAAATGAATTAAAAGATTCAAGGAAAAAAAGACGCAAGAGAAAAGAGAAAGAGATGAGATCCTTTGATTAAAACCTGACTTGTTAATTCTGCAACATACACACACGCACAAACACATATGAAGAGAAATCTAAAAAATACATAGGAGTAGAGATATGAGCAATGCAAAGCTAATGTAAAGCTGACGATAGTGATGAAAGGAAAAAAAAATATAATAATAATAATAATGATATGCCAAAATATATTTTAAAAATAAAATAAATAAACTTACACGAAAAGGAAATAACTTCTAGAAAGTAAAATATAATTTTTATTTTTTTCTCATTTCATCCTAAATTATATATATAGATTCATACATAAATAATATACACGGTCACAACATAAATAATTTGCGATATGCGGATGACACAGTCTTAATAGCAAAGACAGAGAAAGAACTACAAGAAATGATAGACATAATAGTAAAGGAAAGCAATAAAAAAGGTCTCAGTCTGAATTGTAAGAAAACAGAAGTAATGGTCATATCAAGGAAACAATCACCACCATCATGCAGCATAAAATAAACAGGACAAATTTGAAACAAGTGCAACGTTTCAAATACTTGGGCACAATAATAACATCAGATGGGAGATGCACCACAGAAATAAAAAGCAGACTAGCTCAGGCCAAAATAGCATTTCAGAAAATGAAAAATATCTTATAAACAAATAAATGTCAATAGAAGTGAGAAAGAGAGTTCAACTGTGCTATATAAAACCAATTCTGACCTATGGAAGCGAATCATGGACAGTAGACAAACAAATGAAAGACGATTAAAGGCCACAGAGATGGGATTTCTCAGAAGAATGTTGGAAGTTCCCTGGACAGCTAAAAAGTTCAATGAAGAAATTCTCAAAGAGGCCAACACAAAAAGGGATCTCCTAACAAACATCAGAAAGAAACAATCAACATTTTTTGGGCACATCGTGAGAAGAGGAAAGTTGGAATACTTAGTTACAACTGGTAAATAAAAGGAAAGAGCGATCGCGGACGACAAAGAGAGAAAATACTGGATAGCTTGGTGTCATGGCATGGAAAACAGTCAACAACAGAACTGATACATATACTGTAGATAGAAGATTGTGGAAGGACATGATCACCTACGCCAAACGGTATGACACATGGTGATATATGCATATACCTACAAGTGCATTTAGTTAACGTGCTGAAACAGAGATTACATGAATAGGTCCACTGTTGATAAAAGTTATATGCTGAACCATATGAAAACAATATGGTAGTAAAGAGCAAATCTAACCTATTTCTGGCAGTAGAAAAACATAATACCAAAAACGTTGAAGACAGTCCTTGCAAACAGTTAAGAGAGATTAAAACAGACAATTGAAACGGTGACAATCTGGCTAGAGAAAGGTACTTTCCAATCGACCGTGATGAGTGCAACGTTCTGTGGGTGATCTGGTTTGAGACATATATTCTCTCAGATAGGCTGTGATGAGTGCAACGTTCTGTAGGTGATCTGGTTTGAGACATATATTCTCTCAGATGGGCTGTGATGAGTGCAACGTTCTGTGGGTGATCTGGTTTGAGACATATATTCTCTCAGATGGGCTGTGATGTGTGCAACGTTCAGTGGTGATTGGTTTGAGGCATATATTCTTTCAGATGGGCTGTAATGAGTGCAACGTCAGTGGGTGATCTGGTTTGAGGCATATATTCTTTCAGATGGGCTGTGATGAGTGCAACGTTCTGTGGGTGATCTGGTTTGAGACATAAATTCTCTCAGATGGGCTGTGATGAGAGCAACGTTCTGTGGGTGATCTGGTTTGAGACATATATTCCCTCAGATGGACTGTGATGAGTGCAACGTTCTGTGGGTGATCTGGTTTGAGACATATATTCTCTTAGATGGGCTGTGATGAGAGCAACGTTCTGTGGGTGATTTGGTTTGAGACATATATTCTCTCAGATGGGCTGTGATGTGTGCAACGTTCTGTGGGTGATCTGGTTTGAGACGTATATTCTCTTAGATGGGCTGTGATGAGAGCAACGTTCTGTGGGTGATTTGGTTTGAGACATATATTCTCTCAGATGGGCTGTGATGTGTGCAACGTTCTGTGGGTGATCTGGTTTGAGACATATATTCTCTCAGATGGGCTGTGATGAGAGCAACGTTTTGTGGGTAATCTGGTTTGAGACATATATTCCCTCAGATGGGCTGTGATGAGAGCAATGTTCTGTGGGTGATCTGGTTTGAGTCATATATTCTCTCAGATGGGATGTGATGAATGCAACGTTCTGTGGGTGATCTGGTTGAGACACATATTCTCTCAGATGGACTGTGATGAGTGCAACGTTCTGTGGGTGATCTGGTTTGAGACATATATTCTCTCTGATGACTGTGATGAGTGCAACGTTCTGTGGGTGATCTGGTTTGAGACATATATTCTCTCAGATGGGCTGTGATGAGAGCAACGTTCTGCTCTGTGATCTGGTTTGAGACATATATTCTCTCAGATGGACTGTGATGAGTGCAACTTTCTGTGGGTAATCTGGTTTGAGACATATATTCTCTCAGATGGGCTGTGATGAGAGCAACGTTCTGCTCTGTGATCTGGTTTGAGACATACATTCTCTCAGATGGGCTGTGATGAGTGCAACTTCTGTGGGTAATCTGGTTTGAGACATATATTCTCTCAGATGGGCTGTGATGAGAGCAACGTTCTGCTCTGTGATCTGGTTTGAGACTTATATTCTCTCAGATGAGCTGTGATGAGAGCAACGTTCTGCTCTGTGATATTGTTTGAGACTTATATTCTCTCAGATGAGCTGTGATGAGTGCAATGCTCAGCAAAGGACACCAAACTCAACTATGGATAAAGGTTGACTTTGATCGACATAGACGACTTCAGTATTAACAATAGACTGAAATGGGTATCTCATTTTTCTGGCTAAGAAATACAGAACTAGCGTCGTGGTGACCACATTATCAAATTAAAAAAACGTGTCTTTTTAAAGCAAAATGTTATCATCAACCATATTTTTTTAATGTCACGAGGATGACAGAAATCTTTCTTTTCGTTTCATAATTGTAATTAGACATGTAGAGAGACATACGATCACAAAATATAAAAATCCTAGTCTGCTTTCCACGTGGCGTCTGCACATTGCATGCGACCTATATTTTCAATAATCTCTTTCCCTCCATCCCACAATCTCCCACATCCAAACGGCAGAACTCTGTAACGAGATAATCCCGTCTGAGATTACTACATAGGCAGGTCATTTGCAAAAGGGGATTTAATGTAAACATAATAGCAACAGACACGATTTTTTTTCAAAAAGACACACACACACACTAGTGTGTGTGTGTGTGTGTGTGAGAGAGAGAGAGAGAGAGAGAGAGAGAGAGAGACAGACAGACAGAGAGACAGACATCTCGTCATAGCGAAATTCAACAACGAAGCTGAAAGACTGTAGAGGATTATGAGATCCATGATCGACCCCGCCAGCCAATATGTCATATGACACGGGGAAACAACTCACCGAATTTAATATTCAAAAAAAAAAAAAAAAAAACTGTAAAATAATCATATGCAGTGATTATTATATATTTCGCATCACGTGAATAATATTCAAAAATACTAAACTCTCACCCATTTGTTTTTGTTTGTTTGCAAAATAGAAGCCATCTTTGACACAAATAGCAGCAAAATTGTCCAGGCTATTCGGAACAAAAGATCGGCAAGAATTAATTCATAAAATATAGTTAGAACTGAAGTGTAATTAGAGTGACTTTCAATTGTCGTCTTGAGAACAGAACCGTTTGTGTTGCACGATTAGAGAAAGTGGTTGCTCCGGAATATCACGGTATTTAATCCCACTTATGCTTGAGCTAAGAATCACATGACTGATGTTACGGCGGTAGTTATCCAACCAACAAGTGCCACTCCCGTACGAGAATAATGGCACAACCATGAGACTGACTAAATGAAAGCTCTTTATTGAGCAAACTTCAAGATATAGAAGTGTTTTTGTTGTTGTTTCCTAAGATATCGGAGTCTCAGCAATGAAATAAAATAAGTTAGGCTTTGCTTTGGATTAAGAGAGTGCCTTCAATTATTGGTTACTTGGGCGGGCGGAGATTTCACATAAAACAACTGAGGATGTTCAGCAGGTCTATTGTGTAACAACCTTTCTCTTTTTACTTTATTTTTTTTTTGGGGGGGGGGGGGGGGAGAAAAAAAGGGAGGGGGAGGCTGGATGGTCTAGTGGTAGGGCGTCGGCCTCTAAAAGGAAAGGTCTTGAATTTGAATCTCGCCACTGACGGTTGGAATTTTTCTATTTGAATCGGTGGATTTTTCTTGGTTTTAGGCTTCACCGGTCTCTGGGTAAAGAGGATACGAAGCCTAGCCCTCCCTGATGAAGACGAAGAGCAGGAAGTTCAGTGTGCGCGCGTGAAAGAATCCTTGGCGGATTTTAAAAGAGCAGCCCAAATATGGCGTCTGTCCGGGCATAAATTGTTAACAGTTTCAACATCAACTCAATTAGCCTTTCTATTTTCAAGGTCTTTGCAGGTGCCACGGAGTTCGTTCATATGAGTTGAAGCCGTCTTCAGTACTTTCGCTAACGCATGTCGGTGGCATTGCTCTCCCCTGCTGGGAAGATGATTTTTGCATTGTAGAGTTGTTCGATCTGCAACGTAGATGATCTGTCGACTAAACACTCGCCTCCATCTGTAACCTTATCTAACAAATACGTCAACTACGGTACAACTATTTTCAGCGCGATTAAACTATACATTATAAACTGTCAGAACTATTGAATAAGTCTGAGTCTTTTTGGAAACAACAAGAAAAAAAAAACACACGACTGAGATAACGTTTTTTATTTTAAGCAGCCTGGACAGTCATCTTTAGTAATTCTAAGACCTGCAGGCTGAAAAGGAAATCCGACAATCACCCAAAGGTAATGACGTTTTCAGCTATGCTAGCTACGGGTCTTTATAAAGTCGCTGTGCAGTGACTTGAAACATATTTGTGAAATTACGTCAGAGATTGATGACATTTACGTCATAATATTCTGTGTCCACAATCCCGTCATAACACAACAAGCTGTTGTTATATTCACGGTTTCATTGCTGGAAGGAAATGGTGTTAAACATTGAAAACAGGGTGTTTTGGTTGAACACGTCTTCCGTAATGATAGCCAATATAATGAAGAGGCGAGTCAACAAATGTCTTGAGTCCCGTGGTGGGTATTTTGAACACATGCTGTAGACAGACCTTCATCCTTTGAACAGCCACTTTACCCAATACAAGCTAGTTAAGAGCAGAATATCTAGATGAATAATACAAATTTACGATACAATTTCCCGTAATTTCACATATATTTTCACTGCACAGCGACTTTATAAACGCCCCGTATAAACGGCTGACGTCATTTCCCCCACAACCGTCCCTCTGAATGTTGAAGATGTCACAAATTTTGGTGATTACTTTCAGCACGCGGGCCTTATTTATACTATAGTTGGCTGTGACCTAGATGAGTGTAAGCTATTATTTTCCAATCAAATAAGTACTACGTCACTAGACCAACGAACTTGATAAACTCTCATACAACAAGCCCACCACTCGACCAAAGAACAAACACAAATATGGCATCATCTTCAAACGTTGTCATTCATCCACTAACACGTTAAAAACGATGACTGACTTCAGCTAAGGAGGCTTTCAGTCTTTCTATCTCTAAACTTGCATCACACTGCAGCTTTGCCATCAGAATGTCCTACTGATCTGTTCTCTTCTCTGTCAATCTGATCTGCTCTCTTTTCCTATGTCTCTGTTTATCTCTCTCCTGGTCTCTGTTCGATCTCTGTTCAATCTCTGTTCGATCTCTGATCCCTTAAATGACTCTCATCAGCTTTTTGATGTTGGTTATGCCCAGCCCAAATCAGGGATTCTAGGAAAATCTACCACCTGACATCTAAGATAAGCACGTTATCTACAAACTAATTATTTAGGGACTGGCTATTTGTTTTGTTTTTATTTATTTATTTTTCCGGTATGAGGATAACACATAAGGAAATAAAGTGTATATACCATTATTGTTATAGCTCATATGTAATTTTTATTTGATTGTGTTGATCTCGTTGATAAATAAATAAATAATGGGAGTTTGTTCAATGCTTTTGTTTCGAACCGTTTCATGAAGTGTAACCCATGGGCTGACCCCTTCCGCCTCCGCTTAGTGTGTCCGCGCTGAATAAAATTTTCACATGTTATTATAGAGCAACCCTGGATAGATGGAGCAGAGGATACTCATTTAGCCATCATCAGTGCTATTCCAGGATAAACTCTGGGTATATGCTCAAACTGCAGACGGCGAATACGACATTGGTAATTGGAAAATTGGGAAACAAAGGTATAGACGCCCCTGATTTTCTGAAGCTATTATTATCTTTGATACTCGATGAATTATTTTTTCTTCAATCAGAATATACTTCACTGATGACATCTATGTCAATCTCAAATCATTAAATTGTGGTCTTACTACGGCGCCTATTATGTCTAAATCCAAAATCATTAAATTGTGATCTTGTTACGACGCCTATATGTCTAAATCCAAAATCATTAAATTGTGATCTTGTTACGACGCCTATATGTCTAAATCCAAAATCATTAAATTGTGATCTTGTTACGACGCCTATATGTCTAAATCCAAAATCATTAAATTGTGGTCCTACCAGGACGCCTATATGTCTAAATCCAAAATCCAAAATCATTAAATTGTGATCTTGTTACGACGCCTATATGTCTAAATCTAAAATGATAAAAATTTGGTTCATGACGTCGCTTATATGTGTAAATTCAAAATCATTAAAACTTTGATTCGTTACGATGCCTATATGTCTAAATCTAAAATGATAAATATTTGGTTCATGACGTCGCTTATATGTGTAAATTCAAAATCATTAAAACTTTGATTCGTTACAATGCCTACATGTCTAAATGCGATATCACCAGACAGCTGTATATACATTCTCATTATACCAGATCGTTCCTGAGCTTTATTTCTTTCTTTGTTTCTTTGTTTGCTTTTGTTGGTTCTTTGTTTGTTTGTTTCTTTGTTTCTTTCTTTCTTCACTTCCTTTTGTACCCGTTCGCATGTCAAGAGAGATGTTAGCCTTTTGACGGCTTCAATAAATATCAATTGTTGCGGTAGCGCTTCTTTATGTTGTCTGCCCATCTTACTCTTTGTCTGCCTCGTGCTCTTTTGCCTTCTCCTTTTTAATTTATGTTTTGTATGGTAAAGAATCACACGACATTCTTTCTAGAATGACAAACTAGTTTATCTGTTGTTTATGTATGTAACTTATTTTGGTTCAATGCCTACTATTTCTCTCACAATATCATTTCTGATTGTGCCCTTTCTTGTTAATGCAAGCGCTTTTCTCAGACATCCCATCTCCGTGGTGACAAGCTTTCTGTTATGCTTAGTCGCAAGTGACCATGTTTGGCATTGGTAGCACAATGCTGGAATGAATATACTATGTATAAAGATGATTCTTGGTCGCAAAGGTATTGCTCTGTTTTGAAGTACAGGTTACAACAAAAAAAACTATCTTTATGACACATAGTTCCATTGTTGGTGTATGTCGGGGGCCCACGATAGAACCAAAGGGATAAAGACCGCTTGGTCAAAGCAGTCGCCACGACGTGAGAATTTATAGCTTCTAAAAAAATGCATCTCGTAATCTTCTAATCGATGGATTGTCATATTTCTTTAAAACATTCACTCTTAAAATCTTCTAGATGATGAAATGACATAAAAACTGCATACGCTTATTCTCATAATATTCAAAATTATTAATTAATCTTCTAAATGTTTCATTCTCATAATCTTCTAAATGTTTAATTCTCATAATCTTCTAAATGATTGATTTCTGTTCTCAATGTTTCATTCTCATAATCTTCTAAATGATTGATTTCTGTTCTCAATGTTTCATTCTCATAATCTTCTTAATGATGATTTATGTTCTCAATGTTTCATTCTCATAATCTTCTAAATGTTTCATTCTCATAATCTTCTAAATGTTTCATTCTCATAATCTTCTAAATTATTCTTTAATCTTCTAAATGTTTCATTCTCATAATCTTCTAAATGTTCATTATCAAAATCTTCTTAATAATTCATTAATGTCCTCAAAGTTTAATTCTCACAATCTTCTAAATGTTTCATTCGTATAATATTCTAAATGCTTCATTCCTATAATCGTCTAAATGATTCACTAATCTTCTAAATGTTTTACTCTCATAAACTTCTGAAAGAAGACATATCTTTATAATTACGACCCGAAAAAAAATCTCTTAAAAAAATGATCATCCCTGTTTCCACAGAAAACAAGAAAAGTGAGCCCTGGTCAGTCGTAACTCACCACCCAAACACTTTACAAACTTTACCCTAAAGATTATATGCCAGCAAGACCTCCGCGAACAAAATTGTCCATATTATCTGCCCGATTGCACACACCAGTTTCTGGCAGATTGCACCAGGGCATGCAAGTGTCGTGATAAATCCGGATTTGGTGTCGGTGGTCATGTTCTTGCAGTCACGTTCGGCCATTATCAAGATTACCAAAGGAACATGAGCTGCAAGCTACTGTACTTGATGCATAAAACATTGGACTATATCCCATCCCTTGGAGATGGCCATGTTCCGCGATAAATCATTCCTCAGCGGGAATTCTTCGTCATTCTTAGGGGAAATCAGAATTTTGGGGGAAAGTGCGTTAGCATACAGTGACTGTAAGGACAGCTGGGATATCGAAGTGGTCAGACTGATAGTAATCTCTGCAACTTGAATTGTGATGAGACGCCCGTATTTAGACCCATTTCAGTAAATCAGAAAGTCGAATTATACAGGTCACTTGTACTAAAATAAACATCTGAATAGAATAAGATGGACACAAATGTGTGTGTGTGGCAGATTTCTAAGAGTCTTACCCACTTGAAATTTTGTGAAATATAACGTCCATGAGATTAATCTGTTACATTCTAAATGATTTGTACAGGTTAAGGTCCATATTTAAAAATTGTAGCACAAAAACATGTGTGGTAGAATTGTCAACACTCAACAACAGAAAGTGACATTATTGTCAGTTTTGAAATAACTGTTATCTTCATTAATACCAAAAGTAATCAAACTAGAGAGAATTTCACATTTCTCATATTTCTGTAACGTCAGCAATTAGAATCATGTTTTAAAATATGTATTTCATCAGTGAACGAAATGTGATAACAATCACATCATCTTCATACTTTAATTGCTGGACAATTAATTTATAAGATGGTTTCTAAAGTATCACTTTGATGTAAAGTAATGTACGAGACCTGAATCGGCGTCTTAGCACGCGAGTTTTCACCCATATGTGATCGGCCGCCTACCCAGAAGTGTCCGGAGACTTCTGAACAGTCTCGCTCCAAGCATCGACACTAACGATGCAAGGCGGCATTCTTCACCTTCCCAGAGTAGTACCCTGGTACCCATTTCTGTCAGCGGCTAGTTCGACCACGGGGGTATTTTTTTTTTCTAACCACGAGTACAACTCACACGGCTTCCAGCGGGAATCGAACACGGGTTGTCCAAATGTCGGTAGCCCAGTCGAGTGGTATTTCAAAATAGACTACCGAGACCCCCTACTTTGATGTTATAATTAACAACTGTAGAAAGTACTTTTATCTGGCGTTCAAGTGAGCTATGGTTTTTAAGTCCTGCGCCAAAGAGTTAATCAACCTAATAAAAAGAATGGGTACTTGACTCATTGATTTGTTTCAGGTATTAACAACAAGTAAGGACACTACTGTGTCAGAAGAATGACAGGAAACAGCTTAAGAGACAGAGTAAGAAACACTGACCTGAGGAAGAAACTGGAAATTGAACCAGCCATCGAATACATAAAGAAACAACAGATAAATTGGTTCGGCCACATAACAAGACAAAAAGAACTAACAATCACTCAAAGAGCCTTAAATAAACGCTACGAAAACGCCAGATTAAGAGAAGACCGAGAAAGAGATGGATAAAGGGAATACTAGAGTCACTAGGAGAAATAACATCAGAAGAGGCCAACAGAAGAGCAAAGAATCGCAGATTGTTTCCCCCCTCGACGCCAACGGCAGCAGAGGAAGGATAGAAGAAGAGGAAGAGGCGGAAGAATGACACTACCTTTTCATTCTCAAATACTGTAGTCTACTACTGTGAAGCTAGTTACTTTAATCTCAAATGACTATATGCTACCGGGCAAACTTTGCCTTTGAAACACTAAATAAAGATAATTTAACAGCTGTGTTTGCAGAAGAATATTGACGAATGTGTAGTGTAGGTGGTTGTGGTAGAGACTGGTGGTACTCTAAGTAGACTGTAAAGAATAATGAACCTAACCAATGCCAGATAGATGATACCTGTGGGCGTTACTAATTAGAATAATTTAAAAAATCCTAGTTGTTCAATACCCGTTTCAAGAATAATATTATCCATAATTCATAAATATGTTATTATTAACAGCTATGTCGACCATATTGTGTCATCAGGGAAAGAAACCTTATATCTTGGATTGTGAAGCGACCTGGCTAGCCAATACTTTCGTGAAATTGAAACACACAAAATATGTGTGGAAATATGGTGGAGTCTGTATATCAACGTAAAGAATGTTCACAATTTACACTCCATAGATTCACACGTGAAATCGTGATAATGTCTTATTTGTTTGCTTTGAAAATACATCAACAATATTATATGGAATCTGAACAAATTATTCAAAAATGGCAATGGAAAGTGTAAGCATGTTGGATGCACGAATGCACCAAGAACAAATACCGTTGGGGCACATTAAAATACATGGCACCGAATGAGATTCAATCTGTCATTCTTCGGTTTATTTTTGTTAATAAAAGGAAAAAACCTTAGGGACTATATTCTTCAGCCACTGACTAGTTTTTGTCATGATTTTTTTTTTTAGATTTCATCGTTTAAAAAATAAAATAATAATTTGGGCTTCATTTCTTTAAAAAGAAAAAAAATATATCGTGAAACAGAATCTACTTTATTGCGAGAGAATATCCTCTTGAGATTTATGTCCTTGTTTTTTTGTTATTGTCAGAAGGGAGGACGATAACACTCGTGGGCTAAGGTGGGTGACAGAAGGAAGGATACACGATGCTATTTTATGAATGTGAAGCTGGCAGAATAGGCTTCAAAAAAGAGATATGTAATCGTAATGTGTAAAATAAAGAGGTTGTTTGGGTATGTGGGCGATAAAATATAGGCTTTTACATAAAATGAAACTGCAGAAAAAATAAACAAAACAGGCATTTCAAAAAGCGTGGCAAAAACACCCAGTGCAATAAACTCTCAATGGCAGTGATAAAACACATTCTTTAATATTATTGAGCCAATATAATCTTATGGGCGTGAGTTAAGGACAGTTATAAATAAAAATTGCATGGTCTTTTCAAGCCGCTGTTACATTACAGAAGAATGTTTAGAATCTCATGAGGAAATGAAATAAAGATATCAAATAACAATGTTGTGAAAACAGTTATTGCACGCAAAAATCCCACCACAATTATCGACAGAAAATAGGGACAATTTTCTTTAACACATTTTCCAAAATGCTGCTTGGAACGCACCGTTGAAATTGACACAATTTCTCAGATAAATTAGTTTAATCGACATGTAATTTTCACTACAGGATGGGCAAGTTTTTAAAGTGCTCAGATCGTCTATTTAGTGTATTATGTGTAGCTGCTAACGACTTCACTAACGACAATGTTAACCTCAAATGATAGATGTACGACAGAGGTGAGATGCAGAATAGCTCAGGCAAATAAGGTTTAAAAAAAATGAGGAAGAGACTGTGAAATCCATTTTTGACAATAGAAACAAGAAAAAGCGTTCTTAAATATTATGTAGAGCCAGTCTTAACATATGGATGTGAATCGTCGACAATAGGACAACAGACAACATAATCAATGGAGGCTGTTGAAATGTGGTTTTACAGAAGAATGTTGAGAATATCATGGACAGCTAAGAAGAACAATGAAAACGGTCGGAAAGAGGCCAAAGCAAAGAGAGAACTAATATCCAATATTAGGAAGAAACAATCATCATCGTTGGGCCATGTAATGAGAACTGTACAGCTGGAATATATTGTGACAAGTGGGAAAATTGAGGGACGAAGAGATGGAGGGAAGCAAAGAGAAAAGATACTAGACAGCTTAAGAGAATGGCTTGGTAGAAAGTCAGCAACTGAAATGATAGATAACTGTCGAGATTGAAAGTAGTGGAGAGACATGAACACCTACGCCAGCAGGCATGATATCTGATGATAACGAAATAACGACTTTAGTGTTGTGTTGGTTGACAAGGTTGCTTTTGTTTTCGCGTAGCGTTCCAGTCTGGCATCTCACATCTTGTCATGACATTCATGCAATCAGAGCTTGCTGACACCGACGGAGTCGTTAAAACAAAAGTGTCTGGAATGAATTACAAGAGCCACAACAGAAGCAAAAATGTCTGGAATGAATTACAAGAGCCACAACAGAAGCAAAAATGTCTGGAATGAATTACAAGAGCCACAACAGAAGCAAAAATGGGCCGCGTTAGAACACGGGCCAGTGAACGGATGACAAAACGTTGCTTTTGATCTCGATCAATGGTTTCTAGGTTTACCCAGTCATAAATAGGTTATAAAATTATTTTTGGAGGGGAAAAGAAAGACGGCACTGGCGTTATACTGACAACATTACCCGAAAAATTGGCAGATGGTTACAAATATATGAACACTAAAACTGTATTCTATAAACGCATTGATGCGTTAAATAGTTCTTTCTTTTTCTCTTTCTTCTTCAAAGAAAGAAACTAGACACTTTCGATCCTCTAATGCAGCACGAAACATGTTCATGATAATTATACTTATACATGTATATAATAATATTATACAGTTTGTGAGTTTGAAAAATGAAAAGAGAACTACTATACACAATTAGAACAAGACAAATGAAATTTTTGGGTCATGTTAAAAGACACAAAAGCCTAATAAAAGTAACATTGGAAGGGAAAATACAAGGTAAAAGAGGCAGAGGCAGACCAAGACTAACATGGACGAGTAACATCAAAAGATGGACAAGTCAGCCTATGACAATCTGCACCATCAAAGCAAGAGTCAGAGTGGAATGGCGCTCCATGGTAGCCAACATTCGTTGCGGAGACGGCACTCAATGATGATGACTGTTTGTATGAAACTCAAAGACATAGATAAAAAAAACAAGGATAGCAGACAGACTAAGATTCAGGGAGGTGCAGATAAAAATTTGGAAGACACTGAAATAAACTTATAATGACTGACAGAAGATATAGACGCAGAGAGAAAAGGATATGCAAAAAGACAGAAGTGGAAACTGAGAGAGAAACAAAAAGAGAAAGATATAATCTTAGACTTAGAAGGGAGAACGACAAAGGATCAGGAAAAGCAGAAACAGATGGAGAGTCACTGAAACAAAAAGACAAGAGTGGCAGAGCGAGCATCAGCGAAAACTTAAGAATAAAGTGAGACATAAAATCACATAGAAGAGAGAGAGAGAGAGAGAGAGAGAGAGAGAAAGAGAGAGAGAGAGAGAGAGAGAGAACTTGTTATGGAAAGACACCAATAAAGAGTGACATTAGCATAAATAGTAAAAGTATGATCAATGCTAAAAATGAAAAAAAAAAAACTACTTAACACAAATCGAACAAAACAACTACAATTTTTCAGGACTTAAGATGAGATACAATACCCTACTGAAAGTTACTTTGAAAGGGAAGGTACAAATAAGGTAGACGAGGCAGAAGTAGACCAAGACTAAAGTGGACTGATAACATAACAAATAGAGAGGTTAACCAATGACAGAGTACTACTATAAAGGAATAAGATGCAAAATGGCGCTCCATGGTGGCCAACGTTCGACGTGGAGACGTCACCAATTGATGAATGTTAAATGAGTTGCTTATTTATTAAATCTGAACAAACAATTTCACTTATCATCATATAATCAAAACAAGCAATCTTTACCCTTGTCGACACAGACATCTGGCAGCCGCGATAGCTCAGTGATTAGTGAACTGGACTACAAAGGACAAGGGGTTGGGTTCGATCCTGATCTACGGCTTCCATGTTTACCCAGTTTTAACTCTTTCCATACGGAAGCTATTTATCAATGCAAATGCAAAGGAAGAGATTTCAGAGGCAAAATTGTTCATGCATTTAAGAATCAGTCTTTCATTCATTCATTGTGTGCCTTCTCCGCAACAAAGGTTGGCTACCATGGATCGCCATTCTACTCTGTTTCTTGCTTTGATGGTGCAGGCTGTCATAGATTGACTTGTCCATCTTTTGATGTTACTCGTCCATGTTAGTCTTGGTCTGCCTCTGCCTCTTTTACCTTGTATTTTTCCTTCCAATATTACTTTTAGTAGGCTTTTGTGTCTTTTAACATGCCCCAAAAATTTCATTTGAAGAATCAGTCTACATATTTATAATTATCTAACATATAACATATTACATATGAATTTTTAGATAATTGAACAAGATGCTAGACTGCACTAATAAAAGATGATACAAGACATAAACAAGAATATGGTTCAATGACACTTCACACTAATCAAATTGAGAGAGACGCACTCTGTGGCGAAACGTACGGAAAGAGTTTAAATAAATACCGGATTATTTCTGTGAAATTAAAGCGGCACGGGCGTAATACCGACCACATTATGCCAAAAAATCATATGCTGAAGTGTGTGTAAAAATTATGGTCACTAACACCATATGCTCTAAACGCCTTTTGGTGGGGAACTTTACTTACTTTTTACACAGACATCTGCTAGCCAGAGAACAAGCACTCTGTCTTTTAATCT
Source organism: Megaustenia siamemsis (assembly GCA_032433765.1). NCBI lineage: Eukaryota > Metazoa > Mollusca > Gastropoda > Stylommatophora > Ariophantidae > Megaustenia > Megaustenia siamemsis. The sequence goes on from JAVIAB010000024.1 coordinate 58,936,460, forward strand.
TGAAGTGAATGTTACACCACAACGCAAATCTATTTTAAAAAATTAGTTTTTGGAATTAATGGCAGCCTGCACCATCAAAACAAGAGGACGTTCGGAATGGTGCTCCATGGTAGCTAAATTTCGATGCGGAGACGGAACTCAATTATGAATATTGGAACATAAATACAACATACAACACTTTTAAAGCTTTGCTTCTTTGAAGGATCTCTTCTTAATTCTCTTCATATCTTCATATGATTCTTTGATTGGTTATGTTCCCTCCTTCTTAAATGTTCGTAAATGTTATGTAGAGTCAGTCTTAACATATGGATGTGAATCATGGACAATAGGACAACAAACAGAGAAAATCACTGGAGTCTGTAGAAATGTGGTCTTACAGAAGAATGTTGAGAATACAATGGACAGCTAAGAAGAGTAATGAAAACGTTATGAAAGAGGCCAAAGCAAAAAGAGAGCTAATTTCCAATATTAGGAAGAAACAATCATCATTTTTTGGCTATGTAATGAGAAGAGAACAACTGGAATATATTGTAAAAACTGGGAAAATTCAGGGACGAAGAGATAGAGTGAATCAAAGAGAAAAAATACCAGACAGCTTAAGAGAATGGCTTGGCAGAAGATCAACAACAGAAATGATAAATAACTGTCGAGATCGAAAATTGTGGCGAGACATGATCACCTACGCCAGCAGGCCCGGTACTTGATGATGATGATGTTCCCTCCAAGTCCAAAATGTGACGTATAGGACAGCAACTTTTTAGTTCTCCCACAGTAGTCGTTGCACGGCCAGTGTTCTGGAGAGACTGTAGAGCTGACGTGTCTATAACAGTAACCTTTCAAGCATGTAGTGTAAAGCAATTAAGGAAGTCCCGGAGATGGGGCTTGCCAGCCAATTTACTAGATATCAAAACTGTTTGAGAATGTTAACAAAACAAACGGCGGTTTGATAGATTTACTGATGGATAAGTTAACAGGCTAATTAACGAATTGATTTTTTTAATTGATTAACTGGCGTATTACTGAATGAATGGACAGATTGTTTGTTTCATGGGTGGTATAGAAGAACAGATGGACGGAATAATTGATGTTTTTGTATGGATAGATGAATGGATAATCAATACAATGATGATTTGATTAAGGGAAGTGTTGTACCATGAAGGACTAGACAGATGATAGAATAGTAAAAAGAGTAAAGATCCCCTTCACGCCAAGTGGCGTATAGGAAAAATTGTGATAGTGGTCATAATGTTTAAGACCTCCAGCACATGTGGTCGGTATTACGCCCGTGCCGCTTTACTTTCCCAGAAAAAAATCCGGAACCCATTTAAGGCTGGGTGAACCTGGCAGCCGTCGATTCAGGATCGAACCCGACCTCTTGTTCTAAGTAGTCCAGTTCACTAACGACTGAGCTATCGCGGCTCCCAAATGATAGAATGTTAGATAGAAAAGATGTGCAGAAAAAGAATGCAATAATAGTGACAGAAAAAAGTGGTGATAGTACTATTTGTGTCCCCCTTGTTTACTACCCAGATGTAACTTTTAATTCTTGCATCAGATTGCCTTTTATTCTCTTTCATCTTCTATGCTAATCTATTTATTAATATAGTCTATTCACACCAAGCAAGTATCATCATCATTAAGTACCATACCTGCTGGCGTAGGTGACTATGACTCTCCACAACTTTCGATCTCGACATCTACTTATCATTTCTGTTGTTGACCTTCTGCCAAGCCATTCTCTTAAGCTGTCTGGTATTTTTTCTCCTTGCTTCCCTCTTTCTCTTCGTCCTTCAATTTTCTCAGTTGTCACAACATATTTCAACTGTTTCCTGCACTCTTGTTGCTTTGGCCTTTTTCATAACGTTTTGATTATTCTTCTTAGCTGTGCATGATATTCTCAACATTCTTCTGTAAAACCACATTTCTACAGCCTCCAGTGATTTGTTGTCAATTGTCCTGTTGTAATCCTATCCAAATAAGTATATCTTTCCATTAATAATAATTGTCATTAATTTCAAACTACAACATAATTTTTATTAATGTGTGTCATTACATTTTAAAAATCAAATAAGAAGGTGGTAGTGTGATAAAGAGATAAGTATTTTAAAATAAATTAGTACAAGGCAGTCTTGATGTATGGGCATATGTTGAAAATAGGCGGGCTTGAATAGTTAGTAACAACCTGAAAAATAGAAGGTCAGGGAGATAGAGGTAGACAAAGGGAAAAGATGATGGATGGTTTGAGGGCGTGGCACAGGACAAATTCAACGGTGGAACTATTACAAAGTGCACAATAGAAACACACAAAGTGCACACGATCGAGGAATATAGAGAAGGAGACAAATAATAATAAATTAATATTATTATAGAGGGAAACTTCCGAGGCGATAATCAGCGAATCAATTCAGAGGAAGAGGTATGAGCATGCTATCCAACGTCTCTTTGCAATGACCATGAATGCAAGTATTCACATCAAACTTGTATATCTTCTTTGTATTATTTTTTTCCACGCAATTTGAACTTGCACATCCAAATGTAGTATCACTGTCAACGTTTTCAATGAATATCGGTGCTTTAATGACTTCCTTGTTCGAATCTAGCATCTCGTTTACATTGAATGCCCTGAATGTTTCAGTTCCCGCACTTGAGCTTTTATCTGTTTTCAGTTACGTAAACATCTCTTTTATCCAGCATTTATTATTTTTTTCTGCCAACATTATTATCTCGAGCCACATGCTGAACCCTATCAGTTTATTATCTTATGGGATATTAGTTTTTAACCGCCTGCTTGTATAATATATATGTTAATGCCACACGTTTTATATATATATATATATATATATATATATATATATTTATAAAGTTGGCCTTGACGATATCCTGCGGTGAGAGCAATACCATGGTCAGAGGAAGGGGCGATAACGTCTGTGATATATGGGGAACTAACCCAGTAGTTTATTATCGTCTGAGAAAACAGAAATATACCCAGCCTGAGGTATATATGAGCTGAACAGACAGGTAGACACGCAGAGTGATGATAGTAACATTGTTTATGTAGATGGTTAAAATGTGAAGATGATGGATAGGTAGGATTGAAGATAGAAAGGCGTGTGTTCGCAGACAAAGAGAATGATGAATTGACAGAGAGTTGGACAAGCAGAGGAGAAAATAGGTACAGAGATATTTTAAAAGAGAGATATATATCTATGGTAAATAAACAGATGTAGGCAGGTATGTATGAAAATATTTAGTTAAGATGAATGAATGTATGACTTGAATGATGTATTATTTGAGTGATTGGTAATGGATGGAGACATAGATATATTTATTGATGAATGGTGTATTGATTGACAGATGGCAGGGTGGAAAGATTGATAGGTGGATGGATTCATTGTTTGAGCAACAAAATGAATATTGATAAATGAGTGAATGAGTGAATTAAATGAATTGATTGATTCCTTAATATTAACATGCATAAAAAAAGTAAAGTACCCCCGTCACGCCAAGTGGCGTATAGGGAAATATGGTGTTAGTGACCCTATATTTTACAGACCTTCAGCACATGATTTTTGGGGTAATGTGGTCAGTATTACGCCCGTACTGCTTTACTTTCCCAGAAAAAAATCCGGTACCCATTTAAGGCTGGGTGAACCCGGAGGCTGTCGGTTGGGATCGAACCCTACCCCTTATCCGTGGTAGTCCAGTTCACTAACCACTGAGCTATCGCGGCTCTATTAACATTCATACATGTTGAATATATATGTATGCAATAATAGTAATAGACTGATAAATAGATAATTTAATTGATTAATGAACTGATGCATGATTGAATGTACTATTTGACTGTATGATTGATTGACAGACCGATACATGAATGGCTTGTGGGATAGAGTAATAGATTACTGAATGGATTACTTATGAATGCTCGGATGGATTTGTAACCTACTGATAAGGAATGATAGACACTATTCGCAATGCGCATAACTTTGGATCTCAGCCAAAGAACAGGAAAAACAAAAGTGCTATTTAAAGCCTGTTTTGACATATTGAAGTGAATCCTGAACAATGGACAGAAGATAAGAAAATCGTTGGAGGCCACAGATTTTCTGTTTACAGAAGAATATTGACAAGAGTGTAGGCGTTTGAAAGGAATAAATAGGGCGTTGCTATGAAAGAGGCTAGAACAAAAAGAAAGCTTATCAATATTAGGAGGAAGTAGTCATCATTTATAAGCATGGTAATGAGAAGAGAAGATGTAAGATATGTTGTTGCATGAGGGAAAAATTAAGAAAGAGGGAAACAAAGAGAAAATACAGAAGAGATTTGAAGAGAAGTGTTCGGAAAAAATCAATATAAATGATAAACAACTCTCTCTCTCTCTCTCTCTCTATATATATATATATATATATATATATATATATATATATATATATATATAGATAGATAGATGGATGGATGGATGGACGGACGGACGGACGGATGGACGGACGGACGGACGGACGGACGGACGGATGGACGGATGGACGGATGGACGGACGGATGGAAGGACGGACGGACGGACGGACGGACGGACGGACGGACGGACGGACGGACGGACGGACGGATGGATGGATGGATGGATGGATGGATGGATGGATGGATGGATGGATGGATGGATGGATGGATGGATGGATGGATGGATGGATGGATGGATGGATGGATGGATGGATGGATGGATAGATAGATAGATAGATAGATAGATAGATAGATAGATAGATAGATAGATAGATAGATAGATAGATAGATAGATAGATAGATAGATAGATAGATAGATAGATAGATAGATAGATAGATAGATAGATAGATAGATAGATAGATAGATAGATAGATAGATAGATAGATAGATAGATAGTGCATCTCGCGACTGTTAAAATGTTTACATTTTCGTTAAGTCTTCTGTACCGTTTCAGTTGAAAGTAGCCTCTAATGAAAGGAAACAGCTTTCGCATAGACAAACTGCTTGACAATAAAACAAAGTTAGAAGAATTGAATCTTACATTGATACGAATGAGTAGGAGAAAGAAAAAAAAATATAGAAACATATATAGAGAAAAAAATAGGAAAAAAAAACGGTTTGGCTAAAGCTTGACGTTAAAAGTGGACAACACAAACAAGAACGACGTTTCGGAGCAATAGGCCTTCAGCAGAAACAAAACGTACATCACACGTACAAATATAATAGGCAGCCGAAAAATACAAAATGTAACATATTTTATAAACATTTTATAATTGTACGTGTGTTGTATGTTTATCCAGTTGAAGACCTATTGCGACGAAACGTCGTTCTGGTTTGTGTTGTCCATTTGTTACTTAAAGCTTTAACTATACCGTTTATTTCTATTTGTTTTTCCTATATTTTTTCCCCATTTCTCCTCACAATTAGCTTCATTGCAGACTCGCATTTTGATGCATTTATGTGCATTTCTTTGCCTTGACCTAGCGAATGAGTAGCGCACAAGAGTTGGAGAAATGGGAATAGTCATCATTGTTGCAATAAGAGAACAGAAGAGAAAAGATGGAAGACTATTTGTAAGAATGACGTCATCTTGGTATCTACGTCTAAACCAAAAAAATTAATATATGGCGCCATCTGATAAAAATGGAGTTTTAACTCAGTAATTCAGTTACTCTTTGGCGCCTATAACAACATGGATTCTATATCCATGACATAAGGACCACACTGGGACAGATTAATCGATGATATGACATGAATGGAGGGCTGCTGTTGTATCGGCTCTTATTCAATTACTCTGAAAAGTCAAAAATAAACAAAGAATATATAGATCCGTCACGAATGAATTCGCTTTCGTTTGAAACTTCTGTCTTGATGATTGATGAAGTTTTCCACGATTACAGAGAGTTAGTGGGGATTTGACTGTTAATTGTGATAGTTAGCGCGCGCGCGCACGCACACACACACACATAATTTTCGTACTTCATACGTCTGACGATTTCAGTCAGAGGGTCAAATATTTATTGTTCTTTCACCTGCATCGATTGACATGGGCTGAGAGGAGGCTGACACAGACGTGGGTTGAGAGGAGGCTGAGATAGACATAGGTTGAGAGGAGTCTGAGACAGACATGGGTTGAGAGGAGTCTGAGATAGACATAGGTTAAGAGGAGTCTGAGATAGACATAGGTTGAGAAGAGTCTGAGATAGACATAGATTGAGAGGAGGCTGAGACAGACATAGGTTGAGAAGAGTCTGAGATAGACATAGGTTAAGAGGAGTCTGAGATAGACATAGGTTAAGAGGAGTCTGAGATAGACATAGGTTGAGAGGAGTCTGAGATAGACATAGGTTAAGAGGAGTCTGAGATAGACATAGGTTGAGAGGAGTCTGAGATAGACATAGGTTGAGAAGAGTCTGAGATAGACATAGGTTAAGAGGAGTCTGAGATAGACATAGGTTGAGAAGAGTCTGAGATAGACATAGGTTGAGAGGAGGCTGAGACAGACATAGGTTGAGAAGAGTCTGAGACAGATATAGGTTGAGAAGAGTCTGAGACAGACATAGGTTGAGAAGAGTCTGAGACAGATATGGGCTGAGAGGAGTCTGAGATAGACATAGGTTGAGAGGAGTCTGAGATAGACATGGGTTGAGAGGAGTCTGAGACAGACATAGGTTGAGAAGAGTCTGAGACAGACATAGGTTGAGCTGAGTCTGAGACAGATATATGTTGAGAAGAGTCTGAGACAGACATAGGTTGAGAAGAGTCTGAGACAGATATATGTTGAGAAGAGTCTGAGACAGACATAGGTTGAGAAGAGTCTGAGACAGACATAGGTTGAGAAGAGTCTGAGACAGATATATGTTGAGAAGAGTCTGAGACAGAGACTGACTAAAGGAATGAGAGAGACAGAGAAGGGCAGACACAAACAAAATAGAATGAGTGACACATATACATACACAGAGGAACCTCTAACTTTGAACGTTTCATAGTTCGAACGTTTCACAGTTCGAACGTTAAATTCGATGGGATTTATAAGTGGAGCTTGAATGATGCTTATACGCTCGAACTGCGCGTGCGCAGACAAAGTGGAAACAAATGTCTTATAAATATGCATTCGATGATCTTGTTGTCTGTCCAAGTCATCTCTTGTGGTGCGTTTATGTTCGCTCCGTGATTGTTCCCACATTATTTTAGCGGTTGTATTATTTATAGACATCGCTCATTAGCTACATCATTCAAGAACAATGCGCAGAGCAGCGACGTGTAACTGGAAGGTCATGTATCGATAGTTGAAGTGAAAATTGAAGTTATATTGAAGAAGGAAAGCGATACATGTATGGGGCATTCGTAGAAAAAACAGAGGGCAAGTAAACCAAACCATCAACCGGTAGTACTAAGAGGCAGGAGAGAGAAAGAGATAGAGAGAGAGAGAGAGAGAGAGAGCTAGAGAGAGAGCGAGAACACCGGAAGTATATTTTTTGTGTGGGAAAAAGAAACCTTTACCTTCCTCTCCACCAACCTCACGGCGCAGCATCACTCCCCATTCACTTATAATCATCATCGAGTGCCGTCTCCGCAACGAAGGTTGGCTACCGTGGAGCGCCATTCTGTTCTGTCTCTTGCTTTGATGGTGCAGGTTGTCATTGGTTGATCTGTCCATCTTTTGATGTTACTCACCCATGTTAGTCTTGGTCTGACTCTGCCTCTTTTACCTTGTATTTCCCCCTCCAGGATTACTTTTAGCAGGCTGTTGTGTCTTTTAACATGGCCCAAAATCGCATTTGTCTTGTTTGAATTCACTTATAACAAATGCTATTTTCATTTCATTATTTATTATTTACGTATTTTATTTATTGATCTCATGCGTTAGTTGATAATTTATGCTGTTTAATTGTGCTATTTTTTAACCTTATGTTATGTGTGTATCAAAGTCGGTATTGTTTAGGATCTGGGATTTGTTCATTCATTCTGTATTATTTCTAATGGAATGAAAGATGTATTCGGTCAGAGTTTTAACGACGTCCAAGTTTGACTTAAGTTCGAATACTAGGCGCTGGTGAATACATACACATTTATATATAAATAAACACACACACATACATGCACATATTATGTTTGAAAACGCTGATTAAATCATGACTAGACAATGGCTTGACGCTAAAATTCAGTATAAGTCTGATTCCAGTCGATAGAAACTACGAAAAATAATGAATACCTGACCCTCTGATTGGACAAATCAGACGTATTAACAATGATTCTACTCTATCTATTATATTAAACTAGTTTTATTCCGGACAGAATTCCCCATGTAACCGCAGCAAAGTGCACTGCTTCTCCCCTATCTTATACTCATCATCTACATTTGTTGTGAACTATTAGCACTGTGAGCCGCGATAGCTCAGTGGTTAGTGAACTGGACTACCACGGACAAGGGGTAGGGTTCGATCCCAACCGACGGCTTCCGGGTTCACCCAGCCTTAAATGGGTACCGGATTTTTTTCTGGGAAAGTAAAGCAGCATGGGCGTAATACTGACCACATTACCCCAAAAATCATGTGCTGAAGGTCCGTAAAATATAAGGTCACTAACACCATATTTCACTATACGCCACTTGGCGTGACGGGGGTACTTTACTTTACTTATTAGCACTGTGAACTACATTCCTCACAAACGACGATGTTGTGCACATCTGTTTCATATTGATTGTTTATTTGCTTCGCTCATTTTAGAAATACTACACTGCAGTTTATATGATCTGTTTATGTTAAAATCAAGTAATGAATATCTGACAAAAATGTCCGAAAAAAATGTATCGTGTGTGGCTACGGGAAAGGAATAGAACAACTGTTACCTGTCACGCATGTCATACGAGGCGACTAAAGAGTTTCGGAATAGTCGCCTGTGAAGTCGAGTAGGATGTGTACGGGGCGATCTTGTCAAAGGAATTTACCGCGATGCATTTTGGGAAATGCTGTGACAAGTTGTGGAGCAGATATGGGAAATTACTGGCTGCAATGAAACTGGTTTCACGGATGTTGTAGAACAGATTAAAATGTTATGTTTTATGTGCTTAAAAAACAAATGAAACATTTCACTCTGGAAAATTACAAATTGGTTAAATCATAAAAGTTGTTAATATAATTAACATTAATAAACAAATCATTAATGCAAAACAACTAATTAACCTGGAGAATTTACATTTTTATGTGGCACTACAAGCTAGAACCACTCACAGAGAATTTTGATATTAAAAATGGGGAATGTTGTAGTTTGAGGCCATATTATTACACAAATTCTGCAAATATATTTCGGTTATAACTAAACTACCAATTTTTAGACAGAGCAAGCAGTTGTGCTTAGGAGATATATTTTACTTTTAACCTATTCTGTTCTACCATGACTTGACAGTCTAATCGAACATCTAACCGTGCTGTCTGTTACTACATGGCCTTTCATATAATCATGATTTGTCAGTAGTTTGTTAATAGTGTACATTAGTGCAGGATGTCGCTTAGTTTCTCTCGTGACTGAATCTGCCAATATTGGATAGACAGGTCAGACCGCAGAATGAAGAAGATGCATTTGTGGTGCCTGGCTTCATCTCCTAGCTCCTGCGTCTTTTGTCGTCTGGTTTTAACATAACCACTTCCTCGAATGTAGCTGCGCCATTTTAAAGTTTTGTTCTTCATGTGCTACACGTTCCTAGATTGTGTCACTGATAGAGAATTCTCTCAAGGAAGCCCCGTAAACATCTTTATAGACAACTATGGTGTCATATACTGTGTTATCTAAGAGTAAATCAGGTATTGTGTTCAATGTCTCACAATCGCAAATGATTCTTCTCTTGCCGCCATCTTATATCCGTTTGAACCTCCAAGAAGATTACAAAGAATACAATTATCTTTCCTCTAGCAGTATCAACCATAGACATATAATGTTGTAGTTTCCCTGCTATTACCACTTTATCTTACTATAAAAGTCTGTCTCGAGCTCTACATCAATTCCGGCTTTATATTTCTTTTATAAGGTGGAGCCTAAAAGGTGTTCTCTTCAGGTGGACAGACCATAAAACAAAATGTAAAGTACCCCCATCACGCCGAGTGGCGTATAGGGAATATGGTGTAGTGACCATAAATTTTACACACCTTCGGCACATGATTTTTTAGGTAATATTGGTCGGTATTACGCCCGTCCCGCTTTACTTTCCCAGAAAAAAAGCCAGTTCCCTTTAAAGGCTGGGTAAAACGGTAGCCGTCGGTTGGGATCGAACCCTACCTCTTGTCCTTTAGTCCAGTTTACTCACCCCTGAGCTATCGCGGCTCGTGGACAGACCATACTATCTGTTATCTTTATATGTTGTAGTTCAGCATTATATGTCTACTCTCTACCTCTCACTCTCTCTCTCTCTCTCTCTCGGTCTCGTTTCTAATCCTGCAGCTTCTGGTCACTCTGGCTGCACGCCTTAGACATCCCATTTCAGCGGATTCCCATATTAATCACTTAATTCTTTCATATTGTGCTTTTGTTCATTCGTGGAGATTAATCACATTATCATCATCACCGTTCGGTTGGAAAACACCAGACAACAGATCTTTCATCAAATATTTCCCATTTATTTTAGTCCGGAGCTCATGTCCCAGCCTCAATCTGTGTTCTGTCTGTATATGTTTCTAAATCTTTCTCAATCTGATTTTTTTTTTTCTGTCCTGATCACTTTTGTTTCGTTTTTATTGTTTTGTCCAGAACAAAGCCCATCATGCTAAGCATTGCGTAGTTTTCCCCCTAATGTATGAGTTTGTCATAACAAATATCATTGTTTTATTTTCAACTCTCGCATTAACAGGATTAGTTCCAGATTTTCATTCACGTTGATCCATAAAGTCCCGCTTTTGTCAGCAAAAATCATTTGTAGACAATCTTCGCTCAAAGTAAACATCAAAACAGTGGGTTATTAGAGTACAGCTGCTCGATTTGGTCTATAATGCAACAATTTAGATCAAGCCCCTATATATTTGTTATCTGTGGGCATGTTTTGAATACGTTCTATTCCATTAATGGCTTTTTGCATTAATAAAAAAGAAACTGACATTACGGCATTTATCCATGTTCTGGGGCTAGCATCCTTCATGACTGTCTGTGAAATATCTATGTTCTGGGTGAAATATCTATGTTCTGGGTGAAATATCCATGTTCTGGGTGAAATATCCATGTTCTGGGATTAGTTACCTTCATGACTGATCGTGAAATTGAAATATCCATGTTCTGGGATTAGTTACCTTCATGACTGTTCGTGAAATATCCCTGTTCTGGGATTAGTGTCCATGACTGATTGTGAAATACCCATATTCTGGGATTAGTGTCCATGACTGATTGTGAAATACCTATGTTCTGCAATTAAATACATAGTAAGCTATATTTCACCAAATAGCGACATTGAGAAAGAGATCTATGTTAGAATAGTCATGTCAGCCCAGACATTCAATAGTCTTTGAAACATTGGGCGTTCAACTAGTCTCCATCATTGCACCAAGCTTAGAATTTATAAGTCAAATATGTGATCCATACTCTTATGTGCAGTAGAAAAGTGGAGAATGAACCATCATAGAAAGCCGACTTGAAAGCCAAGGATTTGAAGGTTGCTGTGTTAAGAAGATTGTAAAAATCCTTTGAGATCAACACATCTTAAACAAGGAAGTTACCAGAAGATCAGTCATTAACAACATCAATCAAGAAGTGAAAAGAAGACGTTGGAAATGGGTAGGCGGTGCTCTACGAATGGAACAAACCAGGCATACGCACCTAGCATTAACTTGGACACATCCTGGCAAACGTAGTAGAGACAGACCTTTGAAGACATAGCTACGAACGATGATGAAACTGTAGAGGGGGCAAGTAGTGGCAAGAGTTGTCCAAGCTTTCTCCAGACCGGATTGCATCGAGATCTCTGGTAAGTGCCCTATGCTCCTACCGGAGTTCAGAGGATTATGAAGAAGAATACTTTATAAACTCAACGAGACTGCACATAATGGGAATGTGTTCAGTTTTTCTTTCTTTAACGAAGGAGCACATTTCTTCACGCTGAATTAGTTGCCAAATTGTCTGTCTTTACAAAACGAAACTTGAATGTTGTAGGATTCGACTAATGAAATCTTTCATTGCGAAACAAAAGCACTGACGACTCAAATGCGTCACGTTCAAGTATTATTATGTCACATTAACAATATTTTGATGATGTGTAACATTAGCACAATTTCAATTAGATTTATAGGTGGATACATTTAAGTGGCGATAAAACTAAAAACAAGTTTATAAACAGAAGGGATTTATTAACTACATTACAATTTAAAGTACAGTAATTATGACTCTTCTTCTTCTTATTCTTTTCTCTTTCACTGATACCTAAAAGGTGTCGTGATTTATATCATTTGTCGTTCTTGTGCTGCTCGAATTGTCTGAATTAGTGATTTTCCTTTGTTGTTACATGTCTCTGTCACTGCATCTATCCATCTTCTTCTGGGTCTTCCTCTTGGTCTTTTCCATGCATTCTCGAGAAGAACGCCCTTGATGGTGATTGGTGAGGATTCATTCTGACCAGGTGGCCGAACCATTTAAGTTGTTGTTGTTCTATATATTCTTGGCAGGGTTTTGTTCCTACCATTTTTCTTATGGTTTCATTTGGTATTCTATCTCTTCTTGTGTTGTTTGTTACTTTTCTCAAGCATCGCATCTCACATGTATTGATCTTTCTTAAATGGGATTTAGAAAGGGTCCATGTTTGACTTTCATAGCACAAAGTTGGTATGAAGATGCTATTTATCATTTGTTGTTTAGCTGGCATAGAAATGTTTGGATGTCTTAACAATGGTGAAAGCTGGTATGTGACAGCATTTGCTTTTTGTATTCTCATGTCAATTTCTCTGTCTAGTTTTCCATCTTCTGTGAACATTGCGCCTAAATACTTGAATTCCTCTACTTGTTTTATTTCTTTGTCTTTGATCTTGATGTTTAATGGGTGTCTCAATTTGCTTATTCTTATAGCCTCTGATTTTGCTGTGTTAATTTTCATACTGTAGTTTGTGCAGCTTTTATCTAGAGATGTTAAATGCTGTTGTAGCAGGTTTACATCCTCATATATTAGGCATTGGTCATCTGCGAAGAGTAGCTCATTGATGTTGGAGTTTTCTACCTCTATGTTATTATTTGATTTGTCCTTGTTGTTGGTTGTTTCCTGATTTATTTTGTCCATATATATGATGAAGAGGAGTGGTGAGAGGACACATCCTTGTCTTACTCCTGTTGTAAATTATGACTAACAGTGAGATAAAAGGAGCCATATTTTGCATGAGAACATTAGTCGAAAAGTACACAGAAGTAAACAAACCAATATATGCCGGTTTCACAGACTACATCAAAGCCTTTGAAAGAGTACACCATAAACAATTTATAGACTGGCTAAAAGATATACATATAAATGACACAGACATACGAATAATATATAAATTATACTGGGAGGAAACAGCAATAATAAAATTTAACAAATAGAACTTTACATCTATTGATATAAAGAGATGAGTAAGAAAGGGATGCATCCTAGCGCCAACCTTGTATACACAGAACAAATCTTTAAAAATATTATAGAGATGCAAGACCTAAACATTAATTGAACGATAATCAATACCTAAGATGTGCTGGTGATACTGTATTACTAGCAGAAAATCCTGAAGATCTACAACAATTACTTAATGAAATAAACATGACAAGCAAAAAATATGAATTAGATATGAATATGAAACAGACTAAATCTATGATCATAAACAAAGATAATACTCAAAACCTACAAGTGGATAGCAAAGTTGAAGGAATACACATGGAGACAGTTCAGAGCTACAACTACTTTGGTCATACTATAACAACCAGTGATAACAAATGTAAAACTGAAAAAAAAATAGGAATGGCAAAAAGTAATTTTCATAGCATAAAAATTATCATCATCATCATCATGTATCATACCGGTTGGCGTAGGCGATCATGTCCTTCCACAATCTTCTATCTACAGTGCATCGTATCAGTTCTGTTGTTGACTGTTTTCCATGCCATGACACCAAGCTATCCAGTATTTTCTCTCTTTGTCGGGCGCGATCTCTCTTTCCCTTTCTTTTGCCAGTTGTAACCAAGTATTCCAACTTACCTCTTCTCATGATGTTCCCGAAAACTGTTGATTGTTTCTTTCTGATGTTTTTAGGAGCTCCCTTTTTGTATAAAAAATATACTAACATCAAAACAAATAACACCAAGGTTAAAACTAAGAATAGCAACATGTTATATCTTATCAGCATTACTGTATGGTGCGGAAACATGGACATAGGTAAAGAAAACAGAACAGAAAATTGAAACCTTTTAAATGTGGATTTGCAGAATATGAAGAATTGGAGGGAAGAAATGAAAGCAAGCGATGAAGTCTTAAAACAAATAAAAATGAAAAGAGAACTACTAAACACAATTCAAACAAAACAAATTATATTTCGGAAGAGAAAATACAAGGTAAAAGAGGCAGAGGCAGACCAAGACCAACATGGACGAGTAACATCAAAAGATGGACAAATCAGCTTATAACAATATGCACTATCAAAGCAAGAGACAGAGCGGAATTTGCGCTCCATGGTAGTCAACCTTCAATGCGGAGACAACATTTAATGATGATTATGAATTCTGACTAAACCAGCAAAATGATTCAGAAGTAAGTTCCCATTTCCGACTTAAAAACACCTAAATTGTGAGCTCGGATTGAAGAGCCCATTACGGTTTGATACCTCAAAGATACGTCCCTAGGTTCGTTCAATCTTGTATGTCGTAGATCATGGCCGCAGGAAACAAATACACCAACATGAAAAATATACCTAAAACATGTAATAGCATGAAATGTCAATGTAAAATAAATTGTATTCTCTTTGAGCAGAAATTACGGAGAAATAAGAAATGACAGTTACACGCAAAAGGCCGGGTCGAAATTATCAGCTAAGTTAATGGCGCCATTCACGCTTTGTAACGTATGGGGAATATGGTGTTAGTGCCCTTGTTTTTATGTGATGGTCAGTATATTTATGGAAGGTGTGTTGTCAGACAAACATGGCCCTACTTTCTTTAGTGTGAAATATGACATAGGAACTTAAAATCCGTGTAGGTCAGAGAGATGTAGGCAATTATGAGAGAATTGTTATTGTCTTCAGTCTGACTAAAATAAATTATCTCCAGTCTGACTAAAATAAATTATCTCCAGTCTGACTAAAATAAATTATCTTCAGTCTGACTAAAATAAATTATCTTCAGTCTGACTAAAATAAATTATCTTCAGTCTGACTAAAATAAATTATCTTCTTCTGACTAAATTAAATTATCTTCTTCTGACTAAAATAAATTATCTTCTTCTGACTAAATAAATTATCTCCAGTCTGACTAAAATAAATTATCTCCAGTCTGGCTAAAATAAATTATCTTCAGTCTGACTAAAATAAATTATCTTCTTCTGACTAAAATAAATTATCTTCTTCTGACTAAAATAAATTATCTCCAGTCTGACTAAAATAAATTATCTCCAGTCTGGCTAAAATAAATTATCTTCTTCTGACTAAAATAAATGATCTTCAGTCTGACTAAAATAAATTATCTTCTGACTAAAGTAAATTATCTACTTCTGACTAAAATAAATTATCTCCAGTCTCACTAAAATAAATTATCTTCTTATGACTAAAATAAATTATCTCCAGTCTGACTAAAATAAATTATCTACTTCTGACTAAAATAAATTATCTCCAGTCTGACTAAAATAAATTATCTTCTTCTGATTAAAATAAATTATCTCGTCTGACTAAAATTATGAGTAACATTTTAAAAAATTATCTTCCGCTTGACCAAAGATATGATTGAACTCAAATAACAAAATTAAATTAATCTTCAAATTGGACACACTTATAAGTGAATTGTTTTTAATTATTTTCAAACGCCTGCATACAACCAAATAACCATTACAAAAAAATTTCCGCCATCGTTTTTTTTCTTCAAAAAATCGCTTCTAAAAGGATACGGAATTCTCATTCCAGAATCATTCGACATTTCTGTAGTATTTGTTTTTCGAACTGCCCAGGAGATAATCGTATTTGTTTAGCATTTTTTTGGAGGCATCCCTCTGTATTTGAAACCGGCGTGCTGTACGAGCTTTCAATTCCAATCGAGGCACGAACCGGTTGTTTGTTCAATGACGTGTGGCGTGGACGTAACGCAAATACAGTTTTTATTAGTCAATCGGAGCGGTAGGTTACTGCTGATGTATTTCTGTATATTTATCTCTACCTGCAGTGTCAGAGTTGTTTTGGAACTGAGATAAGTAAATTGGTAGTTTGAGAAGATATAAACACAAACATTGATAGAAGGAATATCCCAAACCTGAAAGCAGATAACGTTAATTGGGCATTTATTTAAGCGGGGCAGGCTTGAAATCTATTAATAAAACCAGGGTTGTGGCGATAACAACAAATGAATAAATATTTATTATTGCGAAATTCCGTGGCGAGCAACAAACATAAATGGCACACGTATATTTTAAAACAACTTAAACAACTAAACACGAAAAGATAACTACTAAACACAGTTCAAACAAGACAAATGAGATTTGTGGGGCATGTTAAAAGACAACAGTCTACTAAAAATAATATTAGAAAGAAAAATACAAGGTAAAAGAAGCAGATCAAGACTAACATGGACAAGACACACAAAAAGATGGACAAGTCAGCCTATGACAACCTGCACTATCAAAGCAAGCGACAGAGCGGAATGGCGTTCCATTGTAGCCAACCTTCGATGCGGAGATGGCACTAAATGATGTTAATGCTATTTAAACATTCCGAAAACCGTCGAAGTGGAGGGAAAAGAAAATATTGGAAATAATAATTGACAGTTCAAGAGAGAATCAAACGAGCACTTTAATGATAGTAGTGAATGTGTTAACTATCATTACGTAATTTATGGCATTTCTGGGATCTGTTACCGGGGAGGGGGGTCAGTAGGAGTAGATAGTAATGATTTGCAATCGCCAAGTCTGCTAACGAATTCCGTAAAGCCGTAACTGTCTCACCTCACATTTCCCCCATTTATAACAAAATAAATATCATCTCGTGTAAATAATTCCTGTACACATACATCATGTAACTTGAGAAATGCGTTGTTTCCGTTCACTAGACTCACTAGACTACTGAAGGGATTCTCTCATGACCCTCTTCATCTTTGAAGGATCGCTAAATGGGACTAGGTACATCGTGTTGTTATTTAATTTACACCTTCCGACCCATCTCATCCGTCTTCAGCGTTGTATTATGAATACTTGGTTGCCTTCTTTTGCGATCTTTACACACGTGGAAAGATTATACTGGCTAGTTTGTTACAAGTGGCACTGCAAAAAGGTGAAATAGGATCTGGATAATGCTCGTTCACAGTTCAGCTAAGACTCGATGTCAGCTTTCAGCATCGTTACAAAGAAGGCGATTTAAAAAAAACACGTCTCGTGAAGAGTTAAGAAAATATGTGCTGCAAGAATTTGTCTCTGCTTTCTTAAAGGGACCGTGTACAAGCATCAACACACACATAGCTGTTACAGAACCGATATTTTCGTGCACACAAAATGTTAATGTAAATTAAGGACATTTTATTAAATTCTTAATTTGTCATAAGAAAAGCCTTCCTTTTATTGAGAGATTGAAAGGAAAAAAAAAACACCCATGTGATCATGATAGTGGTAGCTGGATAGATCCAGTGCAAATGAGGCTGAAAAAGACAGAAAGAAAGTCCTATGAATGAGGTGACAAGATTATTGAGAAAACAAAGACAAATAGAAATGCGTAAATTCTTTAATCATGCAGAGCGACGCAGACCCGGTACGAATATGAAAAGAATAAACAATTAAAATTGTTTGCAACAGCTTTGTGGATATATCAGGACTGGAGAAACAAACGTTTCGAACCAAATGTCTTCAACAGGGAAACCATAAACAGAATAGTACATTTTTCTGGACGGTTATTAATAAATTGTTTTGATTGTATTGGATTCGCTGCAATTTTGGGGGCTTTCTTAATCTATTCTGTTTGTGTAAAACAAAGATCGGTTGAAATACTGTTCAAAGAACAGCTTGGTGTTCATGGAATTGCTTTGTGTGTGAGTTCCATTATGCTTCCTGTGTTGGCTATCACTGAAAATACACGCATTTACATAAAGTTATAGCGGAACAAGAAAAATCCCCGTGGAAAAAAACGACAAGTGTGGGGATACAAAGTTTAGGATCCGTAATGGCAAAGTGGTTAGAGCTTTCGCTACCGACCAGAAGTGTTTTCGTCCAATTCTCTTCCACGGACTGCCACAACTTTGAGGTTTATTACGTCTTTGCAAATGAATTTATTACAGAAAAATATGTCAGTTTGCAACGATACATACCACATTACCCATATAAATCTGCCCCTAGTCAATAAGAAATGTGTACCCTAACTCTAACACTCTTTCCTCAGGCACCTTTAAAGCGTTGAGCGAACTCCTAGTTTACTTTTAGTATAAAGTATAGACTGTTACAAGTATAAAACTGATAAATGTGTAAACTATTACAAGCTTAGATTCTATAAAGTATAAACTATTACATGTTTAGAACCTAAAAAGTATTATCTATTACAAATTTAGAACCTATAATGTATGAACTATTATAAGTTTAGAACCTAAAAAGTATAATCCCTTTCAAATTTAGAACCTATAAAGTATAAACTATTACAAGTTTAGAACCTACAGTTGCTAGAACAAAAAAATCCGAACGATTTAACTACTGTATACAGAATTGCCTATAAAGAAACGAAATAAGTAAAGATGTTGCAGTATAAGTGGGGAGAGAACGAAATCGTAAAAAGTGGATTTTATAGAGAGATATATATCTAAGAAAGTGGATATTAGAGTGAGAGATAAATCTAAGAAAATGGATGTTAGAGAGAGAGAGAGAGAAATCGTAGAAAATGGATATTATATATATATATATATTATAATAATAATAATAAAGTGGATACTAGAGAGAGAGAGAGAGAGAGAGAGAGAGAGAGATAGACAGAGAAATCTTAGAAAGTGGGTGTTATAAAGAGAGATTAATCTTAGAAAGTGGATATTAGAGAGAGAGAGACATATCTTAGAAAGTGGGTGTTATAAAGAGAGATTAATCTTAGAAAGTGGATATTAGAGAGAGAGAGAGAGCGAAATAAATCTTAGAAAGAGTATATAAGAGAGAGATAAATCTTAGTGGATATTAGAGAGAGATATATTTTAGTGGATATTAGAGTGAGAGAGAGATAAATCTTAGAAAGTGGATATAAAATAGAAAAATGTAAAAAATAAAAAAAAGTGGATATTTGAGCACAATAACTAAATGCGGATTTTAGAGAGCCGTGTGAATTATGAGATTGGATATAAGAGACCAACACTATTAAATAAAATAAAAAGGATATTAGAGAACCATGTAATATACAAAGTGAGTACTAATCGGACTTGATATAATAAAATGACACTAAACATAAAATAAACTGAAGGTAAAGAAGATTAAAAGAAATGATCAGAGAAAGAAAAAAACAATTTAACCAGGAAGAGGAGGATAACAAGAATTTGTTTCTGTGTCTTCACTTTCGCTTTGTGTTTGTTCAGTAGGAAATAGCGGTTGGTTTCACTCGCCAGCACTCAGTGTACCCTCGTAGAAAGATTGGACATTTTACAGCAGTAATTGGGTGGACTGAGAACAAGCTAAGTTGGACTGTCCGGATGTTTACAGAGGTCGCCAAAAGAAGACCAGACCAGCTCCAAAAACAAACGTTCAATTACGAGTTCTGAGTAATTGCCCTTGGTACGTGACTTGGAACATCATGGAGTGAAAACTTCAACAGATCTCCGCTGCTTATAGTAATGGAGGTCACGTGGAATCAACAAGTGATGGGATTTGGAGCATCTTATGTCTGGGAATTTTTCTGTGGTCTGTGTACTCCTCAAATGTTGATGGAATGTCACAGAATCATTGTCAGCTTTCAGACTTAAGTCAACACTGGATCTCAGGGAAAAACAAACGATTTTTAGAGGGAAATGTCAGAGAAGATTTAGACAAACATAAAGTTGTTGAGACGGTGTCTAGTTGTACTAATCTTGCTACTGCTTCGCGTCACGTTGTACAAATTGCAGTGTTCGTTCAATAATGATTCGTCCAGGTTTCAGCAAAGTAAGTTTATAAATTATATAGATAATTACACATCAACAGTAGTTGAGCTGTTACGTTTTAGTAACTTTGAAAAGTCGAGGCGTAGTTAAGAGTTCGGGAAAAAGTATAAGAGTCATCAGAAGACAGCAAAGAATAAGCGAAAGTTAGTTAATAGTAAAACAAGGTAAATTAAGTACCCTCGTCACGCCAAGTGGCGTATAGGGAATATGGTGTTAGTGACCATAAATTTTACAGACCTTCGGCACATGATTTTTGGGGTAATGTGGTCGGTATTACGCCCGTGCCGTTTTACTTTCCCAGAAAAAAATCCGGTACCCATTAAAGGCTGGGTGAAACGGAAGCCGTGGGTTGGGATCGAACCCTACCTCTTGTCCTTTGTGGTCCAGTTCACTAACCACTGAGCTATCGCGGCTCCCATTTAATAGTGGTAATTACAAAGAATGGTCTTTGCCAGTGGTACTGAGTTTGTGTATCAGAGACTGAGTTCGTGTATCAGAGATGAAATCATCTTCGTAAAAGAAATATGGTGTCAGTGACTATAATTCTTACAGACCTTCGGCACATGATTTGTGGGGTAATGAATGTAAAGTATAATTACTGAAAAATAAAGTAAGGGGGCAACTAAAAAAAAGACAAAGTCAATGTATAAGATACTGAGGACTCACTAAAATAGAAATATGGAGAGTTGGAAGAGACAGGTAATAAAGAGAAAAAAAATAGAAGACGACAGTCGAAGGTGATTTGGACACGTGGAAGAATGAAAGATACTAGTTAGATGTATGAGCAACTGGAAGATACTAGTTAGATGTATGAGCAACTGGAAGATACTAGTTAGATGTATGAGCAACTGGAAGATACTAGTTAGATGTATGAGCAACTGGAAGATACTAGTTAGATGTATGAGCAACTGGAAGATACTAGTTAGATGTATGAGCAACTGGAAGATACTAGTTAGATGTATGAGCAACTGGAAGATACTAGTTAGATGTATGAGCAATTGGAAGATACTAGTTAGATGTATGAGCAACTGGAAGATACTAGTTAGATGTATGAGCAACTGGAAGATACTAGTTAGATGTATGAGCAACTGGAAGATACTAGTTAGATGTATGAGCAACTGGAAGATACTAGTTAGATGTATGAGCAACTGAAAGATACTAGTTAGATGTATGAGCAATTGGAAGATACTAGTTAGATGTATGAGCAATTGGAAGATACTAGTTAGATGTATGAGCAACTGGAAGATACTAGTTAGATGTATGAGCAACTGGAAGATACTAGTTAGATGTATGAGCAACTGGAAGATACTAGTTAGATGTATGAGCAACTGAAGATACTAGTTAGATGTATGAGCAATTGGAAGATACTAGTTAGATGTATGAGCAACTGAAAGATACTAGTTAGATGTATGAGCAATTGGAAGATACTAGTTAGATGTATGAGCAACTGAAAGATACTAGTTAGATGTATGAGCAACTGGAAGATACTAGTTAGATGTATGAGCAACTGGAAGATACTAGTTAGATGTATGAGCAACTGGAAGATACTAGTTAGATGTATGAGCAATTGGAAGATACTAGTTAGATGTATGAGCAACTGAAAGATACTAGTTAGATGTATGAGCAATTGGAAGATACTAGTTAGATGTATGAGCAATTGGAAGATACTAGTTAGATGTATGAGCAACTGGAAGATACTAGTTAGATGTATGAGCAACTGGAAGATACTAGTTAGATGTATGAGCAACTGGAAGATACTAGTTAGATGTATGAGCAATTGGAAGATACTAGTTAGATGTATGAGCAACTGGAAGATACTAGTTAGATGTATGAGCAACTGAAAGATACTAGTTAGATGTATGAGCAATTGGAAGATACTAGTTAGATGTATGAGCAACTGGAAGATACTAGTTAGATGTATGAGCAACTGGAAGATACTAGTTAGATGTATGAGCAATTGGAAGATACTAGTTAGATGTATGAGCAACTGGAAGATACTAGTTAGATGTATGAGCAACTGGAAGATACTAGTTAGATGTATGAGCAACTGAAAGATACTAGTTAGATGTATGAGCAATTGAAGATACTAGTTAGATGTATGAGCAACTGAAAGATACTAGTTAGATGTATGAGCAACTGGAAGATACTAGTTAGATGTATGAGCAACTGGAAGATACTAGTTAGATGTATGAGCAATTGAAGATACTAGTTAGATGTATGAGCAACTGGAAGATACTAGTTAGATGTATGAGCAACTGGAAGATACTAGTTAGATGTATGAGCAACTGGAAGATCTGATATGGAATGAACATAAAAACGTTAAAAAAAAATAGTTTTGGAAAATTGTCACCCGGAATGAAAGCGAAAGACGTCTGAAACGAAAGAGAGTGATACAATATGACAATTGTTTTAGAACTCGCTTGCCGAGCGGAAAACATGAAATTCCGAACTCGTTTTCCGTGTTAGCCCCTGAAATCCTCCTTGGCACTGATGTAATATCTTGTCTGTCACATTTCTCTAACGGCGCGAGGCTGAGTCGACGTTCAGAAATATTTCTTTTCGTTGTTTTATGCAAGAGGTTATCGACATTAATTTTATTCTGTCTATGTGTATGTGTATATAATACACATATTAGAGAGAGAGAGAGAGAGAGAGAGAGAGAGATAGAGAGAGACTGGGTGGCCGAATTTATAACTTGTCGGGCTCCAAACTTGGAGAACGTGGGTTTGAATCCCGGTAGGGTCAAAGGTTGCTTCTTTTCCCATTTTATCGGGGGTGAAATAATTCAGATCGGAACACCTCGCGATGATAACTCAGATCGGAACACCTCGCGATGATAACTCAGATCGGAACACCTCGCGATGATAACTCAGATCGAAACACCTCGCGATGATAACTCAGATCGAAACACCTCGCGATGATAACTCAGATCGGAACACCTCGCGATGATAACTCAGATCGGAACACCTCGCGATGATAACTCAGATCGGAACACCTCGCGATGACTGCAATGAACAAACGGCCTTTATTCTCCGGTGCTATAAGTCTCTCAACATACCCTAGTAATATGAAGATGCCGTAAAGTTTTCTCTATATGGTTATGTACTTTGCCTAGATGCTTCACTCGTCTTGTATTTTCTTGTTCAGATTCTTTATCATAATCACAACCTTCGTCTTCTTCTACATCTCCCCTCTACATCTTTCGATTCATTCCTTTTCCAGCACTTCGTGACACTCATTTAATTGCATCTACTATTATCTGCTATTCAAACTCTTCTCTGTTTCAAGAAGTAGCTCATCGATGAAGGTAAGCTACACCGTCACACTTTTCTTTCTTGTCACCCTAATGTGATCAATACTTCACCCCTTCGGCAATGTTGCCTCAGATTATTCAGCATCACAAAAGTCTGGCTTACAAGATGATGATCGGCGCAATACCCACGGCAGTAGTGGGATATGAATCACACATCCGAATAGGACGGATAAGCTGTAACGTATGTGTCACCTACTTAACTCTTTCCATACGTTTCGACGCATTATGCGTCATCTGATTTCGACCGCGTACGTTTAGCCGCACAGTGCGTCACTTTCAATTTGATTAGTGTAAACTGTCATCAAACCATATTCTACAAGTCTTGTATCATCTTGGTATTGGTGAAATCTAATTCCTTGTTCCATTGTATAAACATCCATAATATGTTATATGTAAGATAAACATACATATGTAGATTGATTTTTAACACCAAGAAATTGTTGACTCTGACATCTATTCCGTTGCATTGATAACAAGATTCCGTACGGAAAGAGTTAACATATGGGTGGGTAACCATTAAGCTATCCGACCCACGTTATATCTCTATCTCTCATTACGTGATTTAATTTATCCTAATCTATATACTATTACATCTCTCCTTTCACAGAATCATCAACAGATGAAAGATAAAGTGACATACGTGGCGAGAGACCACAACAGCTGGGACCGAAACTAAATATAGGTAAGATCCAAATCATGAGAATTAATGCAGTTGGCAATAACCAAATAGCAATAGGAAAAATACAGCTAGGGTCAAAGCAAAGAAATGGATATAAATGCATAATAATGCAAAGTTGCTGTAAAGCTAATTGTAATGAGAAGTATATATATATATATATAACAAAGAAACAATAGTCTGGTTAAAGCTTTACGAAATAAGTGAACGACATAAATTAGAACAACGTTTCGGCTCAATAACCCTTCAGCACAAACAAATATACAACACACACACAAATATGTATTTAAAACAGAAATAATAAATTTAAAAAATCATAAATAAAAATAATAGCAGTCTAAAATAAAAATTTATGTACCAGAGTATACACGTAGGACGGTATACAAACATAGAGTAGCAGCCGTATTTTTGAAAAAAAAAAACCTCTTCTAGACGTAAAATCGTACATATATCTGGCCAGCAATATAGATAAAATGGGGTGGGGGGGGGGCAGAGAATGATAGCAAAATAAGGATACTAAAGGCAAGAGGAGCCTTCGTTGTATTAGGAAACATGAAAATACAGAGAAATGAGGTTAAATACAAAAATAAACATTTTAATTCCAATGATAAATTAGTCCTATTATATGGCATGGAGAATAACAAATGACAACCACGAAGATGCAAACCTTCATCAATGGATGCTTGTGCAGAATAAAAGGATGGAAATGGCAGGACGAAATCACTAACGTACAATTTTAAGAAGGTACCAGTCAAATATCAGTGGATAAAGGGATACAACGAAGAGCATATTGCTGGAAAAGAAACACCATTTTGAAGCCAACTGAGAGTATTACATAATATGCCGTTTTTTTTTGGAATCTCCAGGGAAAGCGACAAAGAGGAAGATAAAGATATTCTTGGAGAAGACAGATGGAAACAGAGATGAAGAGGACGGAGAAAAATGGAAATATCATAAAATAATGGCACGAAACTATACGGCTTTAGAAAGTCTGCGTCGAAGACCCACTGCTCCACCGGGGTTTGAAAGAAAGAAGAGGAAGAATAGAAGAAGATGATAGCTTTAAGGTCACAAAACATAACCCCATATATCTATAAGAATAGCAATAACAATAACAACAATAAAATATAATAATAATAATAATATTAACAGCAATAGCAGTAGCAGTCTTTCATTCTCGTCATGTATTAAATATAGTCATCATCATGTACCATACCTGCTGGCGTAGGTGATTATGTCTCTCCACAACTCTAGACAGTTATTTATCATTTCTATTGTTCTGCCAAGCCATTCTCTTAAGTTGTCTGGTATCTTTTCTCTTTGCTTCCCTCTATCTCTTCGTCCCTCAACTTTTCCAGCTGTAATAATATATTCCAACTGTTCCCTTCTTATTACATGGCCAAAAATGATGAGTGTTTCTTCCTAATATTGGAAATTAGCTCTATTTTTGATTTGGCCTCTTTCAGAACGTTTTCATTACTCTTCTTAGCTGTCCATGGTACTCTCAACATTCTTCTGTAAAACCACATTTCTACAGTCTCCAGTGATTTTATTGTCTGGTGTCCTATTGTCCATTGTACACATCTATATGTTAAGACTGGCCATATATAACATTTTTTTTTTTTGGGGGGGGGGGGGGCTATATATATAACATTTAAGAACTCTTTTTCTTGTTTCTATTGTCAAAAATGAATTGTACAGTATCTTCCTCATTTTTTGGAAAGCTGCTTTTGCCTGAGCCATTCTGCATCTCACCTCTTTTGTACATCTACATCTGAGATTAACATTGTTCCCAATATTTAAATTCATTTACCTGTGTTAATATTGTTCCACTTGTCTTTAGTGTGCATTGCGGTGATGTCTTTTTTCTTTCTTGTTACCATTATTTCTGTCTTTTTTGCTATTAAAGCTAAGGCCTTTACTTTTGCTTTCCTTCACTACATTGAGAATTTTAAATTCTCATATGATCAATTATTTATTTTTATTTCACCTTCTACTTTTACAGTGCAGTTTCCACGTGCTACTTTCATGTCGTTTCTTCAGTGTTATTTTCAATACTCTACAATCAACGACGCGTCTAGCTAAAATGCAAGCGTGTATAATATAACGAGCACAAAAAATAAATGTATTACCTACAACAAGTAATGTTATCATAATATAAAATATATAAAAAAATAATACGCCGGTTTAATCGAAAGCGATAACAAATTAGCACGTTTATTTAGACATCTTTCAGCAGTAACGACAAGAGAATGACAGCTTATTCAGTACGCAAGATAAATTAAATCAAAAACAAATAATTTCGTTTTATAAAATAGACGGACAAAGTGAAAACAGAAAATATCCCCTCAAAATCTCATACAAACAATATTACAAATCTAAAAGAAGAAAACAACAAATCTTCGCCGAGAGATTATTACTCAAAGCTGAACGGGGAAATAATTTCCTGATCACTGGCTCTTCCCTGTTCTGGTTATTTCAAATCCACGATAGAGAACAGACTTCATAAAATTGAGAGCTATTGATCTCACTGATCTATACAGGTCTTTCTTCTATTTTATATAGGATACATTGGAACCTACTAGCAAACATGCGATCGTTCATAGACCGTGTCCCAATCTGGGACTTTGAATATATTCCAATTTTGTGTATGCAATTTATTTTATTAATCTCATTATTGTTATATTGCGCTATTTCATTTCATTCTTCATATAATTAAACTAACGTTGGCATAAAACGTTATTATACGACTCGTCCTTGACTTGATATTGCTACGTGTGACGTATGACGTGTTAAATTCTTGTTGAACATTAACTTTCCTTGACCTAATTTCTTCTCATTTCCATTTGGTGCTTCCGATTTTTTATTTTTTTACGTTATTTTTTCCTTTCTCTTTACTCTTTCATCCACACATCAGAAGGAGAGAACTAACAATCGAATATAAGAATATGAAAAGAAGAAAGAGAGCTATAGCAGAAGAATAGAAATACAATATAATCCACATTATTGAGATTGTGGGAGATGTCGGCATAAGAAAGAAAATTTTAATGAAAATTAAAGGAAAATGATAATGAAAAATGTAGAATCAAGACACTAATGACAAAGAATAAGGACAGCAATAAATGACAGTAGAATAACGACAACAATAAATGACAGTAGAATAAGGACAGTAATGAAAGGCAGTAGAATAAGGACAGCAATGAAAGACAGTAGACGAGGGGCAGCAAAAAGAATGAAGAAACTAGAAAGATTAGGAATTAGAAACAGACAGTAGAACAAAGTAAAGAAAGGCAATAACAGAGAAAAAGAAACAGGCATTTAAATAAAAGCATCCTAGAACAAAAGTAGATGAAAGTCGAGCTGAGACTTGTCAATTGAGTTAACAAAAACACAATTGCTCTCAAGGGAAACATTAGGTAGTTAATAGATGTAGATCACTATTTCACGCACAAACACACATACTAAATTAGCGTTAATTATTGTCTTTTAACAAAAACACACGCGGGTCGTCCAGCTAAGATTTCAAGAAAATAACACATATGGTGTAGAGAGCCTTTACTAATTTAGAGAACGTTTAGAATTAAGCTTATTAAAACATTAACGATATATGAGAGTTTAGTATTTTCTATGTTTTTGCACTCATCTGAATGCTGAGTAAAAGCAGAAACGGAGGCATTAGAGCTCGCTACATGTAACCAGACTGATGAACATTTTCGAAATGTATATAACCAGGCTGATGAACATTTTATAAATATTTATAACCAGACTGATGAACATTTTCGAAATATTTATAACCAGTAGACAGTAGACAAACAAATGAAAAGACGATTAGAAGCCACAGAGATGGGATTTCTCAGAAGAATGTTGAAAGTTCCCTGCACAGATAAAAAGACCAATGAGGAAGTTCTCAAAGAGGCCAACACAAAAAGGGAGCTCTTAAAAAACATCAGAAAGAAGCAATCAACATTTTTCGGGCACATCATGAGAAGAGGAAAATTGGAATACTTGGTTACAAATGGCAAAATAAAATGAAAGAGAGATCGCGGACGACAAAGAGAGAAAATACTGGATAGCTTGGTGTCATGGCATGGAAAACATTCAACAACAGAACTGATACGATGCACTGTAGATAGAGGATTGTGGAGGACATGATCGCCTACGCCAACCGGCAGGGTACATGATGATGATGATGATATAACCAGGCTGATGAACATTTTATAAATATATATAACCAGACTGATGAACATTTTATAAAGATATATAACCAGACTGATGAATATTTTATAAATATTTATAACCAGACTGATGAACATTTTATAAATATTTATAACCAGAGTTGTAAAAATTTTTGAAATGTTTATGACCAGTCTGATGAACATTCTCGAAATGTTTAAACAAAATAAAATAATCAACAGGTAGCTGCAATCAGGAACCAATGCACACGATGAGAACATGAAATGATGGGAATGGATAGAACAGGAACAAAGTTATGCGCTCTAAAACGACATAGAGAGAAGTAGTAACAACAGTTGAGCATTGAGATCCAGAGGGAAAGTAAAGTAGAAACAACCAAGAACAATCCTTGTGATGCACAGTGAAAACATGAGAGACTTGTTTATAGCTGGGACACTGCAAGGAGTGGGACGAGCAGAAGATGTCATCATGGGTGGGACGAGCAGAAGATGTCATCATGGGTAGACTTGCAGAAGATGTCATCATGGGTAGGACTTGCAGAAGATGTCATCATGGGTAGGACGAGCAGAAGATGTCATCATGCGTGAGACGAGCAGATGTCATCATGGGTGAGACAAGCAGAAGATGTTATCATGGGTGAGACGAGCAGATGCCATCATGGGTGAGACAAGCAGAAGATGTGATCATGGGTAGGACGAGAAGAAGATGTCATCATGGGTAGGACGAGCAGAAGAAGTTATCATGGGTGGGACGAGCAGAAGATGTCATCATGGGTGGGACGAGCAGAAGATGTCATCATGGGTGGGACGAGCAGAAGATGTCATCATGGGTGGGACGAGCAGAAGATGTCATCATGGGTGGGACGAGCAGAAGATGTCATCATGGGTGGGACGAGCAGAAGATGTCATCATGGGTGGGACGAGCAGAAGATGTCATCATGGGTGAGAAGAGCAGAAGATGTCATCATGGGTAGGACGAGAAGAAGATGTCATCATGGGTAGGACGAGCAGAAGATGTCATCATGGGTGGGAAGAGCAGAAGATGTCATCATGGATAGGACGAGAAGAAGATGTCATCATGGGTAGGGCGAGCAGAAGGTGTCATCATGGGTAGGACGAGCAGAAGATGTCATCATGGGTAGGACGAGCAGAAGATGTCATCATGGGTGAGACGAGCAGCAGATGTCATCATGGGTAGGACGAGCAGAAGATGTCATCATGGGTAGGACGAGGAGAAGATGTCATCATGGGTAGGACGAGAAGAAGATGTCATCATGGGTAGGACGAGCAGAAGATGTCATCATGGGTAGGGGAGCAGAAGATGTCATCATGGGTAGGACGAGCAGAAGATGTCATCATGGATAGGAGGAGCAGAAGATGTCATCATGGATAGGAGGAGCAGAAGATGTCATCATGGGTATGACGATCAGAAGATGTCATCAAACAGGTCTGTGGGCGTACCAATATCAACATGGCGAGGAGTGAATACCGGTGCCTACGTCATTCAGGGGACATTCTCGTGTATTGTCACAGTCGACAGGAAATGTAGGAAACAGAACTCAGTCGTGGTCAATGCGGAGGTCAACGGTCTCATCTGGGATAACACCGATGAGAATGATGCAGTCATCTATACAGACGGATCTGTAATACGACACCAAAGGAGTGCATGGGCATTTATAGCACGCTCGGCAGGCAGAATAGTCAACGAGGACAGTGGTGCATACGTTATGACCACACGTAGCATGACGATGGAGGTGATGGCAGTGACCAAAGCATTCATCTGGTTAAAGTCATACCCACATCTGTATACAGAGTGATTCGATACATAAGAAAAGTGGAGGCGGGCTCTGTACGTATGCAATGGGTAGAGTCATTGCAGAAATAAAAAATATGCAATGTCACCTTTGTCTACGTCCCAGGACATGCGGGAGTACGGGGAAATGAAAGAGCGGATAGGTTGGCTATTGTTAAGGACGGTTAACCAATGGATCGGGCGGACATCATCAGTGTCCTCCGGGAATTGAGAAGGATACAGGACTTCAACAACCATGAGTCCACGTCACTCCTTCGGATGAAAGAGATGGGAGTTAAGATGGGCACAGCCAGAAACGAGAAACTTAGTGGGCATGTGAGAAGACTTATCAGCCAACACAGAACGGGAGTCGTCAGCCGCTGGAGACTGCGAGAATTGCTGAGCAGGGGGATCTGAGCACCTATGGACATATTCGGAGTGCAATGATGATGATACGCAAAATAACTCAATAACTGCAAGGGGCTGCTACGGGCAATGCAAAGTTAAGGAATGTTGTTGCATTCGTACAAGACGCTGCAAATTGGCAATTCAAACTTGGTCAATGATATAGTTTAATCTGAGACATTTTCTTATCCAAATAAGGCGTTTCAAACAATTATACCACCAGAAAGATGTGTAAATAGGTTCAACGTCCAAATTATCAATATGAAGAGGTGGCATCGCTCAATTTATGTTATCTTTTCATTAAAAGAAATCTCTGTTGACAGTCCAAATTCTAAAACATTTCCCTGTTCGTTGACTCGAAGTGTTGTCAATCCAAACATTAACATTTGTACCAATGTCGGAGGACTCAAAATGTTAGCAATAAAAACAGTAACACTTGTACTAATGTCAAGGGACTCGAAATGTTGTCAGTCCAAATAGTAACACTTGAACCAATGTCAATACTGCTCGCCTGCTGATCAGCATGATTCGGAGTCAATTTGCAGATGTGGGCTGGTTTTTTTTCGACCAACGGGGCTCCAGAATTCTCACTCAGTTTATTACAATTGGTGATATAGATTTGTCTAGGATGTAAAGGCGGTCTGGTGTGATACCCACCTTGACAAAAATGTTGTCACTAACACCATATCCCCCATACCTCTAGCAAGATAGTGGAAGGAATTTTTACAATGGTGTCAGTCTAAACAATAACAGCTGTGTCAGTTTTAGACAATTCGAAATGTTATCAGTCTGAACAATAACACTTGTACCAATTTTTGAGGATTCAACATGTTATCATCACCATCATTGAGTGCTGTCTCCGCATCGAAGCTTGGCTACCATGGAGCGCCATTCCACTCTGTCTCTTGCTTTGATGGTGCAGATTGTCATAGGTTGACTTGTCCATCTTGTCATGTTACTCGTCCATTTTAGTCTTGGTCTGCCTCTGCCTCTTTTACTTTGTATTTTCCTTCCAATATTACTTTTATTATGCTGTTGTGTCTATTGACATGCCCCAACAATTTCATTTGTCTTGTTCTCATTGGGTTTAGTAGTTCTCTTTTCATTTTTAGTTGGTTTAAAACTTCATAGTTTGTTTTCTTTTCTTTCCATCCAATTCAATCTATTCTTCTGTAGATCCACATTTCAAAGACTTCAATTTTTCTATTCTGTTTTCATATCTAATGTCTATGTTTCTGCACCATACATGAGTGTTGAGACGATAAAACATGTTGCTATTCTTAGTTTTAGCCCTGGTGTTATTTGTTTTGATGTTTGTATATTTTTCATGGCATTAAAATTACTTTTTGATACATGTTATCAGTCTATGCAATAACACGTGTACCAACTTTAGAGGATTCGAAATGCCCATAAAACAAACTCTAAGACTAGCATCTATGCTAGAGGAACACTCATTCTCTTCTTTACCGATCTGCTTCCACTTTACAGTAAATGTTAAAGTCACAAACAGTTCGGTAACCGTTCAGGTCCAGGTGGTCTGGTTCTTCATAGCTTTCTGTTTAAAAATAATTAAATTTCAATGTAAAAATGACCTCTCGACGAATTCCATGAAAACATTTGCGACACATCGGGGCTGTAACTCGGTGCCAAGGTTGTGAGTTAAAGAAAGAATAAAAACAATTCCGGATGTGGAAGAAACTCGTGAGTCTAAAAGACTAACTTTCTGGGCGAAACCACGAACAGACTAACTTCTGCTCTACAGACAGACCAAGGGAAATACCTGGAGACTTCGGACATTCAAGAGATTTGAGGATCTACTAAGAGATTCCTGACCAGAGGGATCCGCGTTCGATCCCCAGCAATTGTACTTTATTTTAGACTGACAAGGCTCCGGGGTTCACACAGCCTTTAAAAGTGAGCACCAGAAATTTTTCTGTGAAGTAAAGGCGGCCTGGCGTGATACCGACCATATCACCCTAAAATGCGCCGTGGTCATAGAAAAATATGGTCACTAACACCATATTCCAAGACTAAGATGGACGAGTAACATGAAAAGATGGACAAGTCAACCTATGAAAATCTGCACCATCAAAGCGAGTGAATGGCGCTCCATGGTAGCCATGCTTCGATGCGGAGAGGGCACTCAATGATGATGACGAACACCATATACCCCATACTTCTAACAAGGCATGGAGGGAACTTTTCCATTTTTTTTTACTATGAGGATCTACTACGGAAATTATATTATGAGAATCTATTAAGAGGACCTATTAAGAGGTTCTACTATAAGAACCTACTATGAGGACCTACTTTTGTAAATGTAACTTGAACTGTTGATTTGTTGATCCTTGAATCTGCTGATGGCACTATTGTAAAGTAATCTATGTTCTTGAAGCTTGTTCTTGAAATTGTTGGTTATATATTATACTTGATATCTCTTTTATCTCTCGTATGTACTTTGTATGAGACTTGAATGTCTCTTGTAGTTTATTTTTCTTACTTCATATATGTCATCTCGTTATTTCTTTAACACATTCAAGTAAAATCTAATCCTTTAGTTCTCCATAAGCCAAAACTCATGAGGTGTGCAATCACACTAAAACATATTTATCAATATACTATTTTACGGAACTCTAGACACAGTTCACATGAATTCAATGTCATAATTATAGTATTGACACATCATTGTTGGGGGAGCCGCGATAGCGCAATCGTTAATTAACTGGACTGCAAAGGTCCTGATCAACGGCTTCCGGATTCATCCAACTTTAAATGAGTACTGGATTTTTTTCGGAAAGTAAATCGGCACGGGCGTAATACCGACCACATTATCCCAAAAATCCGTATGCCGAAGGTCTATACCAAATTATTGTCACTAACATCATATTCCCTATACGCCACTCGGCGTGACGGGGATCTCTATTTTTATACTTTACATCACTGCTTAAGTCAATAACCTGATGGCGGATGACTGCTTGAATCAAATACTCCATTAACAATTTAACACATCACAGAATACACTTTCTAGCTATCGTGCTAATGTCTACACACAAATCCTACTGTGAACTAGATACATCTACTGATCCACTGTCATCTAATATTGGTCTTGTTTTAACATCTGATCTATCTACACTAGTTGTCTGCCTTTCTAATCTCTCTGCCCTGTCTTCTGTGTGTTCTCCCTCTGAGCGTCTGAGTCTGATGGCGTCTGTTGGTCTCTACTTTTTATATACTGGCCCCTCCTTTCCACCCATCTGTTGACATTTTTAGCATTTATTTTTTTTTTCAGTTACGTCCATGAAGGTTCCTGTGAACAATCTTTGCTGACCACGCTACGTGTCTATCCGCCCACACTGTCTAGTCATTTAACTATGGCCGATTTAGCTGTGAACTCTTCTTTTACACTTTAATTAAGTACAGCTTTTAATTTTCTCTTGCTCTACTACACTATAAGGATCTACTATGAAGGTCTATTATGTCCGTCTACTATGAGGATCTACTATGAGGATCTCACTACCTTTGTCTCTCAGAAGGAAATAGAAAAGGATGAAATGATGGGCTTGGTTCTAGTTACCAGTAGTGGGGGATAGGAGCTTCATAAGAGGCGAGTATTAACGGCTCCATGAGATCTTTATTTTGATACTGACGCGAATATTAAAAGTAAACTCAAGGTTCCTTCAAGACCTTGCTTTGCGTAAGGGGAATATAATGTTAATGACCATATTTTTCTATGACCACGGCACATTTTAAAGTGATGTGGTCAGTATCACGTCAGGCCTCCGTTACTTCCCAGAAAAGTCTCTGCTACCTATTTTTAGAGGCTGGGTGAACTACGTAGTTTTGTTAGTCCAAAATAAATTCCGACATTTCTGGAGATCGAATCCGGACTTTTTGATCAGGAAGCAAACAAACTAGTCCCTCAGCCACCAAGGTTGATTCATGAGGGTAACATTCAGTGACTTCAAGGTTTGGTACGAACATGTTGGGGCGATTGAAAGGAAGGATTGTATGTGTGCTCTTTGACGTCTTGGAAGACAGACCAAAAGTCATTGATTGTCAGCTCCTCTAAACGATGCTTTTTTTCTAATTGACATTTCCTTTCATCTACTTTGTCTGGGCAGATGATCTGAATGTAGTACCTTACCCACGTCGCATTAACACCAGCACGACTCCCCTATAAAGCGTTTCAGAGGAAGTCCTTTTGAAACCAAAGATGAGTTGTTGGGTGTATTAGAAGATGGGTGAGATAACTCGAGACCGATTGACTTCAGAATTAAAAGTGTGTATAACCAGTGAGCTACGGGAACTAGCAGCCCTCACGTTTTGTATCATCCATTTTGAAAGACAAATTATCTATGAGCCTGCCTTATATGCAAATGACATCTATTCTAGTAATAAGTGCCAAGGAAACTAAACCAAAACTAAGAAAATATGCATGCCGAAAACGAACGCAGTGGCCCGCATAGTACAAATACACTTCAACGAAATCTGCTAACAAATGATTGAAAAGGAAGTCCAAATACTGAAAACCAGAACCAGCATCAATGCCACTGGACTTTTTAACGTTGAACGCCCAAGCACTAGTAGCAGCATGACAAGTCCCGTACTACGCCGATGATCACATCCACTGGTAGATCAACTTCCGAGTAATCAACGGCACTCACTTGCACAAATTTGCCAGCATCAACGACAGAATCCGGAAACGCTCTGTGGCGAAATTTGCTAAAATGATTTATGTACTCTGTCTGTCCGTCCGTGTAGACATTTAATAAACGAAGGAGACAAGGAAAATATTTAAGATATTGATCTTACATGAGATATTCTGTTAGCGCTCTGCGAACGGACGAATGATAGAAACGCGCATGCGTCATTTATTTTTCCCTTCCCTTTACAATTCTGACATACTTTTTGAGGTCGCTAGAATTTCTTGTAATGACTCTTTATAAATGAGATTTTTAAAATCGGATGATTTCTAGTAAATTCTTAAATTTAATGAACGCAACTAGCATCTAGCTATTATTATTTGTGCTAACAACTAGTAGAAAATACTAGAAACTCTATGTTCATCGTTATTATTAGGAAAAGCGCAAAAGAGCGTTTAATATAATTTGTTGATATTATGTCTTCAGCGCTGGAAGAGTGCGTCGATTTTGTTTCCGACAGAGACAAAGAGTTGAGGAATGGTGATGCCGCTTTCATGTTTCTAATTGATATCTCTTTCTTTAATTGTTTAGGAATTGTATTTCTCGAGGAAACTTTAATTTGCTTACAATTTCAAAATCGTTATGAAGTTGTTCTTTATTCAATTCCAGGTTTTTAAAAGTTCAATCCTTTCTCTTTAACTGTATTTTCTTCTCTGTTGAGCATCTATTTGTTTGATGGCTTCTCCCTCCCTCCCTCCCTCCCTCCCTCCCTCCCTCCCTCCCTC
Organism: Megaustenia siamemsis; assembly: GCA_032433765.1. NCBI lineage: Eukaryota > Metazoa > Mollusca > Gastropoda > Stylommatophora > Ariophantidae > Megaustenia > Megaustenia siamemsis. Next base: position 58,972,536 of record JAVIAB010000024.1, read on the forward strand.
CCTCCCTCCTCCCCTCCTCCCTTCCTTCCCTCCTTCCTTCCTTCCTTCCTTCCTTCCTTCCTTCCTTCCTTCCTTCCTTCCTTCCTTCCTTCCTTCCTTCCTTCCTTCCTTCCTTCCTTCCTTTCATCCTTTCTTCTTTCCTTCAATTTTTAAAATTCATTTTTTGCCTATTCTAGCTCTTTTCTACTTTTCTGACCTTCTGTAATTTGACTAAATATGCATGTTTTAAAGTCTAAACTCTTGGTATAAGTATGTACGACTTAGTACTACTAAACGGAGATCTCACTCGCTGTGTTTGTGGGTATATAGTTGTGTATTTACGTCTATTTTTTCTTTTTATATTTCACCATCTAACGTACTTTTTGTACTCCACTTCACCTCATTTCATTTTTGTCACTTATTGTTTCTCTTCTCTCATATGGAACTTATTTTATTTTTCTATCATCTCTCTGATTTACAGGAAATGTCTCTCATGGCACTAGAAGATTGATTTCTTTTATTTATTTTCTTGCCTTTATTATACATTATTGTATATCCCTTCTACTCTATCTTCTCAAGTCTCCCCTTTCTCCTTGTTTCATTATGTCTTATTTTGAACGTTTCTTTAATGCTTTCATACAAATTTCCAAGAATTGACATTCGACAGTGGTGCATAAGTAAAGAAACAAGAAACAAATGTCACAGTTGTGGCCTGTCTAGCTGGGGGTTGAGTGTGTGCAGGAAAGAAAAGCTGTTGAGTTGAAACAATATTCACTGTGTCTTTCCTTGTCTTCAAACATTCTGGCAAATTCATGTCAGTGTTTTTATGTTGCTCCCGCATATAGCACAGCACCGGCGTTCTATAGCTCGCTTGTCCTTAACGTATCGAATGGCTCTTAGTTTAGTCGAAAGGGCATCTTCATTGCATAACTCACAACTCCATAATACACTGATCTCTGTTCTGCGCGCTCCCCAGTATGAAGAATGCCCACCCCACACTAGTGAAAGCATTAAGAATAGCATTAGCACATATGTACGAACTCCGTAGCATCGGCTAAGACCTTGTCCCCAAATTGGATGGTTTTCTTCTGCTTTTTCTCTTTTCACTGATACCTAAAAGGTGTCGTGGTTTATATCATTTGTCGTTCTTGAGCTGCTCGAACTGTCTGAATTAGTGATTTTCCTTCGTTGTTACATGTGTCTGTCACTTCTTCTGGGCCTTCCTCTTGGCTTTTTCCATGCATTCTCGAGAAGAACGCCCTTGACGGTGATTGGTGAGGATTCATTCTGACCAGGTGGCCAAACCATTTAAGTTGTTTTTGTTCTATATATTCTTGGCAGGGTTTTGTTCCGACCATCTTTCTTACGGTTTCATTTGGCATTCTATCTCTTCTTGTGTTGTTTGTTACTTTTCTCAAGCATCGCATTTCACATGTATTGATCTTTCTTAAAATTGGAAGATAAGGGGATATAACTATTCCCTCAGTCTAGCTACCAATAAGCTAGAAGCGCCAAAGGGGTGACCAGTCTTTGTTCTAATGAAATCACTTCGATTATTAAACTTAAGTACATCATACCCATGACCACCAACAGTATCCGGACTGAAAGCGGCCAGTGACTGATTATGTGTATCACGAAAGAACGGCTACTCTAGGCTCGACTCCATCTGCTCGCAACGGCTCTCATGACGTGCTAATCGGTCTGGTCAAGACATAAAAAATAAGGGAAGGCCAACCGGCACCCAAAATATCAGTTTAAATTCGGATGTTTTGAGCCGAAAATGCAGATACAATGCTGTAAACTGTAATGTAATCGACTTCACCATACGACTTAACGGACGTTTCGGAAAAAAGTGGTTTTATTAAGCGAAAATAATTCCCACAATTGAATACATAACGAAACAACATATAAATTAGATTGGCCACGTGATAAGTCAGAAAGACCAAAATACAACGCAACGAGCCTTCAATAAACGTCACGAAAACACCAGTCTCAAGGTCTGATGACGAGAAAGAGGGATTGGTGGAATATTAGAAGCACTAGGAAACATAACAGCAGGAGAAGCCAACAGAAGAACTAAAGACCGCAAACTATATTTCCTTTGACGCTGAAAGAGAAATGAGGAAGGAAAGTGGAAGAGAAAGTCCACGTAACGTTATTTCAAGAGCAGACGATGAAAAGGAGTAATGGTCAGGAGAACTCCGTAGCAGAAGAAAGGCACTACTTTGTAAATAACCTACGACAGTAGCCGTACCCAACTCGCAAAATTGTTCAAGCCGCACTTGCATCAAGTTTGATCAACAATCAGTACATCCATGTCAACACAGCAGGTGCACGACAACAACAAAGCTGGAAGCTATCAGCGACTTCTAACTAATAGCCTGCGCCAGGATCAGAGAACTAGAACCATCCAAACCATACTCTACCTCTTCGCGGTGCCTCTAGAAACAGAGTAACCAGTCTAGTCTGGTCAAGCGAGTAATGATCGAAGTGGGAAGGCAATCTAATGCTCAAAAATGCCGTGGTAAAATCGGATGCGAAGGTCGAAAGGCGCAAAGAAGACAGTTCTACTTCAAACTACAACAAAATGTATATCTCCACCCACTTAACGTTCTTTAAAGGACGGATGACGAATAGGACAATTCATTCCCTTAGTAGTCATCGTGTGAACACCAGAAAAAAAAGAATATCAACTCTACACCACATACTACTAAATTATTATTAAGCATATGTGAATAAAGGTAAAGTAAAGGTAAAGTACGAGACTTTATCGGCGTCTTAGCACGCAAGTTTTCACCCATATGTGCTCGGCCTACTATCCAGAAGTGTTCGGAGACTTCTGGATAGTGTCGCTTCAAGCATTGGAACTCACGATGCGAGGCGGTATTCCTCATCTTTCCAGAGTACTACCCTGGTACCCATTTCTATCAGTGGCTGGGTCGACCACGGGGGTATTTTATTTTTCAAACCACTAGTACAATTTACACTAATTCCAGCGGGAAATCGGTAACCCAATCGTGTGGTTTTCCCAACTAGGCTACCGAGACCCCCTAAGCATTTGTGAATTTACATTGAAAGTGAATTAAGAAACATAACGGCCGTAATACTCAGATAACACAACCGTCAAGTAAAAAAAAAGTAATGTGCCCCGTCACGCCAAGTGGCGTATAGACAAAATTGTGTTAGTGACCATAATTTTTACAGACCTCCGGCTCATGATTTTTGGGGTAATGTGGTCGGTATTACGCCCATGCCGATTTACTTTCCCAGAAAAAAAAATCCGGTACCCATTTAAAGCTGGGGGAAACTGGAAACCGTCGATCAGGATCGAACCCGACCTCTTGTCATTAGTAGTCCAGTCCATTAACCACTGAGCTATCGCGGCTCCCATCACAACAGTAGTACTGCATTAATCCTGACCATCGCCTAGATCGACCGTACTTCATCATACAGCACACAGTAGCTTATCTTTACAGATTTCCACTTAAATGGGGAATTATACTTCAGGGAGATAACTCCAGCCTTCTTGACCTACCAGTTAAATCGATCGCCGATCATTTAACAAAATAATAAATGTGTCATCAACCTGGTCAGGCTGGCGGCTCAAGAGGTGACGCATATTTGTTTATTATTGTTCAAAGGTTAACACGCCCTAATATAATCAACAATTATATCGACAAAGGTTAGACAAATCGTGGATCCTACACGAAGGATTAATCATTGAAAAAATAGTTACATGATAATATCTCAATATTTATGTTTCCTTTTGGTTATGTGAAATTACACTGTTTGTGGTCAGTCTTACGTCTCTCTCTCTCTCTTTCTATCTTCACTATTTTTCTGTCTGTAACTCACTTACTCATCACTCACTCACTCAGTTCGCCCACTCACGAACCCACCGCCGATTTGTCCAACCAAACTCACTCAGTCGCTAGCTAGCTCACTCACTCGCTAGCTCACTCACTCGCTAACTCACTAACTATCTAGCTAACTGACTTTCTGAATAACTCACTCGCTCACTCGCTCACTCGCTAACTCACTCAGAAAATCGCTAACTCACTCACTCACTCACTCACTCACTAACTCACTAACTCTAACTAACTAACTAACTAACTAACTAACTAAACTAACTAACTAACTAACTAACTAACTAACTAACTAACTAACTAACTAACTAACTAACTAACTAACTAACTAACTAACTAACTAACTGACTGACTGACTGACTGACTGACTGACTAACCAACCAACCAATTAACTAGCTAACTAACTATCTAATTAACTTACTAACTAACAAACCAACCAACCAACGAACCAACCAACTAACTACTTAACTGAAACAATCAATCGTTCACTTACTCACTCACTCACTCACTCACTCGGAAATATGATTATAATATATGGCCTTTGGCGTCTTGACAGGCGGTTGGTAGCAAGCAATCATGATTAAGTCAGTACTTTGGTAGAGCATTAGTGTCTCATACGGGGTGCTGCTTTACTGAACATCTCTCGTGGCTGAATTTACCAATCCTGGACAGACAGATCCATCCATAGAACGAGCAAGGTGTATTTGCGGTACCTGGTCTTGTCTCTTTTCTCTTGCGCCTTTTGTCTTCTGAATTTGATATCAGCACTGTCTCGAAAGGGAGCCGCGATAACTCAGTGGTTAGTAAACAGGACTACAAAGGATAAGAGGTAGGGTTCGATCCCAACCGACGGTTTCCAGTTCACCCAGCCTTTAACAGGTACCGGATTTTTTCTGGGAAAGTAAAGCGGCACGGGCGTAATACCGACCACATTACCCCAAAAATCATGTGCCGAAGGTCTGTAAAGTTTATGGTCACTAACATCATATTCCCTATACGCCACTTGGCGTGACGGGGGGTACTTTACTTTTTTTTTTTTTTTTTTAACTGCCTCGAAAGTTGCTGTGCCATTTTTTGCTCTCCATGTGCTATGATCAGCAGCCACATTTTCCCAGTTTCTTTCACTTATAGAAAATTCCCTCAAGGAAGCCCTGCAAACATCCTCATTACTCAGCACTGGTCTGCTCTTTAGTCACCTTCCCACATTAAGTTCTCCATACAATATTTGTTAGGGGATTATAATAAAATCACATCTAACACATTCTTCCACTCCTTGCTTTGTTGGAGAACTAAGTAAAGGCTGTCAGTAAAGACCAAACAACTCATTGTGTAGTTAGTAGTGCACGTCTAATTTTGGTTCAGGATAAACAAATAAATCATGAAAATAACCAAGAATCAAACCGATCCCCACCTGATTACAAAATGATCGATTTAATTCACTAAACGTTCCAGTCCGCTGTGTACTGCTTCTTCTACTTTTTCCCAGTTGTTGGTTACTGTTACTTTAGTTGATTTTATCATTTGTGTCTTTCTATGAAGATAAAATACAATTACTTCTTTTATACATAAAAGTGATTAGAAGACACTGTATCTGAACATGTTAAAGCTATTTGTGGTTTAACAAAAAAACCAGTTTGAATTCTCAGACTGTCTCAGATTTTCCAATTAAAAAAATATCTTTTTTCGTTTAATTACGAAAACTCTTCATCATTTGGCGTGTGCTGAGACTGCTATGACGGGGACTACAGCTACCTTTCTTAGTTTAGGAGATGAGTTAGTAATTCGGATGGTTCCACTGGCACGAGCGGTTGAGCTATTATGGATTTTAATTCGTTTGCAGTGATACCGGGGCCTTTCATAACCGTAAGCATAACTCTTCAGCAGCATAATACTATAAACATTGAAGAAGTCAGTAAATATATATATATATTATCAGTGAAAGAAAGTGGGAAAATGTGGCTGCAGATCGTAGCACATGGAGAGCAAAAATAAAAAAAATGGCACAGCAACTATCGAGACAGTGCTGATATCAAGTTCAGAATACAAAAGGCGCAAATGAAAAGAGACAAGGTCAGGCACTCATGTGGAAAAAATCTGGTAAAAGAAAACAAGATAACTCAAGAGAATCGCTACGCAGAACAATTACAAGGGAAGGCCCAAACATGGGACTAAGAAATAAACAAGAACTGTAAGAGCTAGCAGCAAATCGTCAGTCTCGGAGAACTATGACTTCCGCCCCTATGTGTCGTCTTCGGCCCGGGGGGGGGGGGGGGGAGGGAATGAATGAATAAATGAAATTAACAACAAAAATATAATGAATACATAAATATTTACCTTAGCTAAACATTTGACGTTTTATGTGAACGGTGTCACAAATTGAAACCACTTCATTAAAATACCAATTTCTAGAATGTGAGGAATGTACTAAAACATCTTCAACCATAAACGCTGCTTAATTTCCAGGATTAGAAATAAAATTCCACTTTGAGATGAAAATAAACAGCTGCGTTCGCTTCTTCTTCTTCTTCCCCTTCTTCTTCTTCTTTTTTTTTCTCCTTCTTCTTCACATTGCCTTTCAATGATCAAGGGAGAGACACTCATTTGCTCCTTGGCAGGTCTCTTCTTCTGTCAATTTTCCTAACGTTTTGTTCAATCCTTCGATTCATCTTTTTTTTCAATAATATAATCTCTGTCTAGTGTTTCGTAGCGTTTGTTGACAGCGCTGTGGGTTATATTTAATTGTTTCTGTCTCGTTACATCATTAAGCCATTTGATTTGTTGCTTCCTTGTATTTTGCACCGCGGGGATGGTACCAAAATATAAAAAAATGAAAGTATAACTTCCCCTAGTGTCGCAACCGGACTTGCTAAAACCTCCACAAAAGGTAGAATACAAACGTGAAAGAGGATCTTCATCAACATGTGCTATACTGATTGGTGCAGGCGATAATTCCTTCTACAATTCCCTGTTCTCAGTGCATCGTATCATCGGAAGAGCAGTCTTAGAAAACATTTCATTTGAAATCGAAAACTTTTTCATTCGTAGTCAAAGTTATATTAAGTATAAGTTAAAATAGATATTACTTTTATTACATTAGATCTCCATTTAGCTAATATAAGATCACAACTTACTGCTATTTGTTTTCAATATTGTAGACGATTTGAGAAAGGCTACAGCTTATCTCTTTAACACAAGAAGTTGTCTCTGTCAATACATAAATGGCAGGTCCAAATGTAGAGTGAGCAAGACACACTTCTGGTGGAATGTCTCACATCTTGTCTTTTTTTCTTTACCTTCTAAATGTGTCGTCATGTTATTTTCAACGGTTATTCCGTTTCTTGTTCGCTTTCCATTTTCTACGATATTCTGCCACAGTCATACATCTCACAGTCATACAGCTCACAGTCATACATCTCACAGTCATACATCTCACAGTCACACATCTCACAGTCATACATCTCACAGTTATACATCCCACAGTTATACAGCCCACAGTTATACATCTCACAGTCATACATCTCACAGTGATACATCTCATAGTCATACATCCCACAGTTATACATCCCACAGTCATACATCCCACAGTTATACGGCCCACAGTCATACAGCTCACAGTCATACAGCTCAAAGTCATACATCCCACAGTTATACGGCCCACAGTCATACAGCTCACAGTCATACGGCTCACAGTCATACAGCTAACAGTCATAAATCCCACAATTATACGGCCCACAGTCATACAGCTCACAGTCATACAGCCCACATTCATAGATCCCACAGTTATACGGCCCACAGTCATACAGCTCACAGTCATACATCCCACAGTTATACGGCTCACAGTCATACAGCTCACAGTCATACATCCCACAGTTATACGGCCCACAGTCATACAGCTCACAGTCATACAGCCCACAGTCATACATCCCACAGTTATACGGCCCACAGTCATACGGCTCACAGTCATACAGCTCACAGTCATACATCTCACATTTATACAACTCACAGTCATACAGCTCATAGTCATACAGCCCACAGTCATACAGCTCACAGTCATACATCTCACAGTCATATATCCCACAGTTATACAGCTCACAGTCATACAGCCCACAGTCATACAGCCCACAGTTATACAGCCCACAGTCATACAGCCCATAGTCATGTAGCCCACAGTCATACAGCAACAGTCATACAGCCCACAGTCATACAGACCACAGTCATACATCCCATAATTATACAGCCCACAGTCATATATCCCACAGTTATACAGCCCACAGTTATGCAGCTCACAGTCATAAAGCCCACAGTCATGCAGCCCACAGTCATACAGCCCACAGTCATACAGCAACAGTTATACAGCTCACAGTCATACAGCTCACAGTCATACAGCCCACAGTTATACAGCTCACAGTCATACAGCCCACAGTTATACAGCCCACAGTCATACAGCTCACAGTCATACATCCCACAGTTATACAGCTCACAGTCATACAGCTCACAGTCATACAGCCCACAGTCATACAGCCCACAGTCATACAGCTCATAGTCATGTAGCCCACAGTCATACAGCAACAGTCATACAGCCCACAGTCATACAGCCCACAGTCATACATCCCATAGTTACACAGCCCACAGTTATACAGCTCGCAGTCATAAAGCCCACAGTCATGCAGCCCACAGTCATACAGCCCACAGTCATACAGCAACAGTTATACAGCTCACAGTCATACAGCCCACAGTCATACAGCCCACAGTCATACAGCCCACAGTTATACAGCTCACAGTCATACAGCCCACAGCCATACAGCCAACTGTCATACTGCCCACAGTCATACAGCCCACAGTTATACATCTCACAGTCATACAGCCCACAGTCATACAGCCCACAGTCATACAGCAACAGTCATAAAGCCCACAATCATACAGCCCACAGTCATATATCCCACAGTCATACAGCCCACAGTCATACAGCCCACAGTCATATATTTCCACAGTCATACAGCCCACCTTCATACAGCTCACAGTCATACGGCCCACAGTCATATATCCCACAGTCATACAGCCCACAGTCATACAGCAACAGTTATACAGCTCACAGTCATACAGCCCACAGTCATATATCCCACAGTTATACAGCTCACAGTCATACAGCGCACAGTCATATATCCCACAGTTATACAGCTCACAGTCATACAGCCCACAGTCATACAGCAACAGTCATACAGCTCACAGTCATACAGCCCACAGTCATATATCCCACAGTTATACAGCTCACAGTCATACAGCAACAGTTATACAGCTCACAGTCATACAGCCCACAGTCATACAGCCCACAGTCATACAGCCCACAGTCATACATCCCACAGTCATATAGCCCACAGTCATATATCCCACATCATATAGCCCACAGTCATACAGCCCACAGTCATGCAGTCCACAGTCATATAGCCCAGTCATATATCCCACATCATAAAGCCCACAGTCATACAGCCCACAGTCATACAGCCCACAGTCATATAGCCCACATCATATAGCCCACAGTCATATATCCCACAGTCATACAGCTCACAGTCATATATCCCACAGTCATATATCCCACAGTCATATATCCCACAGTCATATGTCCCACAGTTATATATCCCACAGTCATATATCCCACAGTCATATATCCCACAGTCATATATCCCACAGTCATACTATACATAATAAACAAACTTCTAATTAGCGTAAACAAAAAGTTGAAAGTAATGAAAGATGGTTATTGAACGTCACGTGGTCCACACAACTCGTTACAATCTCGTAATTGATCGGTTGCAATGGCTTTCCTTTATTCCTTTGTTTACCTGCAGTTGGTAGAGCGTGTCCATTCTAGACGTACTGCAATGCTATGTCTTCTATATAATATAAGTAAACCCAATCACCGCGGGAACTAAAGAAGAGCTAGATAAACACTATTCAATATTGAATCGAAGAGAAGACGATGTCCCTTGTTTAGATCGCACACATAACTGCAAAGCTAAATATTATACAACAGGTCTTGTTACGGAAGCTGCAGAGAAATATAAGTAGAGAAATACCTCACTAAACACACAAAAAAAGCCCGTTGAAAAGGGACAAATAATGCATTTGAAGAACACTATTCAATATTGAATCGAGGAGAAGACGATGTCTCTTGTTTAGATCGCACACATAACTGCAAAGCTAAATATTATACAACAGGTCTTGTTACGGAAGCTGCAGAGAAATATAAGTAGAGAAATACCTCACTAAACACAAAAAAAAAAAGACCGTTGAAAAGGGACAAATAATGCATTTGAAGAACAAAGAAGTAATCATCTTGGAAAAAATATTCAACATTACGGTATGAGACACAAATATCTGTAACAAAAACATTAAAACAAAAGCAGGGACATTAACATCAGTACTAGATTGCGTACAATAACTTTAAAAAATCAAATCTTTCAGCCCAGTAACAGGACTGCCCCCGCACAAAGCAGCATAGAAAGCACTGTTGTGAAGAAAGAATGGGGAAAGAAACGGACTTGCACTAAAACAATGCATTAATTAAATGTTTGAGGCCAAGCAAAATACATTATTTGAAGTAAACAACATGAGCATGTCACGAACATTCTATTGCTCTTCTGCGATGTGAAGATATAGCGGATAAAGGATTATACAGACAATCATGTTGATAGAGAGGCAGACAGACAGACATATAGACAGACAGACAGGCGGATAGACAGATGGATAGATAGATAGTGAGACAGGCAGACGGACAGACTGACAGACAGAGGGACGAACGGACGGACTGACTGACTGACAGTTAGACAGATAGATAGACAGATAGATAGATAGATAGATAGATAGATAGATAGATAGATAGATAGATAGATAGATAGATAGATAGATAGATAGATAGATAGATAGATAGATAGATAGATAGATAGATAGATAGATAGATAGATAGATAGATAGATAGATAGATGGATGGATGGATGGGTGGATGGATGGATGGATGATGGATGGATGGATGGATGATAGATGGATGGATGGATGGATGGATGGATGGATGGATGGATGATGGATGGATGGATGGATGGATGGATGGATGATGGATGGATGGATGGATGGATGGATGGATGGATAGATAGATAGATGGATGATAGATAGATAGTAGATAGATAGATAGATAGATAGATGGATAGATAGATGGATAGATGGATAGATAGATAGATAGATAGATAGATAGATAGATGGACAGATAATGGATTTCTGGATGGATAGACGATCCCTGAAGAAATAGAATGTATGGATAGATGCACAACAGAAGTAGATAGATAGATATCTCTAATAGATGTTAGATAGTTAGATAAAGATAGAAAGATAGTGTTTATAGATAGATAGATCTAGATAGAAAGGAAAAAAATGATACGTCATACAATATGTGCTCAATGGTAAGTTCACTTGTTGCGACAGTTTTCTTAATGAATCTGGACCTAAGATTCTGTCTGGATATCTAAAATATCATCATTCACAGCATGCCTACCAGATCGTGGAGCACCAACAGTAGCATAAACTTATTCAAAAATTTCATTGACAGTGGGAGCACATATTGTGTGACGTCATAAAATTTTTTTTTCAATTGACCTAGATACGTGACTTTATAAAAGTACTAGAAAATATAGACAAGAGACAACATTAAGGGTATCCACGTGAAAGGTCTTCTTTAGGAATCACGTTTATTAAGGCTGAATACATGTGTAATCTGGTGCGAATATTGTGAGTCACATTTCAACCTTGCCCATTCTTTCAGAGCTTGAAAACGTCAACTGGTTACATTGTGTTCTACAACCGGACTAAAATGTAGGGGAGAGCAATCGATACCAGAGAAGATGGTTATAGATCGAGATTGTTGAACTAATACTTCGGGAGATAATAATGACTGAATTATTTCCCCTTGAAAGGGATACTAAAACTACTGATAAGATGAGTACGATTATTTCTAATATTAATACAACGTCTATAATTACTGTTGTTAATGAAACTACTTCCATTATTGTTAGTAGAAATAATGATCATACCTGCCATCAAATTATCAGCTTCTAGCGGATCACGTGACACACATCTTTACGTGTTTCTTCTCTTGTTAATGCTAACACTTCCAGGTCTAGTATTGTTTCTATTGTCATTCTCAATTCACCTTCCTTCGTTAATACGTGCTCAGTGTTTCCACACGTTGTAGGACAGTCACCAGATATCAGAATTTCTCCGAGGCATGTCCCTCTTTAAATGGTATATGCCTTGCGTCTTGGAGGCAGTGGTAGTAGCTTGCAGGGAGGGTGGGGAGGGGAGGGCATATGTCTCTGGGCGCAGAATCTGGGGGCGCCAAATTAACCATTGTTGCCTTAATTATTTTACTTTTTCAACCTCATCAAATCCCACAAATGTGCCACGAAATGCAGGTTTTCATGTTTTAAAACTCAAACATTTCCAGGAAAGCGTGACGGACACCCTTGGGGCTCACACCTTAACACAAGGAGGCCAGGAGTGAGTGCGAAAACTGACTCTGTCTCCGGGCTCTGAAATACCCAGCTACGCCACTGCTTGGAGGGCATTGTGCAATTTACCTTTTTGTATCATCATCATCAAGTACCGGCCTACTGGCGTAGGTAATCATGTCTCTCCACAACTTTCGATCTCGGCAGCTATTTATCATTTCTGTTGTTGACCTTCTGCCAAGCCATTCTCTTAAGCTGTCTGTATTTTTTCTCTTTGCATCCCTCTATCTCTTCATCCCACAATTTTTCCAGTTGTTACAATATATTCCAGTTGTTCTCTTCTCTTTACATGGCCAAAAAATGATGATTGTTTCTTCCTAATATTGGAAATTAGTTCTCTTTTTGCTTTGACCTCTTTCAGAACGTTTTCATTACTCTTCTTAGCTATCCATGGTACTCTCAACATTCTTCTGTAAAACCACATTTCTAAAGACTCCAGTGATTTTCTTGTCTGTTGTCTTATTGTCCATGATTCGCATCCATATGTTAAGACTGGCTCTACATAACATTTAAGAACTCTTTTTCTTGTTTCTATTGTCAAAAATGGATTGCATAGTATCTTCCTCATTTTTTGGAAAGCTGCTTTTGCCTGAGTCATTCTGTATCTCACCTCTTTACCTTTTTGTATAAATTATTGAAAATACCTTTAAAAAAATGGGTTACGGCAAAAAATGCAAGTGAATGCATAAAAATGCGAAGCTGCAGTAAAGCTAAATGTGAGGGAGAATTTAAACACATATAGAAAAAAATGGTATGGTAAAAGCTTTACATGGTTGATAGAAGACACAAATTTGAACGACGTTTCGGCTCAATAAGCCTTCAGCAGGAACAAACAAACAACACACACACTGATATGTAAGTAAATAGAACTAATTCTACATAGCTAAGTAGTAATGAAACATCCAAAACAAAATCATCAAAATTCCCTTTAAAAGAATGGCCTGATATTTTATTTAGAAATCCTTCTTTACCATCCTTTCTATTCTAAAACAAGAATAGTACTGCAATCATTTGAGATTGTGTCACTCTTTCCTATATGACAGAACAAACTTGCATAATGTACCTGGGGTTTAATTGTAGATAGTGGGACACGTTTGAAACACCTTAACTCAAATAGAAATCCTTTCCGTTTCGCTGGTTTCGATTTTGTAGTGTAACACACTTTCACTTTGGTGTGCGGACACGTACCCCGTGCGCACTAACGTTCATTTCCTTTTGGCCACAGCGCAGTTTACAGGGGTACATTTTATTTTTATTTCTCATTATCGTTCGAACTTATTATTTAAAAAAAAATCGTTTATTATGTTTTATTTAAAAAACATATCTGTGTATGTGTTGTATGTTTGTTTCTGCTGAAGGCCTATTGAGCCGAAATGTCGTTCTAATTCGTGTAGTCCACTTATTAAGTAAAGCTTTAACCATACCGGTTTTTAAAATATACTTTTTTTTCATTTCTCTTTCGGATTTTGTACCATGCATTATTTTTTACTTAAAAGACGAATCAATTCCATAACGATTAGGAATTTTGTCTGTAATTTGACATTAATTGTTAATTTTAAATTAATAATTGTAAATTAACAATTTTTGGAAAAAAAATATTCTTGCCATTATCGACTTTTTTGGTCATGCATGCCCCTGAAAGAATTAATTAATATAAGCAGCATCCGTCGTCTTCTCTTCTTTTCTGTTCTCTTCTGTTCTGTTCTCTTCTCTTCTCTTCCTATCTCGTCAATCCTCTCCTTTATCTCTCCTCTTTCTTGTCTTCTCTATCTATATCGCTACAAACATAGTTATTATTTCTTCTACTGCTCTTATTATTACTACTATTACTACCATTGTTAATGTCACTTCAGTAATAAAAAGATACTAGTACTCCTTCTACTAGTAAAACCTATTACAACAACTAATTACAATTGATATTAGTACCGATAATATTACTACTATTACTATCATTACTGCTACTTCTATAACACTACTATTACTACTACTGTTACTGCTATTTTATTTTCACGACAATTACTACTAATGTTACTGTCACTTCTATTAACACTACAAAACAACAACAGTAGCAAAAACAACTACTACAACTATTACTATTACTACTACTATTGCTACTACTATTACTACTACTATTACTACTACTACTACTACTGTTACTACTACTTACTATTACTACTACTATTACTACTACTACTACTACTGTTACTGATACTTACATTAACACTACAACTATTACTACTACTGTTACTGCTACTTACATTAACACTACAACTATTACAACTACTGTTACTGCTACTTACATTAACACTACAACTATTACTACTGCTACTGTTACTGCTATTTCTATGAACACTATAACTACAACTATTCAACTACACTTTGTGTATCTGCTGCTACAATTACGGATACTAATATTACAGAAATTGCAATAGGAGAGTTGTAGTGGGAGGCTGTGTCCTGTCACCAGATTTATTGAATATGTATAGCGAGATTATCTTAAGATCCATAAGGAACATGCCAAGAATAACAATTTAGGTGACAATATATAATAATCTCAGGCTTGCTGATGATACAGTGTTAATCACTAAGTGCGAAAAATGTGTTACAAGAAATGTTAGATATTATAGTGAACGTAAGCAAAAATAAAGGACTCAGCCTCAATGGTAAAAAGACATAAATAATGGCAGTAACAAAGAAAAATGGACGGCAAAGAATAGTAACGAAAACGTTCTGAAAGAAGCCAAAGCAAAAAAAGAGCTAATTTCCAATATTAGGAAGAAACAATCATCATTTTTTGGCCATGTAATGAGAAGGGAACAACTGGAATATATTGTGACAATTGGGAAAATTGAGGGACGAAGAGATAGAGGAAAGCAAAGAGAAAAGATACCGGACAGCTTAAGAGAATGGGGGAGCCGCGATAGCTCAGTGGTGAGTGAACTGGACCACAAAGGACAAGGGGTAGGGTTCCATCCCAACCGACTGCTTCCTGGTTCACCCAGCCTTAAATGGGTACCGGATTTTTCTGGGAAAGTAAAACCGCGCGGGCGTAATACCGACCACATTACCCCAAAAATCATGTGCCGAAGGTCTGTAAAATTGATGGTCACTAACACCATATTCCCTATACGCCACTTGGCGTGATGGGGTGCTTTACTTTTACTTTTAAGAGAATGGCTTGGCAGAAGGTCTACATCAGAATTGATAATTAACTGTCGAGATCGAGAGTTGTGAAGAGACATGATCACCTACGCCAGCAGACATGGTACTTGATGAAGATGATGAATAGGAATAATTCAATATAATAACTGTCGCATTTTTTATGATTGACTCAACGCTTGTTTTGTTGACTGGGACTTCATTAATGTCTGACTGGGACTCGCTTAATGTCTGACTGGGACTCCATTAATGTCTGACTGGGACTCCATTAATGTCTGACTGGGACTCCATTAATGTCTGACTGGGACTCGCTTAATGTCTGACTGGGACTCCATTAATGTCTGACTGGGACTCGCTTAATGTCTGACTGGGACTCCATTAATGTCTGACTGGGACTCGCTTAATGTCTGACTGGGACTCCATTAATGTCGATATACATACGAATAGTAACATGGAGGAAAAGGGGGTGGGTGGAAGAGGCAAAAAAAAGTAAGTTTTTTATTAAAATGAGAAAGCTATTAAGTGAAATATTTGATAGGTGGGTACGATAATGAACACCATGATGATTGCTTTACTGTCGAGAAATATCGATTGCAAACGGATAAGAGAACGACAGTAGTGGATGGAAGAATAAAATTAACAGTATAGTAGTGTGATCAATGACAAAGACAGACGTCGATAAAGATGGAATGCTGAGAATCGATGATGAGGAGACGTCATCACTTGTGGTTGCACTGACGTTAACCACTACAATGACGTCATTTCTTTAACCACGTGCCACTGTTTGTTTACGTAAATAAACTATTTCAAAATAATCGCGTTCGTGATTCAAATTGTGACTCGGGAATTTTCCGAATGTAAACAATAATTTTTTTTATATTTCAGGATTTTATAATTTGTTATGAATATTTTTATTGGCTATGTCGTTTTGAGATTTTATGTATTTTAAAATATTTATATTTGTTTAGAAAACTTTTTTTTGTGTATCCTCTCTCTCTCTCTCTCTCTCTCTCTCTCTCTCTCTCTCTCTCTCTCTCTCTCTCATTCTCTCTTCATGTGTATTTTTCCATCTTAAGCGTAGCAATTTTCTAAAGGTCGGAATGTCGATTAATATGTTTGTTTGCTTATGTTGAAATGTTGAACAAATTTTGCTCTTTATTTTCTTGAAAATGATTCATAATTTTTACCATCATTTCCACAGCATATAGTTGTTCTCTCTCTCTCTCTCTCTCTCTCTCTCTCTCTCTCTCTCTCTCTCTTATATTCGCAGCTACCGCTTAAGTTTTTAAACTTGTAAAATGACAACAATAATAAATACTCCTGGAGCTATCTACAAATATTATCATTATCTTCTTTTTTTTTCTCTGCTTCTTCTTCAAATGCTTTTTTCCCCCCTCTTCTTCACCTTATACTTGTTCATCGTTTCTATGTTTTTTTTGCAGAATGTTCTACTGACTCTTATCTTATCTTTATCTCCTCTTCTCTACATCTTTTTCGTTTTATTGTAAACATTTATTTCATTTTATTTTTATTTTCAATTCCAAGTTAAGCACTGGACGTATATAAACAGTTTACGGTATTGTATGATTTGTTGTAAAAATAAAACACACTTCCTGTTTACAATGCTAAAAATATTATTTGTATAACTCAACGCACATCAGTTACAGTTACACCACTAAGGTCTGCGCGCGGAAAGGGATTTCCCAAAGTCACCCAAAGCTTTGTGACGTCTTTAGCTGACGTAATTTTACCCACAACACCCCTGCCCTCGAAGCTTAAAACGTCAAAAGCTTTGGGTGATCTCTTTCATCCGCGGGCCTTAGTAAAATTATAGTTGGCCATGAACTCACCGTTTTCAACATGAACATTACACCCGCAGTAGACGTGTTTTTACAAGAACAATAAATAATAATAACAGGTGGTTCTAAATTTAGGAACACAAGAGACAGTCGACCAATGTTCATTCAATGGATGTGACTATTCTAATTTAATAGGAGGTGTATCCACATCTAAAGTCGTAAATGGAATACAGTGTTAGTGTCGATATTTTAGCAAAGACTATTTTATACGTGATAAAGTAGTCAGCATCAAGCTAGGCCGTCCCACTTAAATAAAATGTGGTTTTCACTTTTACAGGCTGGGTGAACATATAAACTGTGACGACCAAAGAAAAAAAATTTACTCGACGTAAATGATAGTTTAATGGGAACAATTCTGGTTAGTAGCAGCTAGCGCGCTAACCACTTGGACACCTGGGCTTCATAATGAGCGAACTGGTGGAATGGTTGGTGTCGAGGCAAGACGCCGGCATCGAGACAGAGAGGTTGTGGGTTCAAATCCCGGCTGCACCAGTTGGGATTTTTATTTATGGTTTCTCTCTGGGGAAATCACCCCTGGTCTCAGCAGCGAGGCCAGGCTTGAAACATCAATTACTCATCGACGGAAAAAAATATGAGTACTTCCGAAGACGGAATTATCTGCGTGTTGAGGGGAAGGGGGGGACCCCTGTGCACACGGCTGCCAGGGAAAAATTGATTAACACGCAAAATTCAGCTCCTAGTCTCTAGAGACTTCATCAGAGGTCAAAGCTGGCGAACGAAAAAATAATAATGAGCGATTTGATCATCTTTCGAGATTTCATATTACGATTTGTATTGTTATATTTTGGTGATTTTTGTCAAGAGAGATTAGTCCTGAAAAAAGACATAGCTATGGTAGGGGGAAAAAAATGAAGACTATTCAGCTTGCAACCGGTTTTAACATGTTAGCTAATGATAGACAGGCGGATGTCAGAAGCCTGCTAAAAATAGTAGGGATCTGAGATGTATTCAAATTGATGGTAAAAAAACAAAAACCAAACATAAGGTATGACATATAATATATAATTGATACATAAAGGATTAATCTTTACAGTGCTAGGTTGCTAAATTTGGCGTTGAAAGAAGGCAACTATTTCCTGCTGCTAATCATTTATCCAGTTCAGCGGGACAAATATCCAAAAACATTTTCTTCAATTTCATCGACTGAAATGTGTAAGGATGGAATGAGTAAAATGTAAAGAAAAGGTGTTGTAGACATGGGATTGATTGAGTGTCGAGAAAAGAGGAGAGATGATGGTGTTAAAGATAATGAGATGGTGGTGTTAAAGATAATGAGATGATGGTGTGAAAGATAATGAGATGATGTTGTTATAAATAATTATATGATGGTGTTAAAAATAATGAGATAACGGTGTTAAAAATAATGAGATGACGGTGTTAAAAATAATGAGAGGATGGTGTTAAAAATAATGAGAGGATGATGTTGTTAAAAATAATGAGATGATGGTGTTAAAAATAATGAGATGATGGTGTTAAAATAATCGGACAGTGTTTTAAAGTTAGGATTGCGGTTCATATGTTACAAGTAAATCTTATTTTTTAAAAAGTAAAAGTAAACAACCTCGTCACGCCAAGTGGCGTATAGGGAATATGGTGTTAGTGACCATAATTTTTATAGACCGTCGGCACATGCCTTTTGGGGTAACGTGGACGCATTACGCCCGTAAATCTTATAAAAATGTGTACAATCCTTGCAGATGTATAAATAAAGAAATAGTAGTGGTGGAGAGAAGGGATGGTAAGTTTGCATATTCTAGTTGACATGTTGTTAAATGGCGGAAGAGCGAAGAGGAGTGGTGATTAGAGTTTAAGGTATGCCCAAAGACGGTGCTATGGTTGCTAACGCCCTAAGCAAGCTGGAATTTGGCGCCCTTTTAAATATTGTATTTATTATTTTCACTTTTTCTTTTATTTTGAAGATCATTGATGGCGCCCCAATGCATAGCGCCCCTAAACATACGGCGCTCCGCGGGTAAATGTTCGAGTTGCCGGTACCTTGAAGCGTTTTCTAGAGTAGTGGATATACTGTTGGGTTGTAGAAGAGAGAGAGAGAGGGTAGAGAGAGCGAGGGACAGAGAGAGGAAGAGAAGGAGAGAGTGGGAGAGAGAGAAGAAGAGAGAGTGGGAGAGAGAGGGTGCGAGAGAAGTAGAGAGAGAGGGAGAGTGTGAGAGAAAGTGGGAGACAGAGGGTGAGGGAGGGAGGTAGAGAGAGAGGGAGAGAGAGGGTAGAGAGAGCGAGGGACAGAGAGAGGAAGAGAAGGAGAGAGTGGGAGAGAGAGAGAAGAAGAGAGAGTGGGAGAGAGAGGGTGCGAGAGAAGTAGAGAGAGAGGGAGAGTGTGAGAGAAAGTGGGAGACAGAGGGTGAGGGAGGGAGGTAGAGAGAGAGGGAGAGAGAGTAAGATAGAGAGTGAGATAGGGAGAATGAGGGAGAGGGAGAGAAAGAGAGAGAGCGAGTGAGCGAAAGAGGGAGAGGGAGAGAAACAGAGAGGGAGAGAGAAGAGAGAGAGAAAGAGAGAGAGGCAGAGAGAGAGGCTGAGAGTGAGGGGAGGGAGAGGTAGGGAAATAGATGGTGGGAGAAGAGAGAGAGAGAGAGAGAGCAGAAAGAGTGTTGAATAGAGGCGCGTTGATGGTGTTGTAAGAAAATAAATTGGAATGTTACAATATGATTAATCAGAACATTAAACGAAATTAGTTATCGTGTTTCAGAGAGATGGATTGAACTGTTTAAAAATGGATGAAAGTATTACAAATAAATAGATTTGAGGTTACAAAGAAAGATTTTTTTTTTGGAATGTTAGAGAAAAAAACAAACAATTGGCGTGTTAAAAAGAGAATAATGAAACCGTTTAAAGGATATTTATTAGTGTTAAAACAACATTAACTGCACTAGGGTATTAACAAAGTAAGAATTAGAGTGTCAAAGAAGATTTATTAGACTGTCAGAAGAGTATTTTTACTTATAAGGAGGTGAAATAAGGAGCCAGTGAGAAGTGAATTAGAGGTGTTGTGAATTGAGTGGAGAATCTAAAAGGGTTATCTGTTGTGGAAGTGAGCGGTGTTATTTGTTACAAAAATAAATTAACAAGGGTCTCTAGTGGAGATTACATATTAGATGCAGCTGATTTTAGTCATTCAATTAAGTTAATACTCCGTCATACTTATTTTTCTTCTTCATCACCATCATCGTCTTTTATTCCTCTCTTCTTCTTCTACTTTTTTTCTCATTCATCTTTTTTTTTCTCATTTATCTTCCTCTTTTGCCTCTCCTTTCTTCCGTCCTCATTTGCCTTTCAGTGTAGAGGGGGGGGGGGATATAATTTGCAGCCTTTTGCTCTTCTGTTGGCCTCCGCTGATTCTATGTTTCATTATTCATATTCACATATCCATACATACACATATAAGAAGGTCCTGCTAATGCATCCATAGCTGAATACCACCTCTGATACAACTATCACCACAAGAAAAATACTTCAAATATAACCATAAATACTACCTTCATAGTAGCAATGTGACCAAAATATACCATTTTCAGTCAAAGTCAGCAACAAACATACACAAGACTGTGAGATCTTCAGAGGATCAATTATTGTACACTCAGTCGAATGTTGGTTGTAATGGACCTCCAACATTTTCTGTCTACCGGGCTAATGGTACATTTGGACGTACAACTTCCGGTCTACATCTTACAGCTACTTCGACAGTCGTGTCGCTTCGTTCTTTTTTCAGTAAATTGTATTTATTCTCTCTCTCTCTCTCTCTCTCTCTCTTTATCTCTCTCTCTCTCTCTCTCTCTCTCTCTCTCTCTCTCTCTCTCTCTCTCATGTACTGTCAGATAAAGTTTAAAAAAAAAAAAGATCTAACGGAAGTATCCGTCGCAAGTGGATGTTTCACGATGAAAGTTGAAATACCAAAATGAAACATTGATTTGAAAATTCATATGCAATGATGAATGTGAATGTAAAAAAAAAAAAAAGAAGTAAAGTACCCCCGTCACACCAAGTGGCGTATAGGGAATATGGTGTTAGTGACCATAAATTTTACAGACCTTCAGCACATGATTTTTGGGGTAATGTGGTCGGTATTACGCCCGTGCCGCTTTACTTTCCTAGAAAAAAATCCGGTACCCATTAAAGGCTGGGTGAACCGGGAGCCATCGGTTGGGATCGAACTCTACCTCTTGTCCTTTGTAGTCCAGTTCACTGACCACTGAGCTATCTAGGCTCCGAATGTGAATCTAGCAAATGAAAGTGTATGCCTTAGAAGTGAATGTGTCGATCGATTTTCAACATGTTGAGATGAAAGTGAATAAGTTTCGTTATGTGAACTAATTAGATATT
Source organism: Megaustenia siamemsis (assembly GCA_032433765.1). Classification (NCBI taxonomy): domain Eukaryota; kingdom Metazoa; phylum Mollusca; class Gastropoda; order Stylommatophora; family Ariophantidae; genus Megaustenia; species Megaustenia siamemsis. The sequence goes on from JAVIAB010000024.1 coordinate 58,994,310, forward strand.
ACAGCCGTCAACAATGTTTATAGACTAAAGTGAAATTATCATTATGTGAACTAATCAGAGATTACAGCCGTCAACGATGTTTATAGGCTAAAGTGAAATTATCATTATGTGAATATGTGCCACTTTGGCACGCAAGGTTTCTGTTTTTGAGATTGTGGCTCTGCCCTATGTGCCGTCTTCGGCTCGAAAGGACAATAGATGGATAGATAGAACTAATTAGGACCTGACAACCCAAATAAAGATCATAAGGGCACTAGAAGATTTTAACACTGAAGCGATCACAGACAAATGCAACGAAATATATCATACAGGATACATACCGAATGAATTAAAAGCATCAACTCTCATTGCATTGACTAAAAAGAATAGTGCAGTTGAATGCAGTGACTTTAGAACAATATTCCAAATGAGCCATGTAAAATAGATCTTGTTAGCAGGTATTCAAGGAAGGATTCAGAGTAAAATCAATATGGAAATAGAAAAAAGAACAAGTTCGATTTAGGAAACACTGTGGGACAAAAGAAGCAATATTCTGCATGAGGAAAGTAATGGAAAAGTACTCAGAAGTAAACAAACCAATATGCACTTGCTTCATTGACTACATTAAAGCTGCTGAAAGAATACATCATAAACAACTTATAGACTGCCTAAAAGATATACATCTAGATGACACGGACATACGACGAATATGTAATTTATATTGGGAACAAACAGCAATAATAAAATATAACAAGGAGAACTCTCTCTCTCTCTCTCTCCCTCTCTCTCTCTCTCTCTCTCTCAATCTCTCCCTCTTTCTGCGATCAGGACTCAATCAGAGTAGGATTCCAGACTCCCACATGAAGTCAGCTGTCAGGTTAAGTGTGTTGATCGCCCCCACAGACAGAACATCACATTTAGAGTCTGCCAGATCCACTCTGGCTGAACACCCGTTAATACGTTGCACTGTGTTCTGCGCCAGTGGCCCAGTGCATCCGATTTCAGCCAGCATTTTATTCAGGTTCGCTTTCCTTAGCCTTTGATTGTCCCCAATCTTCCTGCAAGGCAGCAGATTGTCTTTTCTGTAGGGGGATTCTGCCCTTAGATGGTCTGCCCTCCCAGGTTTACGAGCACCGTCTGCCCGAGTCACTAGAGGTGACTAACACAGACATGCACACACAAAGATATGAGATGTGAATAACACAGACATGTACACAGCGATACGAGACATGACTAACACCGACACACATCAAGATATATGATACATGAATAACATAGACATGCACGTAAAGATATGAGATATGACTGACATAGACATGCACACACAAAAAATATGACACATACCTAACATAGACACACACACAAAGATATAAGATATGACTAACATAGGCGTGCACACACAAAGATTTGAGATGTGACTTACATAGCCATGCACACACAAGGATATGGGATGTGTGAAACACAGACATGCACACACAAAGATATGAGATATGACTAACATAAACATGCACACAAAGATATGAGATATCCCTAACCCAGACATGCACACACAAAGATATGACACATGACTAACACAGATACACACTAAGTTATTAGATATTACTAAACTCAGACGCACATAAAGATATGAGACATGATTAACACGGACACACCAAGATATGATATATGACTAACATGACACACACCTAGATATCAGCTATGGCTAGCACGCACACATACACAAGCTAAGATTTGAGCCATGACTAGCACAGAAACACATTAAGATATGAGTCATGGCTTCACGGAAAAACACAAACAAATGAACCAAGTCTAGCATATAAACACATTGAGATATCCATATGCTTGGGTTAGTCTGCAGACTCTTCTTAACGTGTGAATCATCGACATATGAGATGCAGGCCCCGAATAACTGTTCACAGGTTTCGTTCAAACAGTTGTCCGGAGATTTGAGAGCAGTCTGACCCATAGAACGTCCCCTTGCATGCACAGTTCCCTGCATGTAGGAGAACTCTACACATATTGAAATGCAAAAGAGTATGACAGTGATGCATCCTATCGCTAAGCTTGTTCAATCTATACACTGAGCAAATCTTTAATAAGATCACTGAGATGCCAGGCCTAAATATTAATGGAAAGATAATCAATAATCTAAGAAGTTCTGATGATAATGTACTACTAGCAGAAAATCCTAAATATCTACGATATTTACTTAATGAAATAAACAAGACAAGCACACAATAAGAGAATATTAGATGTAAATATAAAAAAGAATAAAACTGTGTTTATAAACCAAGAAAATACTCAACACCAACAAGTGGATATCAAAATTGAAGGAATAGACCTGGAGACAGTTCATAACTACAACTACCTTGGTCATACTATAGTCAGTGATAGAAAATGTAAAACTGAAATAAATTTAAAAAAACAGGAATGGCAAAAAGTATTTTTAATGCTATGAAAAATATATTAATTAATATTAAAACAAATAACATCAGGGCTAAAACTAAGAATAGTAAAATGTTATAACTTCTCAACATTCATGTATGATACAGAAACATGGACAATTAGACAAGAAAACAGAACACAAAATTGAATCCTTTGAGATGTGAAGATGGAAGAATGGGAAGAAATGGATGGAAAGAAAAGAAAACAAATGATGAAGTCCTAAAACAACTAACAATGAAAGAACTACTAAATACAATTCAAACAAGAAACATGAGATTTTTGGGGCATATTAAAAGACACAGCAGCCTACTAAAAGAAATTTTAGAAGGGAATATGCAAGGTAAAAGAGGCAGAGGCAGACCAAGACTAACATGGATGTGTAACATCAAACGATGGAGAAGTCAGCCCATGACAACCTGCACCATCAAAGCAAGAGACAGAGAAATGGCGCTCCATGGTAGCAAATCTGCGATGCGAAGACGGCACTTAACGATGATGAACTAATTAGAGATTACAGCCGTCAACGATGTATGTGTAATAAAGTGAAATTATCATTATGTGAACTAATTAGAGATTACAGCTGTCAACGATGTATGTGTAATAAAGTGAAATTATCATTATGTGAACTAATTAGAGATTACAGTCGTCAACGATGTATGTGTAATAAAGTGAAATTATCATTATGTTAACTAATTAGAGATTACAGCCGTCAACGATGTTTATGGACTAAAGTGAAATTATCATTATGTGAACTAATTAGAGATTACAGCCGTCAACGATGTATGTGTAATACAGTGAAATTATCATTATGTGAACTAATTAGAGATTACAGCCGTCAACGACGTATGTGTAATAAAGTGAAATTATCATTATGTGAACTAATTAGAGATGACATCTGTCAACTGTTAGACTCACTATATCTTGTCCTCAAAACAACACAGTCATAACACGACAAAGTGATGACGTAACCTTTACCGATTCGCCATATTTAGAAACGCGCAGCTGTAAAAGAATTGTAAAAAAGATCACCAGCCACGAAACAAAAGTCGATTTTATCACGTGACATAGTTCAAAATAGGGGAGAAAAGTTTTTTTTAAGTTTTAATTTGCCGTTGTCATTTAGTTGAATATCGCTTCTCACGTAATTATTGGAAACAGAAGAAATACAGGTGAAATGTTGATGAATGCATTAATCTCTTTCTTTCATTCTTTCTTCGTTTTTTTTTTTAGCAATATAGAATCAATAATAAAACTTTAATTGTGGAATAATTCATGAAATAAATATATAAATAACGGTGTATACTGGGCGACCCTCGTTAACAACCAAGAACTACAACAGGTTGACCGTCAGACATGGGACAACTCTGACCTCTGACCTCTGTGTCATATTCGGCACAAAAGAATAATCAATCAGTCAATCAATCAAATCGTGTAGTCAGGCTCCATTCTATTATGTTCTGTTCTATCTATGGAACAAGCTTTATTGCAGTCAGGAGTTCCCCATATCCGCTCCACCACTTGTCCCAACTTCTTCTTTTTTTCTTCTTTTTTCTTTTCACTGATACCTAAAAGGTGTCGTAGTTATATCATTTGTTGTTCTTGTGCTGCTCGAATTGTCTGAATTAGTGATTTTCCTTTGTCAACTACATGTCTCTGTCACTTCATCTATCCATCTTCTTCTGGGTCTTCCTCTTGGTATTTTTCCGTGCATTCTCGAGAAGAACACCCTTGATGGTGATTGGTGAGGATTCATTCTTGTCCCAACATTTCCCAATATTAATCGGTAAATTATGTTGATAAGGTCTCCCCACATCACGTGCTACTCGACAGCGCAAGTGACAATTCCAAAAACTCCTTAGTCGCCTCTTACGACATGCGTGGCAGGTAACAGTTGTTCTATTCTTTTCTCCTCTCGCCGTCGGGAGTGCTAGGTAACCACACGGACTCGGTCATCTCCAGAAGAATGCAAAACACATGACACAGTTTTGTTACCGGCACAGTTAAGAGTCTGATAAATGGTGTCCGCCTTCTGTGGCGGCTCTGAATGATGCTGCCTTTGGCTCCTTGTAAGAGTCGAGGACCTCAGTTAAGTATATTGATGACGTCATCGTTGAAGTCCGAGATGACCAATATAAGAGATTAGCGAGAAAAAGAAACTGACACATCATTGACGTGCGACGACATATATTTGAATACATAAATATGAGCATAACCAGCGGCGGATATTCAGGACAAAATGGAGGCAATTAACTGTGCTAGTAGTCTATGTATTTTTTACAATTATACATGTACTGTGAAGACTAATTAGGTTAAAATAAAAATGTTCAACTCTAATGTTAAATCAGTCCTATTATATGGCTGTGAAACATGGAGAATAACAAAAATAACGATCATGAAGATACAGACCTTCATTAATGGATGCTTGCGGAGTATGAAAGGATGATGATAGCAGTAAGAATCACTAACATAGAATTATGGAAAAGTACCTGTTATATACTAGCGGACAAAGAAATTCGACGAAGGCGATGGCACTGGATAGGACATACACTTCGGAAGTCAATTGTGAGTATTACAAGACAGACCACTTTTGGAATCCCCAGGAGAAGAGACAAAGAGGAAAATCAAAATATTCTTGCATAAGACACGTGGAAGCAGAGATGAAGGTGATGAAGAAGATATGAAATGATTCTAAAAGAATGACAAGAAACATAGTGGCCTGGAAAGTGTTTGGAGAAGACCTATCATCCACAGAGCGACCACTCATCACGTCTTGGCCTCTTCAAGTTTCGAACCTACCGTCTACAGCTGGCAATAACGCTATATTTTCCTGTACGCCGAAAGAAGTGAAAGTGATTTCTTTACTTTAAAAAAAAAAATAATCACAAAGAACAAGAACACAAATTTGACAAGATCCTAAGACAAGACCCTAAGAACAGCGACTACAATAAAACAAAATTGTTCGTTCATGACTTTCTTGAAGGTAAAACTAAAATTCTAGGTTGATTATATGTATCGAAGAAGACATACTCACCCCAGATGAGAGAGTGATGTAAAGGAAAGTTGTGACTATACAGCCATAACAAGGTACGAGGCATGCTGGAAATAGCTTCTTCTACTTCTTCCTTTTTTTCGTCTTCTTCTACATCTTTGGGTTTTCTTTTTCTTTCTTTTTTTTTTCTTTTACTTCTTCTTCAACGTCTGCTACTACTTTTTAAAAAATTATTCCCCCCCCCCCCGCATCCGCCCTATTTGTATGCTCCTAACTTGCTCTGAAAAATAAATCCGCTACATTTGCTAGAGTTTACAGTAAGGCCTGTAGGTCCGACACAACTGATTCATCACACAGCCAATACCACTCTCTTCCGCCTCGGTTTGTGACATCTTAGAGATAAAGTGAAACGATTCTTACCCTGGACACGCTCGGGAAATTGGAGATCAATTGCTGCCAACATTCGATGCGGAGGCGGCACAAATCTGAACGTGGCCGGTTTATTTCCAGAAACGAAGAATTGGCGGTAAAGTTGGGTTCTCGTTATTGGCTGTACTGGAGTAACGTCCTCGTGTAAACGACAAACGGAACCTTGTGATTGGGTTTTTTAATGTCGGTTTGTCATGTTCTGGACATAACTCTGTGAGCCAATTAAGATCTCTCCCAAGGGACTGCTGACAGTAAAATTCGGACATTGATCTCTTCCGGGTGTCTCTTTCTCCTTATTTATTTCGTATTTCAATCTCTATCTAAACTTCATTTTTTTGTCTGGCACACAGCGAATAACAAAAATGGATCAGTCCCAAAATATTTTGAAAGCAAAACGAGGGGAATAGCTACCAATAAACAGCACCAGGAAACATGATAAAAGCATGATAAAACATAAGAAAAAAAAACGAGCACCGTCGTTTCATGTGGCATGTAGGTAATATGGTATTAATGGTCATATTGTGTATTCATCTTTAGCCACAACACAAAGCAGACACGCCTACTTAACGTCCTTTTAAGGGCATATGATGACGAGGTACACTCTTTAAGTTATCGGGCGAACACAAGCAAGCACATTATTTTTTAGGTAATGGTGGTGGTCAATATTACGCCTGTGCCGCTTTTCTTTCCCAGAAAAGACTGGTACCCATTATAGTTTGGCGACCTGGAATGATCTAAAAAATTTTGGCAAGAAACAGAAAGGCTTGGAAAGTGTCAATTGAAGACCTATGCTGCACAGAGAGCTGAAAGTGTTTATTGAAGACCTATGCTGAAGAGAGAACTGAAAGTGTCTATTGAAGACCTATGCTGCACAGAGAGCTGAAAGTGTTTATTGAAGACCTATGCTGAAGAGAGGACTGAAAGTGTCAATTGAACATCTATGCTGCACAGAGAGCTGAAAGTGTCAATTGAAAACTTATGCTGCACAGAGATCTGAAAGTGTCAATTGAAGACCTATGCTGCACAGAGATCTGAAAGTGTCTATTGAAGACCTATGCACACACAGAGATGAAAGGAAAAATAAAAATAAAAACATGAAAGCCATCAATCAGAATCGAATCCCACCTGTCGTCCTTATTAGTCCAGTTCACTGACCACTGAGCTATCACGGCTCTCGAAGACCATAAGGACCAGGCAGATAATGGCCATAAAATGAGCTGGTGAGGACACGATGTGACGAAGAGATGTAACCGTTCAAACAAAAGTAAAGACCAAAATTGTCGACTGATTTGCTGTAGTTATAAAAAAAAAACTCCCTTGATTTAATTTATTTGCAATCCCATCCCCTTGAAGCAGCAGAACTTTGTTCACGAAACCTCTTTAGGCTTATGTGGAATATGGTGCTCACATATTTCTACGAATAACGGCATATTTTATTTATGACGTAGTCGGTACCTCGTCATGTCGCTCTACACACTCTTAAAATGTTTCGGTACCTATTGAAGGCTGAGGGAATCTAGGAGCCCTTCGTCGATTTAGTTTTTTTTTTTTTCCCCAGCTTTGACCTCTGACGAAGTTCCTAGCAACCAGGAACTTAATTTTGCGTGTATCCGTTTTTTTCTCTGGCAGTCTTATGCACAGGGGTCCCTCGCCGCACAGGCAGATAACTCCGTCTTCGGAGGTACTCTTATTTTGTCCGTCCATGAGTAATTAACGTTGAGTCAATGATCTATAGTCCTTACTGGTCCAGTTCACTAACAACCGCGACTCATTTTAATTAAGTAAATATATTTTTAAAATCAACCTGCAATAAAATGAGCAGTTGGAACCGAGACGGTATCAACCTGTTCATTTAAAAAAAAAAGACATAGCAAAGTTACGTTTTTATTCTCTATTGTATTCATTGTAAATTATTCAGTATTTGTTTTTTATTTCATCTTCAAAAAATGTACAGATATCCATTTTATGAAATAGTTACCTTTCCCTGGTTTTACGGCGTCGTTTCTAATTGTGTATTGGGTTTTACAGTTCTTCAATCTTCCTGCAGGAATAGTCATGAAGAACAAACTTCCTGTCAATATTAATCTTAAAACTACTGCCATTTCTACTAATCTTATTCACCCTTATCCAATTTTATTTGTATTATCATTTACACGCTTAAAAACATTCATAAATTATTTCTTTTGTGCCGTTGTAAAAAAAAAAAAAGAGGAGAGAAAAGGAAGAGGAAACTTATAGCTAGAATATTTGAAGAGAGATAACACAAAATTCCGAGATGAGAAAGATAAATATATCAGCAGTAAACGAATGAATAAACAGAAATAACTTCGTTTTCAACAGCGCTAAATGAAGCAGGATAAATGATCGATTTGTTTTACTGTGCAATACACCTATTTATTTGAATGTCGCTCCTAAAACCAGTTACTCTCCTATCACGAACAAATCTCTTTAATCTCCCATGTCCGATGTCTATTTCGAGCGTTTAAAAATCCAGTATGTCTGGCACTGGTGCCATCTCCGTGTTTGCTGCTCACAAATTTATTCTCCCTGGTTCAGTCTACTGTAGCAAAAAAAAAAAAACAAAAAAAAAAAAAAACATACAAATTAATACCTGGAATGAATCATCACATTCAGACGTGAATATCCCATTACAAAAACTAGACGCGTTTAACATAAGATTTAAAACTAAGAGCAACTGACCTAACTCACCGGACTTCCGGTCAATATGGCTGATAGGCGGCAGGAGACGTTGATGCTTAGTCTGAAAAAAATGTTCCTTTTTGTAGTTTCCTGAAAATCTAAGTTCTTCTTGCTGCCAGAGCTACTGAGATTAGTGTGCTCTGTGCACACCGTGAGCTGTGTTTTTCCATCTGGATCGTGTTTCGAAATTCCTATTGCTATCAATGAATGATGATATCGTAAAAGAAAGGACAGTTCAGCTGCATTCACTTTCGGTGTCGCTGGGCCTTACGTCTCTAGGCGTGTGCAGTAGCTGCTATGATGTGGACTTCAGCCGCCCTTCTTTGTTTGTATACTTCAATGAGACAAATGTTAATTCGGATGATTCCATTGGCACTAGCGGTTGAGCAATTAGAGATTTTAATTCGTTTTCCGTGATACCAGGACTTTCGACCAACCATAACCTAAACTCATGCACCTGGTATGGTATTTCTGGCCTACTTAAAAATAAACAGACTCCCAAGATTCACATTGGGCCAACAGTTCTTTTCTTGACGGACACACTTTTGTCTACCCATGTAAACAAACTTCTACCAAGATTACGACTTCTCAACGTTTTCCTCTTTCGGTTCACTTGAAATAATTGTCAAGTCTTGGAGTGTCGATACAAACTAATTATATTTTAAAATATTCACAATTATATTCATTTCTTTCTTTTTTTGTTGTTGTTTTTGTTTATAAACGTACAATTCACGTAACGTAAGAAAAACTAAATATATTTTTCATGACAGCTAGTTTAAGCAAATCAGTTATGATCAGCTCCTGGTTCGTACCCCGAACTGGTGGCGAGAACTGTAATTCTCAGTTTGCTTTTGTATTTGTAGACGTAATTCCACATTTAATTTATTTAAAACATAATTTTGTTTTAAAAATGAACGCGATACAATTTCCAGAAACATAAATATAATATCACGGATCTTTTATAAATTATTCATAATCAGTTCAAGAATGTCTCGATATTCACATCGAAACAGTTGCGGCCCTTGATTTAGAGAAGCTTTAACATTCAGTGAAAAATAGTTGCACCATTCACTTCAGTTTTTAATTTGGATATTAGATATCATGCTGATTCTCTTCAGCCTTTAGTTTGGATATCAGATGTCAGGCTCATTCACTTCAGTTTTTTAGTTTGGATATTAGACGTCAGGCTCATTCACTTCACTTTTTTAGTCTGGATATTAGACGTCAGGCTCATTCACTTCACTTTTTTAGTTTGGATATTTCACGTCAGGCTCATTCACTTCACTTTTTTAGTTTGGATATTAGACGTCAGGATCATTCACTTCAACTTTTAGTTTGGATATTGGACGTCAGACTCATTCACTTCATTAGAAGAATCAAGATTTTCAATATAAAACATTCGCTTTATATTCTACAGCACAAACATAACATAAGCTACAAAACATACCTCAAATATGCTCTGAAGATGCAGTCAGAAGCTGTACAAACAAGGCGTCGTACACATTTTTTTTAATAAAACGCAGTAATTTACACTACAAACGTCATAGATATTAGAAAATGCTTTGATGTACACTTCAAAATAATCTGCAGCCGTACGGCAAACTGCCACGACATTTATTTCAAAAACTTTATTCAAATACACTACAAACATACACAAATAAACAAACACGTGCAACAAAATTGTACGTACACGCATAACAAAACAAATACACACAACAGAACAACCGGCCATACACGTTAGAAATTAGACTAAATATACATAGCAAAACTGCTGCCATCTACAACATATACGCGCAACAAAACAGCCGTGAAATAAAAAGAAGTGTGTATTTGCAATTCCTCGGATACGTTGTCAGAGTGTCTGTCCAACAGATTATAGCGCCAATCAAAGAGGAAGTCATCACACATAAACAAACATTTCTCACGTCTGCAAAAACAATCATGTTCTTCCTGCCACACACAAGCCTTCCCATCCAACCCTGCGAAATCGTCTGCCATTTTATTTCAATTTCGCTCAATTTTTTCCTTCTCTAAATAATTAAAAAATGAATGTTTCGTGAACACACCTTTGAGCAACGACCACACACCTTGATCACTTCCTGGTAGCTGAACGGTTGTTTGAACAAGGGCAAATCACCTTGCACCTCCACAAAACGGCCGTTTAGCTCTGGCTGTGATTCCAGCCCTTGTGTGGTAAGATCGTTATGAAAGAAACTAAGGTAGTTCGTAACATAATTCACAGTTGTTTGTTAGTGATACTTTAGTTGATTTGCCCATTTGTGTCTTTCTAGGGGATAAACTATTCTTGCTTCTTCTCATCATCATCAAGTATCGGGCATGCTGGCGTAGGTGGTTATGTCTCTCTACAACTTTCGATCTCGGCAGCTATTTATCAATTCTGTTGTTGACCTTCTGCCAACCCATTCTCTTAAGCTGTCTGGTATCTTTTCTCTTTGCTTCCCTCTATCTCTTCGTCCCTCAATTCTGCCAGTTGTTACAATATATTAAAGTTATTCTCTTCTCATTACATGGCCAAAAATGATGATTGTTTCTTCCTAATTTTGGGAATTAGCTCTCTTTTTGCTTTGACCTCTCTCGGAACATCTTCATTACTCTTCTTAGCTGTCCATGGTACTCTCAACATTCTTCTGTAAAACCACATTTCTACAGACTCCAGTGATTTTCTAGTCTGTTGTCCTATTGTCCATGGTTCGCATCCATATGTTAAGACTGGCTCTACGTAATATTTAAGAACTCTTTTTCTTGTTTCTTCTATTATATATGACAAGTGATTAGAAGATGCTGCATATCCAAAGTGAAAATCTTTTGTGAGTTTTCTTCTTCCTCTTCCTCCACATTCCTACCTCACTTGCCTTTCAGCCTTCGAGGGGGAGATCTAATTTGCTCATCTGTTTACTTTTGTGGCTAAAAATGTAATATTTCATTCCCAGAAACTCTCAGATTAGTCAACTTTGTTGTTGTTGTTAAAATCTGTAACTTCTTACCAACATCATTCCTCCATATATTTCGTTTTGATAAAAGTTGTGTGTGTGTGTGTGTTTGTGTGTGTGTGTGTGTGTGTGTGTGCTACAAATTAAAACCACTTTCATCAAATACCAGTTTTAAGATTGAGGGAAATGTATTAGGCTGAAGACATCTTCATCCATACATATTACAACATTGTAATTAAAATGCCACTTTGGTACACCAACAAACAGCTGTGACTTGCTTACTCTCAACCCAGACATGCAATATTTCTTCTTAGTTTCATTAAACTTTCCTGAAAGTCTTAAGACATTTAGAGAGTATAGTGTCAGTACCCATATTTTTCGAGGCTCAACGATTTATGTGTGATGTTGTCTCGCCAGGCCGCCATACTCTTTCAGATAAAAATATTTCTGGTACCCATTTTCAGTGACTGTTGGTGTGAAAAAATGTTTTCTTAATATTATATTTTATTAGTAGAGTCGACGTCATGATGGAGGTGTCTTATAAGTGGAGCTAGAGTAGGACGTTTGATTAACAATTGACCCGAAATCTGAACACAGACACAAAATATAAGATGAAAATCAACATCAACAAAATAGAAGTTATGAATATCGTGACAGAGATACAGAACATCAAAACATTGATAGACGGCAGGCATCTAAAACAAGTAAGTAAAAGTAAAAGTAAAAGTAAAAGTAAAGTACCCCCGTCACGCCAAGTGCCGTATAGGGAATATGGTGTTAGTGACCCTATATTTTACAGACCTTCAGCACATGATTTTTGGGGTAATGTGGTCGGTATTACGCCCGTGCTGCTTTACTTTCCCAGAAACAAATCCGGTATTCATTTAAGGCTGGGTGAACCCGGAAGCCGTCGGTTGGGATCGAACCCTACCCCTTGTCCTTTGTAGTCCAGTTCACTAACCACTGAGCTATCGTGGCTCTCAAAACAAGTAGAGGAATTTAAATATCTTGAGGTCTAGTGACAGACGACAATTCACAAACAGCAGAAATACATTCATGTTGCGGCAAGGCTTGTCAGATCATTGGACAGCTATCACTACTATTGTATAACAAAGAAGTAATACAAGAGGTAAAACGGACACTCTACAATACAATCTTCATCCCTGCGTTGTCCTGCTAACGCTAGCCCTGGATCCTAGATGCAAGAACAATAAGAAAGACAACCACTATCGAGATTAAATGTGTTAGACAAATGATAGGAAACAGCCTGAGAGATATAATCAGAAATGAAAAACAGAAAAAATGCTAGAAATAGCCCCCGCCATAGAATATATAAAGAAACAACAGGTAAAATGGTTCGGCCACATGAAAAGGCAGAAAGATCAATACATAACACAACGAGCCTTCATCAAACGTTGCACGAAAACCAGATCCAAGGGCCGACCACGAAAAAGATGAATTGACTGAATAATAGGAATATTAGAAACCAAGAAACATTACAGCAGCAGAGGCCACCAGAAGAGCAAAAGACTGCAAATAATATTTCCCCGACGCTGAAAGGCAAATAAGAAAGAAAAGAAGAAGTATGTCGGATGTTTGACGTGTGAACTCCACATCTTTTCCCCACTCCACTCAATTTATTTCCCCTTGTAGCGGTGTAGCGAAAAAAGGGGGAGATAAATGTTGATAAGAAAAACAATAACCGCGTGTGAAAACTGCCTGGTTGCCTCCAAGAGCAACATTCTGCTAATGCCAGGAACCATAACCTCACTAGTGCACTGGCTGCCAAAACATCTGCACTACTACCTCAAGCAGCAGATGTCCCTTATAGGCTACAGTTTGTTTCTCTGAGCGAGCTCCGCGAGTTTCACTCTTTAATGGCGATTTCAGGTTCTCATAGCCGATATTCTATAATTATTGGCAGTGGCGTAACAGATTCCGGTTCTCATAGCCGATATTCTGCATATGTAGGCAGTGGCGTAACAGATTCAGGTTCTTAGAGCCGATATTCTACAATTATTAGCAGTGGCGTAACAGATTCCGGTTCTCATAGCCGATATTCTACATTTATAGGCAGTTGGGTAACAGATTCCGGTTCTCACAGTCGATATTCTAAATATATAGGCAGTGGCGTAACAGATTCCGCTTCTCATAGACGATATTCTACATTTATAGGCAGTGGGGTAGCATATTCCGATTCTCATAGCCGATATTCTAAATATATAGGCAGTGGCGTAACAGATTTAGATTCTCATAGCCGATATTCCACATTGTACAAACTTTAGACCTTTAAACGGATAGTCGTCATAGCAAGCGGGGTCTTCCCATACCTGCAACAGCACCCCCCCCCCCCACAAGCAACTAACAAAATGTTCATTCTACAGGCATTAGCGTAAGAGTTTCAAGTTTTTCATAGCTGATATTCTTCATTTATCAACATGGGCGTAACAGAAATGGCGGCAGGCTGGGCACATTTGGAGAGATGTTTTTTTGCTTAGGGAGAGAGGATTTAAAAAAAATGATGACATTTATTAAACCAACACAACTCGAACACATTTTGTAATGGGTGTGTACATTTAACTTCAATGTCTCTGTAGCGTAACTGGACTACAAATAACAAGAGATATGGTTCGATCTCAACCGACGGCTTCCGGGTTCACCCAGCCTTAAATGGGTACCGGATTTTTTTCTGGGAAAGTAAAGCGGCACGGGCGTAATACTGACCACATTACCCCTAAAATCATGTGCAGAAGGTCTGTAAAATGTATGGTCACTAACACCATATTCCCTATACGTCACTTGGCGTGACGGGGGTACTTTACTCATTTTTTACTCTCTCAAGCGCCGAGGTAAGATGATCGCTTCATAGTCTAACGGTATCCTGTTCGAACCAATCGAATTTGGAGCAACAGTTTTTTTTTTTTCAGCAGTGATCCTTGATCTTGTGGTAGATAAAATTGACTACACAGTCTTATCGTAGACGGACGAGAAAAACGGTTCTATTCTTTTCTACCCACCCATGAACTCAATTTAGATGAAGGCAGGAATTTCTCATATCCGCTAGTTTTCTTGTTAACCAGTAGGGATAATAATGGAAGTTATCTTACTTTTAAGGCAAGGGAGACTAGAGATAATTGAATAATGGGAGTGGTTTCACTTGTTAGGTAAGGGAGACTAGATATAGACAAATAATGCGAAAAAGCAATGCTTTTGAGTACGAGTTCAGGGAGAGCTTGTAAGAAACCTTGGACCTTGAAGTGTCACGTGGGGAGAGCTACAACATAGAATGACAAAGACTTATCTTCCCTTCCAAAGTTTGCCCTCCCTAATTAATCCCTACTTGCTTTGTCAGACTGTTCCCATGTCACCCAAGGGGAGGTGTTGTAGAGCTCCAATTAGTTGGAATCTTCAGAATCTGTATGATCCTATTTAATTGTCCTTTTAGAGAACAAAAACCGCGTAAAGATTGCTATAAGTAATTATTTTCGTTTAATGTTACTTTACGAGCACTACAAACACGCCTCTGTTGAGTAGCGTAACTAAGCGAGTTTTTCTTTGAAATATAAATTAACGTGACGGAATAACATGCAGTATGGGAATATCTAAACTGAAATACCTCGTGCTTCGTAAGGAAACAGGAACCAAATAATATTTTAAACTGCCAGCGAAGTGGTTCTTAAACATGTGTCCAAGGGGTCAAAATTATTATATTTATGTATATAGTATTTAAAATGTCGCTCTCTAGTTTAATGCAAACCGTCGAATTAAAAAGAAATATCGTGGTAATCGTATTCTTTCATGTCATCTTTGAAGAGAGACTCTATTCGTAATACATTTATGTTTTGGCGAACATTTTATTCATTAATCCATCTTTCATTTAATTAGAAGTTTCTTCAACACATCTTCATAGTTTCACTCACTTTCTGGATACAATTTTATAATAAGAGAAATGATGTATGTTGTTAACTTAACTCTTTCAGTACGGAAGGTTTCTCTCAATTTAGCGGTAGAGGTTTCAGGGACAAAATTGTTCATGTTTTTAAACATTAATCTACATGTTTATATTTATCAAACACTTAACATATTATATCTGACATTTTAGAAAATTAAACAAGGAGTTATATTTCACCAATACCAAGATGATACAAGACATATAAAAAGAATATGGTTTGATGACAGTTTACACTAATCAAATTGAGAGTGACACACTGTGCGGCTAAACGTACATGACCGAAATCGGCATGGCGCAAGGTGCATGAAACGTACGGAAAGAGTTAATATAATGAAACAGTTTAGTGACTACATAGATATGACCATGTGCTTCTTGTCAAACGGTTGAAAAGAAGCAGATGTTGATCTTGAATGGGAACTATGCAGAGCTGTTTCACCAAGCAGCTTTAGTCATGACTGAAGGAAGTGATTATTATCCTTTCTTCTAACAAGTCACATCCAACTTGACTCCGGCTCCTTATTTTTGTCATAGTGGGTGGAAGTCAAGAACGCTGCATGCCATCTTATGTGGTTATTAGGTCCTGTCATCTGATGTGGTTACTTGGTCTTGCCATCTGATGTGGTTACTTGGTCCTGCCATCTGATGTGGTTACTTGGTCCTGTCATCTTATGTGGTTACTTTGTCCTGCCATTTGATGTGGTTACTTGGTCCTGCCATCTGATGTGGTTACTTGGTCCTGCCATCTGATGTGGTTACTTGTCCTGCCATTTGATGTGGTTACTTGGTCCTGCCATCTGATGTGGTTACTTGGTCCTGCCATCTGATGTGGTTACTTGGTCCTGCCATCTGATGTGGTTACTTGGTCCTGCCATCTGATATGGTTACTTGGTCCTGTCATCTGATGTGGTTACTTTGTCCTGCCATTTGATGTGGTTACTTGGTCCTGCCATCTGATGTGGTTACTTGGTCCTGTCATCTGATGTGGTTATTTTGTCCTGTCATTTGATGTGGTTACTTGGTCCTGCCATCTGATGTGGTTACTTGGTCCTGTCATCTGATGTGGTTACTTGGTCCTGTCATCTTATGTGGTTATTAGGTCCTGTCATCTGATGTGGTTACTTGGTCCTGCATTTTATGTGGTTACTTTGTCCTGCATCTGATGTGGTTACTTGGTCCTGCCATCTGATATGGTTACTTGGTCCTGTCATCTGTTGTGGTTACTTGGTCCTGCCATTTGATGTGGTTATTTGGTCCTGCCATTTGATGTGGTTACTTGGTCCTGCCATTTGATGTGGTTACCTGGTCCTGCCATTTGATGTGGTTACTTAGTCCTGCCATCTGATGTGGTTACTTGGTCCTGCCATCTGATGTGGTTACTTGGTCCTGCCATTTGATGTGGTTACCTGGTCCTGCCATTTGATGTGATTACTTGGTCCTGCCATTTGATGTGGTTACCTGGTCCTGCCATTTGATGTGGTTACCTGGTCCTGCCATTTGATGTGGTTACTTGGTCCTGTCATCTGATTTGGTTACTTGGTCCTGCCATTTGATGTGGTGACTTGGTCCTGCCATCTGATTTGGTTACTTGGTCCTGCCATCTGATGTGGTTATTTGGTCCTGTCATCTAATTTGGTTACTTGGTCCTGTCATCTTATGTGGTTATTTGGTCCTGCCAACTGATTTGGTTACTTGGTCCTGAAATTTGATGTGGTTACTTGGTCCTGTCATCTTATGTGGTTATTTAGTCCTGTATCTGAGGCTCATTATTTTCCTAAAGCAGTAAACACGGAAACTATTTACATTTTTCTCATGCCCCTAAATACTGACCAAGTTTCACATCCGTACTTGAGTGTGCTAAGCACGCAGGTCTGATATATTGCAACCTTTTGTAATTACTATTAATTATGTATTATTCTATACCCTAAGTTATGCAAACGATGTGGTTGGCTTGCAAATCCCAACTTTATTAATTCATCATGAAAGAAGCGACCGTGACAATATAAAAAATATACATCTGTCAAATTTACATTATAAGCAAAAAACCTCTTCAAGCATAGAAGTTTGTTCAGTTAAAATCAATCTTAATAATTCCACTGACCCCGTAGCATTTGCACTCGTGCTAATTCATACTGTCCTGTCCATGCATTGTGTAGTCTTTCTTTGTTACTACTTTAGTAACTTGAGTATTTTTGATGAGACCAAGTATTGCTGTGAGCATATATATATATATACACACACACATATATACACATACATACTCGTTAAATGACGTATATATTTATTTTTTAGAGAAATAAAATGATTAATTTTACTTCAATATGCTCTAATTTTTTGCGTCTGGATTTTAACAATAATATTTTTGCAAGCTACAACAAAATATTCAATCTTGAAAATGAGAGATACTTTAAGGTCATAAAGTGCAAATCCTTGCAGCTGTTTTAATTTTTTTTTTAAATATCAAATTATAATTTTAAATAACAAAGATCTGTATATATATATAAGGATATATATCGAAAGTAGCAAATCAGACTGAAAGGAAATAAAGTATTATATCAATGGTATTTGATTAAACGTATCGACATTTCATCCTGGGGTATATCCTGAAGGAAAATAATTCATATGTTCCTACCGCTATAGATTGGTCATGAAAAAGCCCATTTAACAGCTTTAATGAACAAATATTCCCTTGAGATAAAGAGTGAGCTACTGGAACCACATCATTTATACAGTAATCGGCTTAAGTGGATAAAACGCGGCATAAACTATTATAAGGTAAGCTCAGATTTCGAACGAATCATTGACAGATTAAACTCTTTCTGTACACTTCACCGCACAGTGCGTCACTCTCAATTTGATGAGTGTGAACCTCATCAAACCATATTCTTTGTAAATGTCTTCTATCATCTCGGTATTGGTGAAATCTAATTCCGTGTTCAATTATCTAAAAATGCATATATAATATAAATGTGTAGATTGTATAGATGTGTAAATGTATAAATTGATAAATATAAATGTGTAGATTGATTCTTAAAACATGAAAAAAATGACTGCGAGATCTTTTCCGTTGCATCGATAAAGAACTTCCGTACGGAAAGAGTTAAAGAGATGAGAGTTTGGGAACCTCTGTGGTAAAGAACAAGAAAAGGGATTACCCACGGCTTTCTGAAGCTACCTCCCCACGGAGAAATGATTTATGTGGAGAAGACCAACCGGCGTTATGTGTCGTTTCGGAGCACTGCATTGTCTGCGAGGGGTGTCTGGGTTTTTTGGGTGTATCTGAATGACGTGTAGTTAGGTTGTGTTCTAGGTAAGGGACATTTGGGAGAAGAATGTTGATTGGATACAGTTTACATTTCTAGAGTGGAGGGGGAGATGATGGGATCGTGTGGGGTAGAAAGAGACACAGGGAGATTGAGTGAGACCGATAGAGACGAAGGGAGATTGAGTGAGACAGATAGAGATGAAGGGAGATTGAGTGAGATCGATAGAGATGAAGGGAGATTGGGTGAAACCGATAGAGATGAAGGGAGATTGGGTGAGACAGATAGAGATGAAGGGAGATTGGGTGAGACAGATAGAGATGAAGGCAGATTGAGTTAGACCGATAGAGATGAAAGGAGATTGGGTGAGATCGATAGAGATGAAGGGAGATTGCGATAGACACAGGGAGATTGTGACAAACATATTGAGTGAAACAGATAAACACACGGGGAAATTGGTTGTACAGACAGAGAAACATGGAAATTGAGTAATGAGACACACATGAACACTGAGATATTGAGTAAGACAGACAGAAGTAGGGGGAAGTTGAGCTAAACAGATAGTGACATTGAGATAATAAGTGAGGCAGATACAGACAGAAAAGATGAGTTTAACAGATAATATGCCTGGAAATTGAGTGAGACAGAGAGGGATACCTGAAAACAGAGAGAAACACACAGCGATACCTGGAAAATGATTGAGACAGACAGTGAAGCATGGAAATTGAGTGAGACAAAATAGTTATAAAAATTGAGTAAAACGGATAGCGATATCAGGAAATTGAGTGAGACAGATGATACCTAAAAATGAGTGACATAAAATAATTATAGAAATTGAGTAAGACAGACAGTAATATCTGGAAGCTGAGCGAGACAGACAGTGATACCAGGAAAGTGAGTGAGACCGATAGTGATACCTGGAATCAGAGCAAAGCAGATAAATACAGGTGGACAAGGTGAAATTTAGTTACGATGGTTTATACAGGGAGTTAGTAAAGTGAGTAGATAAGTAATAGGTAAGTTACAAATGTAAGCCGGTAAGTAACAAATGTAAGCAGGTAAGTAACAAATGTAAGCAGGTAAGTAACACATGTAAGCAGGTAATGTAACACATGTAAGCAGGTAAGTAACACTTGTAAGCAGGTAAGTAACACCTGTAAGCAGGAAAGTATGCATCTAGACAAATACTGGTCCCCGGACAAAAACACACATACACATTAGCATGCAGGGAAACATATAATTGGATAGAGGGACGGATGGATGAATGCAAGGAAGAAAGAACGAATATTTGACGGACTGAACGATGGAGAGATAGATGCGGAGTCAAACAAAGACAAATTTAAGACGGTCATGTAGACAGACAGGCAGTAGGGCAAGTGGATGACAAAGAGACAGTCAAACGAACTCGACAGACAGACAGACAGACAGACAAACAGATAGACAGACAGACAGGCAGACAGACAGACAGACATACAGACAGACAGATAGAAAGACAGACAGACAGACAGATAGACAGACAGATAGGTAGACAGACAGACAGACAGATAGATAGATAGATAGATAGATAGATAGATAGACAGACAGACCGACAGACAGACAGATAGACAGATAGACAGATAGATAGATAGATAGATAGATAGATAGATAGATAGATAGATAGATAGATAGATAGATAGATAGATAGATAGATAGATAGATAGATAGATAGATAGATAGATAGATAGATAGATAAGCACATTTTACATAGTCTTACTTTACAAAATGAATTAAATATTGCATGTAAGACTTTTCCTAATTTTTTTCTATTGAAACATCCACGACTCTGATGCTACTGTTGAGTCTGCGTCGTTATAAGAAGTTTCGTTTATAAATCTGCAACGAGGCTACCCTGAGGGCTGAAAGGCATTAGTGAGGTCCTGATTTCTTAACCAGCTGAATTCTGGGGGATAGTTTACGACGTCTGCTATTAGGGACGTATGTCGGCGTGATAACAGATCTGGGGTTTCACATATTACCTGAACATTTCTCCCTTGCAACAACACAAATCTTCCGTATCCTTGTTTGTGTTTAGTTTTTTTCCTTTCCTTGCTTTGTTACTTTTTTTTTATCTTTCTTTCTTTTCAGGTTTTGTTATTTCTGCCTTATCGATTTTATTTTGCAACAATGTATGTGTGTGCAAGTGTGTGTGTATTTGTCTTGCTTTCTCATGTTGTCCGTTTCATCTTTTGTTTGTCTTTTCGTGTCCTGCTTGTTTGTGTGTTTATAATTCTTTCTCCACCTATTATATGTTACTTAGCTCGTCCAGTCTTTCTTGTGTACATGTCCAAAGTGTTATTTACTTGCAACATTTGTTTTTTCTTTCTTCTCCCGGTGCTATTTTCGCATACCATAAGAACCAACTACCATTTCACGCTTACAACAGTCGACGATTTACTTTCATAACTCCAGGACATCAAGAGTCAGATTTATTTTTTTAAAAACACAATATTGCAGAAACCCTGCAACGGCATGGGCTAACAATGATATAGAATTCCTTTGATATAGAACAGCATCTTCCTACAAAATTTCATAATTTAAAAGAAAAGGTAAGTAAACAATTAAGTAAGCAACCGTATGTTTTTACTTTACTTTACTTTACTTTACTTTACTTTACTTTACTTTACTTTACTTTACTTTACTTTACTTTACTTTACTTTACTTTACTTTACTTTACTTTACTTTACTTTACTCTGCCTCTGTTGCCTTTCAGCATTGAGGGGAAATGAGGTATTCGATCA
Organism: Megaustenia siamemsis; assembly: GCA_032433765.1. Lineage (NCBI taxonomy): Eukaryota > Metazoa > Mollusca > Gastropoda > Stylommatophora > Ariophantidae > Megaustenia > Megaustenia siamemsis. The sequence goes on from JAVIAB010000024.1 coordinate 59,015,792, forward strand.
ATGCTCTGTAGCGTGTCTCTTCAATTAATCAATCAAAGACCTTTAGACCCCCTTTTGGTCAAAGGCCACGGACCAGGTCTTTCCAACCATCCATCCATATTCTTGGACATTTCCTCTACTTCTCTCCAGTCTAGACCAATGTTCTTACGGGTTTCCATGACTTCTTTTCTCAACGTATTCCTAGTTTTCTCTTTTCATGTGAAATCCATGACAGTGCCTGTCTTGCCAAGAAAACATCAGGTCTTTTTAGTATGCGTCCAGTCCATTGTTTATTTGTAATCTATTACTCGACTAACCACTGTTTTGATCTTTTCCAGATATTTTCATTTATGATCCCGTCATGATAGATGACGTTCGTGTCTCCTGCATGGAGATAATCGTACTATCTGCAATCTCATTAATCGATCATCGTCTTCTAGGTCTATATTTACCCCTTTTACATTTGCTTTTGAGTTTACTTATACGATGGAAGTTGGTCTGTGATGATAGTTCTATATGTCTGAACCATGTAATCTGTATGTTCTTACCACATGTATAATAAAACACATAGATAGATTTCGTCTGCACCTTTATTGTTTTTATCGAGTGATCTATCCATTCTGATAGTATTTTAGGTCTATGTTACATTTCTCTCAACTATAACATATCTTAAGTTCCCATTTTGGTAGAATTTTTAGTTAACCCCCCCCCCTCCCAACTCACATCCCTCCGCCTCGTAATATTTCTTCTTTTTATATTTTTCTCATATTTTACCTCAGTGGATGTGTCTACATTCTTGCAAAATGGATTGTTATTACTCTGTTCTATTCTATTCTATTCTATTCTATTCTATTCTATTCTATTCATGGAACCAGTTTCATTGCAGTCAGGAATTTCCAATATCCGCTCCACCACTTTTCATAAGACTTCCCAAAATGCACCTGTCAATTTGGTTGGTCGCTCCAAGCAACTCCTTACTCTGGTGCACATGCGACGATTCCAAACCTCCTAAGTCGCCTCTTATAACATGCGTGGAAGGTAACAGCTGTTCTATTCTTTTACCACCCCTCACTGTGGGGCTCCAGTAGCCACACGGGAGTGTTACTACCTCAATACATTTAATCATCTTTTCTTTACAAAAAACATGAAATAATCTTAGTCTATAGATGTTTCTTTATTTATAATTGTGAAATAATCTTACTTTATAGTTCTTTAATCATGATTATGAAAGCTCTATTTTCTTCTATCTTTATCCAAAATGTTGAAATAAGCTTAGTGTCTAGCTCTTTGTATACAATTTTAACAAAAATAAAATATTTTGAACCTTTTATTATAGCTAGTTCTTCATGGTTGTCTACCTTTGTCTACCAGGAAATCATCCAGAATTGGCACCTGGAATGTTCGTACCCTTAACGAACAGGGAAAAGCGGCACAAGTGGCAGCAGAAATGAACAACTACAAGATAGATATTCTGGGAATGTGTGAAACAAGATGGCTGGGAGCGGAGAGAATAAAATTGAATACAGGGGAGATGATTTTATCATCAGGACACCAGGAACCAGGAGCACAACATAGCGAAGGGGTAGCTATAATGCTATCAAAGAATGCACAGAAGACACTAATAGAATGGGAGGCAGTGGGACCAAGACTGGTGAGAGCAACATTTAGAACAACCAAAAACAAAATAAAATTACACATTATACAATGCTATGCACCAACCAACGATAAAGATGACTCAGTTAAAGATGATTTTTATAAACAGCTACAATGCCAGATGGATGCAAGACGAGCCAAGGATATTATAATCTAATGGGAGACCTAAATGCTAAGGTAGGATCAGACAACAGAGGCTTTGAAGAGATTATGGGAAAACATGGACTTGGAGATATAAACGAGAATGGAGAGATAGTTGTGAATTTCTGCGCCCTTAATCAAATGAGCCTAGGAGGAACAATATTCCAACATAAAAGAATACACAAAGCTACATGGGTGTCACCAGATCATAGAACGGAAAATCAAATTGATCACATATGTATTAATAATAAGTTTAAGTCATCCTTACAGGATGTAAAAGTATATAGAGGGGCAGATATAGCTTCTGATCATCATCTTCTGTTAGCCAAACTTAAAATTAAATTAAAAAGGTATACTACAACGAATAAGGGCAGAACGTATTTCAATGTAGGGTTTCTTAAAGAACAAGGAATTAAAGATAAATTCGCAGTCACAATATCAAACAAATACCAAGTCCTCCAACAACTAGAAAATACAATAAATATAGAAGATCATTGGAAACAGGTAAAAAATATATGGAAAGAGACATGCGAAGAAACACTGGGGAAAAGAGAACGCCAGAATAAGGCATGGATGACAGCAGAGACCCTGGATAAAATTAAAGAAAGAAAGAACAAGAAAGCAGACATAAATAAAAGCAAAACAAGAAGTAATAAAGCCAAGACACAGGAAGCTTACACAGAGGTGAACAAAGAAGTGAGAAGATGCATTAAAAGGGATAAGAGGAAATATATAGATGAATTAGCTAAAGAGGCAGAAGAAGCAGCAAATAAAGGGAATATGAAAGAACTGTACAACAGCACAAAGAAATTAGGTGGAAAATACAAACAGATCAACGCCTTTATCAAAGATAAGAAAGGAAATCTGCTTAGTAATATAAAGGAACAAATGGAGAGATGGAAGGAGCACTTTGAAGAACTTTTGAACAGACCTGGCTCAAATAATCCTCCAGATATACTACCAGCAGAAGAAGAATTACACGTTAACTGCGGAAAACCAAGCAAAGAAGAAATAATGAAAGCCATCAAACTGTTAAAAGATGGTAAAGCCACAGGACCAGATGAAATTCCTTCGGAAGCCATCAAAGCAGATATTATCACCTCTACCAAGATGTTACATAATCTATTGGATAAAATTTGGGAGAGGGAAGAAATACCTAAAGACTGGAGAGAAGGTTATATGATCAAACTACCAAAGAAAGGAAGTTTACAGGAGTGCACAAATTATAGGGGAATTATGCTACTATCAGTGCCAGGAAAAATATTAGGCAGAATCATTCTGGAGAGACTAAAAGAGGCTATAGAGAAACACTTGAGAGATGAACAAGCAGGTTTTAGGAAGAACAGATCATGTGCTGATCAAATAACTACTCTACGTATAATAGTTGAACAAAGTTTAGAACTAAAATCCCCACTTTATATTGGATTCATAGATTACGAAAAGGCATTTGATAGTTTAGACAGAAGAATGCTTTGGAAGTTGCTGAGTCATTATGGAATCCCCATAAAGTTTATTAACCTGATAAAAACAATGTATGAAGGAACAAAATGTAGTGTGGTGCATGAAGGACAGCTTACAGAAGCATTTGAAATAAGAACAGGAGTAAGGCAAGGATGCCTTCTGTCTCCATTTCTCTTTCTACTGGCCATAGATTGGATTATGAAAATAACTCAAAACAACAGAAATGGGATCCAGTGGTCACTGACCAAACAACTTGATGATTTAGACTTTGCTGATGACATAGCTCTCCTATCACACAGCCACCAACAGATGCAAGATAAAATGAGTATATTAGATGAGAGATCACAACAGCTAGGACTAAAGATTAATAGAGATAAGACCAACATTATGAGAATTAATGCAGTTGGCAATAACCAAATAAAACTAGGAGAAATACCTCTACTAGACGTACAATCTTATATATATCTGGGCAGTAATATAGATAAAGAGGGAGGAACAGAAAACGATACCAAAATAAGGATATCAAAAGCAAGAGGAGCTTTCATTGCACTGGGAAACATATGGAAATCCAAAGAAATTAGGCTAAATACAAAAATACAAATTTTCAACCCCAATGTTAAGTCGGTTCTATTATATGGCTGTGAAACATGGAGAATAACAAAATTGACAATCACGAAGGTACAGACTTTCATTAATGGATGCTTGCGCAGAATAAAGGGATGGAAATGGCAGGACAAAGTCACAAACGTGGAATTATGGAAATGTACCGGTCAAATACCAGTGGATAAAGAAATACAGCGAAGACGATGGCGATGGATAGGACACACACTACGGAAACCAACTGAGAGTATTACACAACAGGCCCTTTTTTGGAATCCCCAGGGGAAAAGACAAAGAGGAAGACCAAGGAATTCTTGGAGAAGACAGATTGAAGCAGAGATGAAGATGATGGGGAAGACATGGAATGATCTTAAAAGAATTGCAAAAAACAGAACGACTTGGAAAGTGTTTGTTGAAGACCTATGCTCCACTGGGAGCTAAAAGGTAGAAGAAGAAGAAGAAGTTTTCATGCGACAGTCTAACAAATTAACAAAAAATCTAATTTCTTGTCTAAATGTTAAACTTAATCTAAAGCATTAAAATAGTAGTATATCTGATGTGTCTAGTTCTCGGTCTAAAAACTTAAATCGATAAAGAAATGTATATCTTTATAGCTTGTAATAAGTCTATAAATAATGAGTCTATTAAATATATTTATCTCCATGCTAATTTCATTGTCCAAAAGATGGGCTGCTCTTGACGGTTATATATACCCTTCAGAATTTTCCCATTAGAGAAAGAAGTAGCTGTTTCACTTTCAAACCGTCTTCACGAAATGTTGGTATCTCCAGCTACTTCTCACACATCATTTCCCAAAACTCAGCAGGTGGCTTCTAATGGACTATTTCTGTGTCCAAATTTAACGCTATAATGTCTAGCCACTTCAGTCTAAATCTTCTATTGACTCACCCATTCAGAGCACGGCTGGAACATATGCCTTCCCGACCACTCTAAATGCAACTCGTCTTCAGGATGAACATTACTTAGGACAACTTCATTTAGCAGTTTCCTTAGGTAAAGTTTCAAAGTAAACTTCTTAACCTTCGTAAAGTTTCGTTTTGTTAAATGAAAGCTTACTTTTGTTAAGTTTACACAGGAAGAAATATGAAAGCAAACCTGGTCAAAGTTTCTAAGATCTAGTTGGCGATCAACTGAGACAGAGGACTCTTCACAGTCAAGTGGCATCTTGTAAGTCTTAAGTGCCACCTTCTTTTTTCTTGTTTCTCTTTAAAGTGATATCCAGCACATTTCCGGAAGCGACAGATGGCGCTCTCAATCGGAAAATGTTTTTTTTATTATTTTTTTTTCGTGGGCAGCTTCTTTTGGGGAAAAAGATGAAAAATTTAATGGTGTGTTTGTTGATGTTAAAAGTACCTCAAAAGTTCACGGTTCTCAGTTTATTAATAGCGACCCTTAAGTGGATCGCCAAGTTTTCACAGGTAGGAATCATGCAGAATATTTGTTGTATTACCTTTATAATGACATAAATTTTCACCATGAATGTTTGGTTACTATAAAAGTGAATTGTTTCATGGCTGCTGTAAAATAGGGTCACCGGTGACTTGGTTATTATAAAAATGGTTGTGGGTTACTTGGCTATTTTAAAATTGGTTGACACTTCGTAATTATAAAAGTGGTTGTGGATTACTTAATTATTGTAAAAGTGATTGTGGATTACTTGTATAAAGTGGATGTGGGTTACTTGGTTTTTATAACGTGGACGTGGGTTACTTTGTTATTTTAAAAGTGGCTGTGTGTTATCTGGCTTTTATAAAAAATGGCGTCGTTTGCTTGACTATTATAAAAATGGTCGTGAGTTATCTTACTATTATAAAAATGGTCGTAGGTTATCTGGCTATTATAAAAATGGTCGTAAGTAATCTGGCTATTTAAAAAATGGTCGTGAATTATCTGACTATTATAAAAATAGTCGTGGGTTATCTGGCTATTATAAAAATCGTCGTGGGAAATTTGACTGAAAGGTTACTTGCCTAGTATTAAAAATGGTTGTGGGGTATTTGACTATTGGAAAAATGGTCGTGGGTTACTTGGCTATTATAAAAATGGTCGTGGTTTATTTGCTATTATGAAAATGGTAGTGGGTTACTTACTTTACTATTATAAAAATGGTCGTGGGTTACCTATATATTATAACATATAGTCGTGGGTAACTTTATTATTATAAAATGGCCACGGTTAACTAGGCTATTATATAAATGATCGTGTATTACCTCTACATTTTAACAAATGATCGTGGTTACTCATACATTATAACAATTGATCGTGGATTACTTATATATTATAAAAAATGGTCGTGTGTTACTTGACTATTATATAAATGGTCGTAGATTACTTGGCTATTGCAAGAGATGGCCACCAGATGTTTGGTTACTGTAACAAGAGGATCTCAACTCGACGAAGGATGTAAAACATTGCTTTAATTCAAGACTTGTGCAAAATACGAGTATATATTAAAAGAAAACATCTCTCTGTCTCTCCTTTCGTTTGTCCATCTCTCCCTCTGCTTCTCTTTCCCTCATTCTGTTTCCGCATGTTTATTTTTTTTTTAAATTTACTTAACCAGAATATGGCCCATGCATGTTGAATTGTCGGAAGAGTACAAGGTCGAGGGTAGAGTTCAAGGACAAGATGTTTAATGAAGGATGTTGAGGCCTGCATTGCAGATTTCGTTCTTGGAAGCTGAACTTAATTTTAACCTGACCCTGTGTCACACCGACCCACTTTATGCATTAACTCCCTTCCAACGAGACAACAAATTTTTTCCCCCTTAATATTGTGAACACTAGGAACAAATATTTAAATAAATATTTAGATTATCAACGTTTCTCCATTCTCAAATTTCTGGATATCGAATGTTCTAGAAGCCAATTCTATTGAGTCAATAGACATTTAGAACACAGATCAGTCTAGCTTTAAGGACTAAACCACTAGATATAGAACTTGACAAGTGAAATGAATTAAAGATTTGCATTGTTTCAATCTTTAGATAGAGAGATATCGTCATCAGCAAAATTCCTGCTGGCATATGTGATCATATTTTTATTATTTTATATTTATATTTTATTTTTATTTTTAATTTTCCTTTTATTTCTTCATCTAGTTCTAAATTATTACATTTTATTATTATTTTAAAAAATTGTAAATACATATTTGCATGTGTGTTATGTGTTTGTTCCCGCTGTAGACCTATTGAGCCGAAGCGTCGTTCTGGTTTGTGTTGTTCGTTTGTCACATGAAACTTTAACCATATTTATTTTTTTCATTTCTTTTCCATATGTGATCACGCCGCTTCACAACTTTTTTTGTATCTACACCTTTTCTTTTGCTTAAATCAGTTCGGCTGTTGACTTCCTGTGTGCCACTCTCTTAGGTGGTCATTCAGGCATAGGCATGAAAAGATTGTACATTATATAAAAAATAGACTGATTAGAAAAGATTGTACATTATATAAAAATAGACTGATCAGAAAAGATTGTACATTATATAAAAATAGACTGATCAGAAAAGATTGTACATTATATAAAAATTGACTGATCAGATAAGATTGTACATTATATAAAAATAGACTGATCAGAAAAGATTGTACATTATATAAAAATAGACTGATCAGAAAAGATTGTACATTATATAAAAATAGACGAGCAAAAAAGATTAAATATTTTACTAGACAGATGGACGTGAGTAGAAAAGATAATATATTTTATCGGAGGATTTTAAAATTTTAGACGAAAAAATATCTTAAAGACTTGTAATGCTAGAATAAAGTATAGGTACAGTCTTTGTGAGTTATACAACTACTGCCTACTACTGGATGAGAGCTTACGGCTTGTCCCGGTGTCGTCTATTCATCACATTCTTCTTCTTTTTTTCCCTCATTGAGAGGAGTTATAATTTGCAGTTTTTCTTTGCTTTTATGTTGGTCGCTGTTGCTGTTATGTTTCCCGTGTTTCTAATATTCCATAAATTCATCGTTTTTGTGGTCGGTCCTTGAGTCAGGTGTTCTCGTAACGTTTATTAAAGACTGGTTGTGTTGTGTTTTAGTCTTTCTGTCTTATAGCGTGGCCAAACCATCGACATGTTAGTTCTTTACGTATTCTATGGCGGGAGTTATCCCTAGCTCTTTTTTCTCAGTTCATTTCTGATCTTAACTCTCATGCTGTTTCATGTCATTCGTCTAACAAATTTCATCTCTCTAGCGGTTATTTTTATAATTCTTCTTGAGTCTACAGTCCTGGTCTGGCATTGGTAGCACAATGTCGGGATGAAGATAGTATATTAGAGTGCCAATTTTGCCCTTAGTGTTGTTTTTTTTGGTGGACAACGGTGGTGATAGTTGTCCGATGATTTGACAAGCTTTGTTGCATCTTGAGACTATATTTAATGCTTATGCATTATCATTTGTCACTAGACTTCCTAAATACTTATATATATATATTTATTATTATTGTGTTTATATATTATATACATTCCTCCACTTGTTTTAATTGTCTGCCGTCTATCGTTATGTTGATGTTCTATTTCTCTTATGCGATAATCATGACTTCTGTTTTGTTGGTGTTGATTTTCATGTTGCATTGAGTGCCTGTTATGAATCAAATTCAATCAATTAATCAATCAATCAATCAGATGATTAGACGATGACGAAACAAAATGAACTTTTTCTTTCTCATCTTAAAATTTAATTTAAGGATATTATTAATTGTGAAAGAATTCAACTTATATGAATTTTCTTTCTTTTATTTTTACCACATATTGTAAACTGACGAACACATTTAATGTCTAACGAGACAATTCACATAAGAAATTCACCAGAAATTACATCAAATGTCTGATATAATCCCCGAAAAATAAAAGCAAATCTTGGATGAACTCCACAAAAATCACATTAATTCTTGCTCCTAAATCCCTTCCAAAAAATCACAGCAAATCTGTAATAAAATCCACACACACAGAAAAAAACACATCAATTCTCTAATAAAATTCACCAAAAAGTTTACCAAATCTCTGACGGAATCCGCCAGAATCAAATCAAAGACATTTTTTTCTCCTTCATTTAGATGCCGCAGGAAAAAAGTCTCAAAAATGTCTTAACTATTTTAATCTGGCAGTCACAATTTATAATTACAATAATCAAAGATGAATGAGGGTATGTCTTTATAGAGTATACATTGATCTATAGTGTGCAGATGTTTTTATTGTGACGTAGACATCGTAAACACCGTTTTCGGGGAAAAGAGACGAAAAAAATCCTGATAAATTTATTTCTTTTCCAATTTCTCATTTGCACAAATCTTCATTTTCTTGAAAATCTGTTTTCTCTTGTGTAACAAGAATCGCTGAGCTGCCATACAACATTTCTGTCAGAGAACTGCCCAATTTTTACGGACTCTGTTTCAATCGCTCGATTGAAATCAATCTGACAGGGCCACAGCACCTTGCCAGCGTGAGCTTGTGTGTCTGATGCAGTGAAAAATAATGCTTTGAAGATTCCATTAAATGTGGCGGTTGACATTGCCTCGAGAGGAAGAGAAAAATCGTCTAATGTAATAATAACATATAACGACAGCAAACTTCTGGAGCAGGGGATGTTAGGGAAGGAAGGGAGTAAGGGTTAATATTTTCTGCAATATTAGTTTAACAGAAACATTTGCACGGAAAAGACGTTTAAATGTCTTCAACAAACAAAGCACATTTCTTAAAGGCCAAGGAAAAGAGGGGCTTAAGAATCGTTACTTCTTTCTTTGCTGCTGCATTTGCGGCTTTTATTTACTTCTAACTTATTCTTTTCTTTATTTTATATTTTTTTGCTAGTATTTTCACACTTCGTTTGATGTTTTATTGCATCTATTAACCTTAGAAAGTGATAGCAATTTATATAGAGCTTTGCAGCAGGTTGCAATCTGGTCATCAGAACTGGTCCTATCGATAAGCAATTGTTTTGATCCTTTGCGAGACTCTAGCCTCTATAATATTATAATAATAACAAATATTATTTTATTACAATAAATGGTGCTTTTATTATTATTACTACTGTCCCATTCCTCCACCTCGTGTCCACACTCACTGTCTTACGTTTTTTCTTGTTATTCATTTTTATGACTGATTATGTTACTCCACTATCTTACCCGTCACTCGTGAAGGCCTCATCACAATACACGGGCGTTTTAGAACAGGCGAGGGTCAGTAATTGACATTTTATTGTTTCTTCTTTGCTGGTTTTCTTACATACCCCATCACTATCATGCTCTTCTAAATCATGTTATTTGTTCTTCTATCTTTACATATTTATTATCTGGCGCTTCTTCATTATTTTAAATGATCACCTTCCAAATGTGTATCTTAGTTTCCTTCTTTTAGCCACACATTCTGTTTTATTCACCTGCTTGTTATTCTCCTACTTTCGTCTTATTCATTGGCTTTATAGATGTTTGTTCGTATTTTCTCTTCATTTATAATTATTTAAAAAAAAAGTAAAGTACCCCCGTCACGCCAAGTGGCGTATAGGGAAATATGGTGTTAGTAACCCTATATTTTATAGACCTTCAGCACATGATTTTTGGGGTAATGTGGTCGGTATTACACCCGTGCTGCTTTACTTTCCTAGAAAAAAATCCGGTACCCATTAAAGGCTGAGTGAACCCGGAAGCCGTCGGTTGGGATCGAACCCTACCCCTTGTCCTTTGAAGTCCAGTTCACTAACCACTGAGCTATCGCGGCTCCCTCATGTCGATAATGCCTTATCAAAAAGAAATATCACATTTTACAGAAAAAAAGCATCCAAGATTATATATGTGCCTCTTCTACATCACTGCAATTATCTATTCGTACATGGGCGTTTGACTCTCTTAATATCTGCGTATATCTATATGTCTATATCTCGCTGTTTCACGTTTACACTTGCTTGCATGTACGCTCTGTCTCTGCCTAATTCATTTATCTATATTTATCTCCAAAGATAAATAGAGGCCAAAGCAAAAAGAGAGCTAATTTCCAATATTAGGAAGAAACAATCATCATTTTTGGCCATGTAATGAGAAGAGAACAGCTGGAATATATTGTAACAACTGGCAAAATTGAGGGACGATGAGATAGAGGATAGCAAAGAGAAAAGATACCAGACAGCTTAAGAGAATGGCTTGGCAGAAGGTCAACAACAGAAATGATAAATAACTGTCGAGATCGAAAGTTACGGAGAGACATGATCACCTACGCCAGCAGGCATGGTACTTGATGATAATATTTATCTCTCTACATCTTTCTTTCTCTGTATCATCTCTCCCATTCTTTACATCCATGCTATCTATCTCAATAATCCTGTATCTAATTCAGTCCTAACGTCCGTGTTTGTCTCTCAGTCTTCGTGTCTACATGCCCTCCAGTTTGAGCATTTATATATCTTTGTTTTTACCTACATGTGTCTCTCTCGATACTCTTTCTATTTTCCTCATTCCTCCCTACCTTATCCGTTCTCACACAGCAAACTCACATCTCCCCACACAACAAAAACTTCCACGGCAAGCTCAACCACGATGCAGAACGCTGTCTCAAGCTATTAAATCGACATAACTAATTTACCGTAAAACACGGCTCTTAAAAAACAACCCGCCCATAAATTCGGCGATTTTCGACCTCCCGAGAAAGAAGATATCGCTGCTTATTACGGTAATCGATATGAACACGATTATTTTCTCCATGTAATTTATTTGTGTAAATTGGGTTTGTTTGTTTTCCGATTTACATATACCATTCCGCCCTGCGGTCAAGTGATCCAAATGTCACTGGATCAGTTAGGAAAAATGTTTTATTTGTGTGTTTCGTGAGCTGTGTTTCAGATATGCTGAATTAATTTCACGTTGCTGCCCACAAAGAGGAAAATTTCCATTTGACGAATGCTTGTAACTTTGTTTATTGAAAACAGATTTCTTTTGTTATCAGCCGTTGCCATGTAGTTTTTTTTTTCTTTTACTTAACTGCATAACATTTTACCGCCTATGGGTTAGAGACCCTTTTATGCATTTGATGAAAACATAAAAAGAAATCAAATATTTATTTTGAGTTTCACTGCTATGCTTAATTAATTTGACGGTTTGCAAAGAGTATTCTCCATCTTTTATCTTGAGGCAGTAGTCTTATTTGCGAATCAAGGACAATATACAAATAGATGAAACGACGATTAGAGACAACAGAGGTGAGATTTCTCAAAAGAATGTTGAAAGTTCCCTGGACAGCTAAAAAGACCAATGAGAATAATCTTAAAATGGCCAACACAAAAAGGGAGCTCCTAAAAACATCAGAAAGAAACAATCAACATTTTTCGGGCATATCATTAGAAGAGAGGAGGCGAAGACGTGCCTCCCAGCACCAGAGCTGGAAGTTGTCAGCGATCCACAGCTCATGGGTGAACCAGAACCATCCAGACCCTGCTCCACCTCTCCGTGGTGCCTCTAGAACAGACTAACCTGTCTAGTCTGGCCAAGCGAGTAGAGATCGAAGAGGGAAGACAACCCGGTACTCAAAAATGTCATGCTAAAGTCGGATGTGTTGGGCCGAAAGGCGCAAATATCTCAGTTATACTGTAAACCACAACACAGCGCAGACACGCCTACTTAACGTCCTTTTAAGGGCGGATGATGACGAGGTACACTCGTTAAGTCATCGGGCGAACGCAAGCAAGCAAGCATTAGAAGAGGAATGTTGGAATACTTGGTTACAACTGGCAAAATACCGGTAAAGAGAGATCACAAACAACAAAGAGAGAAGAGACTAGATAGCGTGGTGTCATGACATGGAAAGCAGTCAACAACAGAACTGATACGATGCACTGTGGATAGAAGATTGTGGAAGGAAATGATCGCCTACGCCAACCGGTTGGCACATGATGACGATTGTCGTACCAGATCTCTTATTGATAAGATATTTTCTTACCCATACAGAAATTTCACACAGTAATGTTCCAATTTGTGATAAACATAAAACTAACAGTGTCTTGTGAATTTTGTAAACATATTGATCCTGAAAACACATTAAAAAAGTAAAGTACCCCCGTCACGCCAAGTAGCGTATAGGGAATATGGTGTTAGTGACCCGTCACGCCAAGTAGCGTATAGGGAATATGGTGTTAGTGACCCGTCACGCCAAGTAGCGTATAGGGAATATGGTGTTAGTGACCCGTCACGCCAAGTAGCGTATAGGGAATATGGTGTTAGTGACCCGTCACGCCAAGTGGCGTATAGGGAATATGGTGTTAGTGACCCGTCACGCCAAGTGGCGTATAGGGAATATGGTGTTAGTGACCCGTCACGCCAAGTAGCGTATAGGGAATATGGTGTTAGTGACCCGTCACGCCAAGTGGCGTATAGGGAATATGGTGTTAGTGACCCGTCACGCCAAGTGGCGTATAGGGAATATGGTGTTAGTGGCCATATATTTTACAGACCTTCAGCACATGATTTTTGGGGTAATGTGGTCGATATTAAGCCCGTGCAGCTTTACTTTCCCAGAAAAAATCCGGTAACCATTTAAGGCTGGGTGAACCCGGAAGTCGTCGGTTGGGATCGAACCCTACCTCTTGTCCTTTGTAGTCCAGTTCACTAACAACTGAGCCATCGCGGCTCCCTCAATACACATTGCTCTTTATAAAAAAAAGGATGGACAAATTTTCATCTAATTAAAAACGAGGTAATTAGAGGGTAATTAGAGATTAAATTTAAACCGTAACCAAAGTAGAAATAAAAAGAAATTGGTATCTGCTTCGCACAGGTTAATAAGAATAAATATATTTGGTAAAACATCGACTGTTTTATCAAACTGAAGCAGTTTAAAACATGCGTCTTCTCAATTGCGGGCCTGGGCGCTAACTCAAATAGCTGAAAAGTAAATGTCACCGTTTGAGACGAAATGTTACAGAAGAATCGAAAAATTATCCTGGATGGTCATAAGTATCAGAATTTTATTGGAAATGAAAAGAGACAAAAACCGAATCGTGAAGTTAATCAGGAAAAAAAACACCGATCCTCTAACCTAAATCCTCTTAGTGACAATGAACAAATAATAATGGAGGGAATAGTTTCTTGAAATCGGAGAATGTACTCGACGATAGGAACAGACATGAATGACTAGCTACATAAGGCAAGAAACATTACTAGACGAAGAGGTACTGGTCTAAAAAAAGATGATCCGGATCATACGAGCAACATTCTTTTTCGTACAGGCAACTTCATGATGGTGATTATGAACTCGACGGTTTTTATATTTCTTCCCTCGGTGTTATAATCCTCTGTAATATTTTCAATATGAAACAGAACAGAGAATTGAAGCCTTTGAAATGTGGATATATAGAAAAATAGGTAGAATTGGATGAAAGGAAAGGAAAACAACCGATGAAGTCTTAAAACAACTACAAATGAAAAGAGAACTACTAAACACAATTCAAATAAGACAAATGCGATTTTTGGACCATGAAAAAAGACACAACAGCCTACTAAAAGTAATCCTGGGGAGGAAAATACAAGGTAAAAAAAGCAGAGGCAGACCAAGACTAGCATGGACGAGTAACATCAAAAGATGGACAAACTTGCTTATGACAAACTGCACCATCAAAGCAAGAGACAGAGCAGAATGGCAGTCCATGGTAGCCAACCTCTGTTGCGGAGATGGCACTCGATGATGAATCTGTTCCAAGTTTTTACCACGAATCCAGGAAAAAAGCAAAATTTTTATAGAAGTTGATATTTGTGGTAGTTTCCTAAATTTGTTACATATCATCAACATTTGTTATATATCATCAACATTTGTTACATATCATCAACATTTGTTACATATCAACACATTTATTAAAATCAATTATTGACCCCCTCACTATAGGAACACTTAATGAAATGAAAAAAACAACAATCACTTAGATTTTATCCTCGGATACACGCAGAGAAGACAAAACAAACTTCATTTCGTAATTTACAATCCATATTCAATCTAGTAAGATATTGTGGTGTACATTCATCATCATCATGTACCGTGCCGGTTGGCGTAGGCGATCATGTCCCTCCACAATCTTCTATCTACAGTGCATCGTATCAGTTCTGTTGTTGACTGTTTTCCATGCCATGACACCAAGCTATCCAGTATTTTCTCTCTTTGTCGTCCGCGATCTCTCTTTCCTTTTATTTTGCCAGTTGTAACCAAGTATTCCAACTTTCCTCTTCTCATGATGTGCCCGAAAAAATGTTTATTGCTTCTTTCTGATGTTTTTTAAGAGCTCCCTTTTTGTGTTGGCCTCTTTGAGAACTTCCTCATTGGTCTTTTTATCTGTCCAGGGAACTTTCAACATTCTTCTGAGAAATCCCATCTCTGTGGCCTCTAACCGTCTTTTCATTTGTTTGTTTACTGTCCATGATTCGCTTCCATAGGTCAGAATTGGTTCTATATAGCACCGATGAACTCTCTTTCTCATTTTTATTGACATAGATTTGTTGCATAAGATATTTTTCATTTTCTGAAATGCTATTTTGGCCTGAGCTATTCTGCTTTGTATTTCTGTGGTGCATCTCCCATCTGATGTTATTATTGTGCCCAAGTATTTGAAACGTTGCACTTGTTTTAGATTTGTCTCGTTTATTTTTATGCTGCATGATGGTGATGTTTGTTTCTTCGATATAACCATTACTTCTGTTTTCTTACTATTCAGACTGAGACCTTTCTTGTTGCTTTCTTCTACTATTATGTCTATCATTTCTTGTAGTTCGTTCTCTATCGCTGCTATTAAGACTGTGTCATCCGCATATCGCAAATTATTTATGTTGTGACCGTTGACTTCAATTCCTTTTTTGTCTACTATTGATCTCATAATATATTCGCTGTAAAGTGAAAACAAGTCCAGTGACAGAACACAGCCTTGTCTGACTCCTTGTTTTATATATTGAAATTGTCCTGTTTGGTTGTTAATTCGTATAGCTGCTGTTTGTTGCCAGTACATATTTTTTATGATTCGCAGATCCTTGCCATCAATGTTTAATTTCTCCAGCATATTGATTATTTCCACATGCTTTACTGTGGTGTACATTAGGTGGATGAAAAGAAACAAAACATCTTTTCTTAAATAAGAGTCTCAAAGAAATGTTGTTGAATATTGCCTGGCATGATCACAGTTTCCATGTTTCACACACACACACACACACACACACACACACACACACACACACACACACACACACACACACATATATATATATATATATATATATATATATATATATATATATATTACAACTGCTGAACTAACGCAGTCCCAATTATATTATTGTAATTAATATACTCAGACAGTTTAAGATAATGACTTGGCAGAAGGTCAACAAAAGAAATGATAAATAACTGTCGAGATCGAAAGTTGTGGAAAGACATGATCACCTAGGCCAGCAGGCCCGGTATTTGATGATGATGAATTACTATACTAGCAAATAATTAAACAAAAGAGCTAATGATGGGGTCTCAGAATGATTCCCTCGCATCATTTGAAAAGGCCCTGGCAAAGAAAAATTGCTCAAAGTGCTGAGTTCGCAAGTACAATAAAGGAACATGATCGAAGCTTCTCTCTCTCTACTCTCTCTCTCTCTCTCTCTCTCTCTCCCTCTCTATTTTAATAAGTGAAATAACTATGTGGATCACCTCTCTGGAGGACTGGAAGACTTCTCACCTCAATTTATAACTGACATACCACCATCTTCAATTTAAAAAAAAAAGTAAAGACAAAATTGTTATACTCCGACTAGTATCTGAACACTACAGACTTCGGTAACGCATATTTCAGAAAACTCGATTTGTAAATAATGATCTTTCCGTTTGTAGTCAGTTCTGCACAGAAGCTGAAGAATTGTCCAGTCTTAGAATCTGTATCATTCAGATGCAGGCAAATTCTATTTTCCTTGGGCAAGGTTTGAATGAGATGCGGACTACAATGCGTATAATGCAGAAAGCGGCATCGATGTCTGAAATCGCCAATAATAAGCTGCCATGAAGAAGAAGCAGTCGCCTAGTTCTTTATAATGTTCAACCCTCATAAGATTAATGACATATACATTATGTGTAAGATATGCGTAGGTCTGACGTGTAACACGTTTCATCATGAGAATTAAAAACAGATTTAACGTATTTTAAAAGGAAGATCCCTATTTAGAACTCAAATCTTTCAGTCACAAAAACTGTGTGTTGACATCCGCTCTTTCAGCTTGTCGTGAATACTGTTCTATGACGCGGGACAACATCTTTCACTGTTGAAAGACTTGCCTCGGAAGTGAGATCTCCAGGCATCTGTCAGTGTCTCATTCACCGCGTTTGAAATTCTTTACCGCATTCAAGTGCATCTGATCTTTGCATTTAAAACTACATACAAACACACACACACATATATATATATATATATTTTTTTTTCGTAAAACTTTCAGATTTGGTGCAACAACTTTTAAGTTTATGATTCTGCAGTAACTATATCCACCCCCCCCCCAATCACCACCCCTCTTTTTTCTGTTTTTGTTTTCACAACATGTTGCAAACAATGGAAGCCAATAATGTAATAAACAATGGGAGTAAATAGTATAATAAACAATGGGAGTAAATAGTATAATAAACAATGGGAGTAAATAGTATAATAAACAATGGGAGTAAATAGTATAATAAACAGTGGGAGTAAATAGTATAATAAACAGTGGGAGTAAAAAGTATAATAAACAATGGGAGTAAATAGCATAATAAACATTGGTAGTAAATAGTATAATAAACAGTGGGAGTAAATAGTATAATAAACAGTGGGAGTAAATAGTATAATAAACAGTGGGAGTAAATAGTATAATAAACAGTGGGAGTAAATAGTAAAATAAACAATGGGAGTAAATAGTATAATAAACAATGGGAGTAAATAGTATAATAAACAGTGGTAGTAAATAGTATAATAAACAATGGGAGTAAATAGTATAATAAACAATGGGAGTAAATAGTATAATAAACAGTGGGAGTAAATAGTATAATAAACAATGGGAGTAAATAGTGTAATAAACAATGGGAGTAAATAGTATAATAAACAATGGGAGTAAATAGTATAATAAACAATGGCAGCAAATAGATTAATAAACAATTAGGAGTAAATAGAGTAATAAACAATAGGAGTAAATAGTATAATAAACACTAGGAGTAAATAGTATAATAAACAATGGGAGTAAATCAAGTAATAAATAATGGAAGCCAACATTAGAAGCGAACAATGGAAGCAAACTACTGAGGTTAATAATGGAAGTAAACAATCGAAATAAACAATGGAAGCCAACAATGGAAGCCAACAATTTAAGCCAACTATGGAAGCCAAGAATGGAAGCCAAGAATGGAAGCCAAGAATTCAGATCAACAATGGAAGCCAACAATTTAATCCAAGAATTTAAACCACCAATGAAATCCTACAATGGAAGCCAGCGACTTAAACCAAGAATTTAAACAACCAATGAAATCCAACAATGGAAACTAACAATTTAAACCAAGAAATTAAACCACCAATGAAATCCAACAATGGAAGCCAACGATTTTAACCAAGAATTTAAACCACCAATGAAATCCAACAATGGAAGCCAACGATTTAAACCAAGAATTTAAACCACCAATGAAATCCAACAATGAAAGCCAACGATTTAAACCAAGAATTTAAACCACCAATGAAATCCAACAATGAAAGCCAACGATTTAAACCAAGAATTTAAACCACCAATGAAATCCAACAATGAAAGCCAACGATTTAAACCAAGAATTTAAACAACCAATGAAATCCAACAATGAAAGCCAACGATTTAAACCAAGAATTTAAACAACCAATGAAATCCCACAATGGAAGTCAACAATTTAGCGAACAATGAAATGTTAAACTTAAATATTGATCATTTAAGTGCTTGGCTCACTTAGAATATCACGTGACATGAAAAAATCTGGAGATAATTTCTCCAGTAAAGGTCTCATATTCAACACGGTCATAATGTTTACTCTCATAACCTTCAACATGTTCTTTCTTTCTTACTTTCTTTCTCTATTTCTTTATTTCTCTTTCTTTCTCTATTTCTTCCTTTTCTTTCTTTATTTCTTCTTTCTTTATCTCTCGCGCTTTCTTTGTTTGTTTGTTTCTATTTTTTCTTTCTTTATTTCCTTTCTTTCTTTCTTTTGGCTATCTGCAATACCTCAGTTGCTAGTGTCATCATCATCATGTGCCGTACCCCGTTGGCGTTGGCGATCATGTCCTTCCACAATTTTTTATCCACAGTGCATCGTATAAGTTCTGTTGTTGACTGTTTTCCATGCCATGACACCAAGCTATCCAGTATTTTCTCTCTTTGTCGTCCGCGATCTCTCTTTCCTTTTATTTTGCCAGTTGTAACCAAGTATTTCAACTTTCCTCTTCTCATGATGTGCCCGAAAAATGTTGATTGCTTCTTTCTGATGTTTTTTAAGAGCTCCCTTTTTGTGTTGGACTCTTTGAGAACTTTCTCATTGGTTTTTTTAGCTGTCCAGGGAGCTTTCAACATTCTTCTGAGAAATCGTTGTTAGTGTACTGGAGTACTAAGGACAAGAGATAGGGTTCGATTCCAACTGACGGCTTACGGATTCATCCAGGCTTAAACGAGTACCGGATTTTTTTTCTGGAAAAGTAAAGCGGCACTGGCGTAATACCGACCACATTACCCCAAAAATCATGCGCTGAAGATCTGTAAAATTGATGGTCACTAACACCCTATACGCCACTTGGCTTGATGGGGCACTTTACTTTTTTTTTTTTTCCACACTCGTTTAAACTGCACAGGGAGATAGGCCATGACCTCTCCCTCCTTCCCCTCCTTTCACCAAACCTCTTCCCCGTTATTCTCAGCAGCTGCATTTCTTTGCTTGGATATTCTATTCTCTTATATTCTATTCTGTTGTCCTTTTTAGCCGAAGACGGCACATAGGGCAGAACCACAACCTCAAAAACAGAAACCTTGCGTGTCAAAATGGCACACATTGCAGAGATCACTGCTATTGGATATTCTATGAAATGTTAATTCTGATGATTCCATTGACACGGACGATTGAGCAATTATGAATTTCCATTCGTTTGCAGTGATACCGGGGCCTTTGCATAACTATAACTATAGACGGCTGTCGTCGCTGCTACATCATTCACTTTTAACTTTCCTGTTTCTAATTCACGAAAGGCCGGTGATAGATCAAGCTTTTTATTTAAAAAAAAAAATACTTCAAGAAATAAGCGAGTAACGAAAACAAGAAAACGACAATTTAAATAAATGTATAATAATGTTTGGAGGGACTCTTCTGATTTCCTTCACATTGGAAAGCAAGTCCGCAGTAAAAAAAAACCATGTAAATGTTAAAATGTGATTGGACAGCATAAAGAACATATGAAAAAAACTATAAATGATTTATTTTATATAACTGGTAAAAAGCAACTAAACTAATGAAGTGACGAAATAAACTATGACGTTTCGGAAAAAACCTTCATCGGGTACAAAACACAAACTATTGTAAAATAAACACAGGAATCCCTCAAAATATTGTAAAATAAACACAAAAATCCCTAAAACTATTCTAAAATAAACAAAGTAATCCCTTAAACTTTTTTTCTAAAATAAACACAGAAATCTCTCAAACTATTTTAAAATAAACACAAAAATAAAAAAAAACTATGCTAAAATAAACACAGAAATCCCTCAAAATATTGTAAAATAAACACAGAAATCCCTCAAACTATTCTAAAATAAACACAGAAATCCCGCAAACTATTCTAAAATAAACACAGAAATCCCTCAAACTATTCTAAAATAAACACAAAAATCCCAAAACTATTCTAAAGTAAACACAGAAATCCTTCAAACTGTTCTAAAATAAACACAGAAATCCCTCAAACTATTCTAAAGTAAACACAGAAATCCTTCAAACCGTTCTAAACTAAACACAGAAATCCCTCAAACGTAAATAAATTATAGCCTTTGATTGATTATTATGCTTTGTTCGCTCTATATAGTATCTGTAGTTCAGTGTTCACAACCTTTCAAACTATGTATGTCCGTATCTAACCTTCGTTTACAACACAAACTTATTTACTTAATTATGTGCCTCTGTACATAGAAGTTGCATCATTATTCAAAAAGTATGTAAACAAAAGTGAAAGTATCAACAAGTATGTAAACAAAAGTGAAAGTATCAACAAGTATGTAAACAAAAGTGAAAGTATCAACAAGTATGTAAACAAAAGTGAAAGTATCAACAAGTATGTAAACAAAAGTGAAAGTATCAAAAAGTATCTAAACAAAAGTGAAAGTATCAAAAAGTATGTAAACAAAAGTGAAAGTATCAAAAAGTATGTAAACAAAAGTGAAAGAAAGTATCAAAAAGTATCAAAAGAATCAAAAGTGAAAGTATCAAAAAGTATGTAAACAAAAGTGAAAGTATCAAAAAGTATGTAAACAAAAGTGAAAGTATCAAAAAGTATGTAAACAAAAGTGAAAGTATCAAAAAGTATGTAAACAAAAATGAAAGTATCAAAAAGTATCTAAACAAAAGTGACAGTATCAAAAAGTATCTAAACAAAAGTGACAGTATCAAAAAGTATCTAAACAAAAGTGACAGTATCAAAAAGTATCTAAACAAAAGTGACAGTATCAAAAAGTATCTCACTCTGTTCTCTCTCACTGTTTTTCTCTCTTTCTCTCACTCTCTCATTCCTCGAATCTAATTTTCCTTCCTCCATATATTCCTTAATGTGAAAGCTGGAAAACATAAAAAAAAGATTTAAAAAAAAACTAAACGCTTTTTAAGACAAATGACTAAAAAAAAATACTCTATTTACAATGGAATGAATTCAAGACTAATATAGAGATAAGAGAGATGGTCATGCAACTAAGGATCTCATCTACAATGGAATGAATTCAAGACTAACATTAAAATAAGATAAATGGCCGTGCAACCAAAGATTTCATCTATTATTAATGAAAGAAGATGGTCATATGTCGGACATGTGATGAGAAGAGACAACAAGAGAATTCCAAAACAGGCTCTTCTATGGGAAACATCAGGATACAGAAAAAGAGGAACACCTAAAGAGACACTAAAAAGAACACTTAACAGAGTAGCAATGTTGGCAGGCATAAACTCATTATTTAAGATTGAACATCTCGTCCAGAATAGAGATCGGTGGCGAAAAATACTACAAGCTCTTAGGTCGTCTAATGTGGCAGGAAGTATCAAGATTCATCAATATCTTCTTTCGAGACCTTTCTTTTTTCAAATTCCTCTTTGACTCAAGTCTTCCTCTTCTCCTCTCTACTTTATCATTCACCTCATCACATCCATAATCCATCATTTATCCTTCTTATATTATCCCACTAATCCTCCCCCCCCTTTCCCCACCCCCACTCACCTTTCTCTCTTTTTCTTCATTTGCTAACATACAAAGAACAGGCAAGGAGAAAACCAACATACAAACTACACGCTATTTCAATTTATTTAAAATCTCGCATTCATGCCTGTATTACTAAATTGCTTAACCCCTCCCCCTTTTTCTAATCATCGATTAGATATAATAATCGCAAGTGTGAAATTATTCTGTAGACATCTATGCTATATTTTAAGACCTTTTATTTAATCAATGTTTTGTTTCGTTCAAATTGATCTGAAATATTGTAAATCTTTTGTACAGCCACTAAATCTTTTGTCAAGCCACTAAATCTTTTGTACTGCTACTAAATCTTTTCAAAAGCCCCTAAATCTTTTGCGCAGCCACTAAATGTTTTGCACAGCCACTAAATGTTTTGTAAAGCCACTAAATGTTTTGTACTGCCACTAAATCGTTTGTACAGCCACTAAATCGTTTGCACAGCCACTAAATGTTTTGTAAAGCCACTAAATCTTTTGTACAGCCACTAAATCTTGTGTACAGCCACTAAATCTTGTGTACAGCCACTAAATCTTTTGTACATCCACTAAATCGTGTGTACAGACACTAAATCTTTTGTACAGCCACTAAATATTTTGTACAGCCACTAAATCTTGTGTACAGCCACTCAGCCACTAAATCTTGTGTACAGCCACTAAATCGTGTGTACAGCCACTAAATCTTGTGTACAGCCACTCAGCCACTAAATCTTGTGTACAGCCACTAAATCGTGTGTACAGCCACTAAATCGTGTGTACAGCCACTAAATCGTGTGTACAGCCACTAAATATTGTGTACAGCCACTAAATATTGTGTACAGCCACTAAATCTTGTGTACAGCCACTAAATCGTGTGTACAGCCACTAAATCGTGTGTACAGCCACTAAATCGTGTGTACAGCCACTAAATCGTGTGTACAGCCACTAAATCTTGTGTACAGCCACTAAATCTTGTGTACAGCCACTAAATCGTGTGTACAGCCACTAAATCGTGTGTACAGCCACTAAATCTTGTGTACAGCCACTAAATCTTGTGTACAGCCACTAAATCGTGTGTACAGCCACTAAATCTTGTGTACAGACACTAAATCGTGTGTACAGCCACTCAAGAGAAGAACATATACCCCTTCACACAGAGAATCCAGCCTCGGTCAAGCTGACATTACATGTCCGGCCTTGCAGATCCCAATTATTGATTCTATTAAAGCAATCAATCAGCTAAGCGTCTTTACATTGAACATTAAAATGATGGAAATATTTCAACAGTTTCCAAATAATATTTGCACTTTGTCTATAAAATGTATAGATTCATAACGTCTTTTCCTTCTTCTCTTCTTTATTCATCGCTGACCATATTTGTTTTATTATTGATTATTCATCTTTGTTTTCTCATTTCTGGTTTCCTTTTCGTTGTACAAATATTTCATGGAAATGTTAAGAATATAATGGTAATCTTGGAAGGGAAAATATAAGGTAAAAGAGCCAGAGACAGTAGTAACAGTAAAGACCTTAGACGCACAATCTCGTTTGTGATTCTCTCTCTCTCTCTCTCTCTCTCTCTCTCTCTGTCTGCGATCAAGACTCAATCAGAGTAGGATTCCTGATTCTCTCATGAAGTCAGCTGTCTGTTTAAGCGAATCGATTGCCCCATATAGTTTCTCTTCCAGGGAGGTGGGCGTGGACCACATTGCCCTTCTCAGGTCTGTGTACTGGTGGCAATCCTGTAGAACATGTTTTGTAGTCATATTGTCCAGTGTACAGTGGCATAGGCTGGTTGTACCTATTTTGAATTAGGTGAACATGTGATTTCTCATTCTATTGTGGCCAGTGCGTAGGCGAAGTATGATGACTTGATCCCTCCTTGATAGTAGGTGGTAGCCGTCACTTTCGTTATGATTTGGGTGTTCTCGTTTCCATTTTTCATGGAACTGACCCTTTTGATGGATTTGGCCTCATCATAACTGAGCGGATGGTTCTCTTGTGGTAATCTCTCTCCCTCTTTAGCTAATTTGTCTGCGCGTTCGTTCCCGTGTATATTACAGTGTGATTCTATCCACTGAGTGTTTGTGATTTAGGCTGGTCTAAACTTCTAAATGTGTAGCAGAGGTTATAGTTGAATAAAGCACATTTATTTCAGTCTTTCATAATACTGTTGTTATATACTATGAGCGTGTGACCGTGCGGCGAAATCACGTTTCCCTGACTTAAAGGCCGACGTACGGTGTTCGAAACCCGCGGTAGACAGGATTGTTTCTATCGGGAGTGCAATAAAAAAAACCTGAGTCTAACACGTCGTGGCGACTGCTTTGACCAAGCGGCCTTTATCCCTCTGGTTCTAACGTGAGCCCACCGACATACATCAGCAATGGTACTATGCGTCGTAAAGACAGTTGTTATATACGCGTTTTGAAAGATCTATTATAGTAAAGTATTTGTATTCGTATATTCCTTTCATGTTTATATTATGTGTCCATCTATTTTGATTTTTTTAGAGGTCTAATCCAAAATTACAGTATCTCAATCTATTCTGAATTGTGTGTGTGTGTGTGTAAATTCCTTTTCCGATTCTTCCTTTTAGCATAAATTCAATGATTCATGTCATTTTCATTCATTCCAATCAATTTCTGCTTCTATTGATGTCTTTGTTTTATATTTAATGCTCTCCCCATCTTCTTGGATATGTTATTGATGAACACGATGACGTTCGCTGCCCTGTATTGTCCGTGAACACATCTAGCGTTTTCTCGTAGTTTACAAAGAGCAACGATATTTGCTCAGTTCGCACTTAGATATCCGACGCCAGTCCGACATTTATAAATATCAATTTTACTATCCCTCTTTCATGGTTCCACATCATTGAAGTCTTTTCGGGATGTGAATCAGAGTCTTAATAATTTCTGGTTCACCGATTCTGAAGCTGAGTCAGCATTTTGTAACGACTGGACTCAACTCAGACCATGCATGAAATCTCACGTTCTATCTTTGTGTACATCTATTTTTTTTAGAAAGCCTACAAATATATGAATGTAAATACTTCTATAGCATGATCATGCTCTTTACTATTTTTTTACGTCCGGGTTTGGTGCCCAAAACTTTTCCGATGGCGTCCATGTAATCTTTCATTTTTCTGCGTCACTCATGAGCTTTTAATAACGTCCCAGTCCACTCTGTCCTATCCCAAAACATTTCCCGCAGCAATATAACAATCACACTCAGACAATTGGTTAGATGTTTAGTTAGATGAGATAGAAAGAAAGAAAAAAAGAAAGAAGACAAGAAAGAAAGAAAGAGAAAGAAAAACAAAAAAGAAGGAAAGAAAGAAAGACAGAAAAAAAGAAAGAACAAAAGAAAGAAAGAAAGAAAGAAAGAAAGAAAGAAAGAAAGAAAGAAAGAAAAAAGAAAGAAAGCATAAAGTCGAGTGTTGTGAAAATAGATACAATTAAGTAAAGTAAATGTTTTCTCCATGCCTTGCTAGGCGTATGGGGAATATGATGTCAGTAACCATATTTATCTATGACCACGGTATATTTCTGGGTGATGTGGTCGATTTCACGCCAGACTGCCTTTACCTCCCAGAAAAATCTGTGGTACCTATTTTTAGAGGCTGGGTGAACTCAGAAGCCTTGTTTGTCCGAAAAAAAAAAATCCGCTACTTCAGGGGATCGAACCCTGACCCTTTTGGTCAGGAAGCGAACACACTAACCACTTAGCCACTGAAGCGACCACACTAACCACTCAGCCACTGAAGCCCCATTATATTAGAGGCCATTTTTTTTTAAAAACAAACAACACATTTTTTTGTAAGTGGCCAGCACTATGTCAGAGCCGTTTTGCCGTTTTTTTTTCTTCCCTCCAATTATCTGGTTATCTAAGGATGGGATAACCTAAAAAAGGTTTGGTTGGTCGAGATTTTCATTTTGTTGAAGTTCAAATGTTTCCGTCTCTTCCACGTAACGGACTAGGTATATTTGTTGTGAGGAGATAACACTAGTTCATTAAAATATATAATGGATGGCAAAGTAATGAGGAGGAGAGGAAATACGAGATTATTGGAGAGGCAGTGAAAAGGTATAAAATGACAGAGAGTGAATTAATGAATCAGTGAGTGAATGAGTGAGACAGTGAATGAATGAGTTAGTGAATAAGTGAGTGTCTGAGTGAGTTATTGTTTCAGTGAATCAGTGAGCAAGTGAGTAAGTCAGTTAGTGACTGAATGAGTGAGTTAGTAAGTGAATAAGTAAGTGAATGAGTGAGACACCGAGTAAATGAGAAATATGAAATATAAAATCGAGTGTGAATGGGGAGGGGAGCAAGCGATGAGGGCTATCCACTGCGGTATTTCACTAATATTTTAGTTCGTTTGTTCATTCGCCCGTCCAAAATGCTCTAACCTGATTAAAATTATTCTGTAGTACCCGCAAGTTAATTAAAAGACCCTCTACGATAATTTAAAATCTGAAAACTTATAAACTTCACATCAGAATGTTAAAAACTAGTCCATATAGAAATATTCCTTCCCCTTTTTAACTACTAAAGTACCATTAATGCAAAGAGAAATAAAGCTGTAATAATATTTTGTTAACTTAGTGGGCATGTAAGAAGAATAATTAACCAACACAGAACTGGAGTCGTCAGTCGCTGGACACTTCGAGACTTGCTGAGGAGGGGATCTTTGCACCTATGGACATGTTCGGAGTGCAATGATGATGACCCGCTAATAACTCAATAACTGAGGAGGGATCTGAGCACCTAAGGACATTTTCGGAGTGCAATGAAGATGACCTACAAATAACTCAGTAACTGAGGAGGGGGTCTGAGCACCTATGGACATTTTCGGAGTGCAATGAAGATGACCCACAAATAACTCAATATTTTGTTTTGCATCACGAAATAGAAAAACTCCCCCCAAAAACATCAGCTGTTATCATTAAGTGGAAAGTAGTGGACTCAAATTCACTTCAAGCGTCGTAAACTGCCCGGGGTTATAACTGAAATGCCATTTTAAAACTAAAACGAACAGCCGTGTAGTTAGTGTGAGCCAGTAGTGGGGTGTAACGTACACTCCTAACAAAGTATGGTGACACATTTACAAAATAGGAGCACAACTAAATACTGATGTTCATGAGGCATTCCTCAGAAAACGCGAACAACATAAACAAACAACGAACTGAAGTAAACTCTACTATATCTAGGATGAGATGGACAGGTAGAACAAGGAGAAATAAATAGCGAGATAAGAGATGACATGATGGAACGAAAGCAGTTAGTGAATGTATGAATGAATGCATACATGGAAGAAAAATAAAGAAAAGTAGAATGAATGATAGACAAGATGATTGAAGCAAATGGTAGATATTATTTATAGAAAAATGGATGAGAAATTTAATAAATTGAACTACTTAATCTCCAACCACATACACACGCGCAAGCACACATATTGTATGGACGGCAAATATTTCTAAACCACATTATTGCAACGTTTAATGCAACTCCATAAACAGCCTTCCGCTAGCAACCTTACAACTGCCTCTTGGGAAGCCGAGCAACACGAACTAGCAGCACGGCAGACAGTGTCAAATAGCAACTTTTTTCTGCAACATTTCTTTTTGCAGGTCTTCTGTGACGTACTAGGAAACAGTCAAACATATTTTCTTTTTCATTGTTTTTCAGGTTAAAATTCTCTCTCTTTTTCTCTCGCGCTCCCTCCCTCTCTCTCTCTCTCTCTCTCTCTCTTTCTCTCTAATCTCATAAACTCTTCCATTCTATATAGTTATTGAGCTTATTTTTCTTCTAACCATATTTCCTCTCTGTCTTCTCTCTCTCTCTCTCTCTCACTCTAATCTTATAAACTCTTCCATTCTATATAGTTATTGAACTTTTTTTCTAATCCTACATTCTCATTCTCTCTCTCTCTCTCTCTCTCTCTCTCTCTGTCTCTAATCGCCTAAACTTTTTTTTATCGTTTGCAGTTTTTAAGTTTAATTTTTCTCAAAGCCTCTTAGTTTTTCTTACACCATTTCTTTCTATCTCATTCTCCCCCTTCCTCTTTTTCCCCCCTCCCTCTTTCTTCCCCTCGCTCTTTCTCCTTCTCATTCATTCTCCCCCTCCCTCTTTCTCCCCTTCCCTCTTTCTTCTCTTTCTTTCTTTCTCTCTCTCTCTCACTCTCTGTATCAGTCCCTCAACATATATACAGATTGTCTCACTAGTTACGGAACTCAGTATTTCCTCGATAATTATTATCCAGTCTTGATGCAAATGGTGGTCACTTCCAGCATATGTTATGATGTCATCACATTTCCTACAAAATAAAGTATGTACGTTTCCAATTTTTTTTTTTGCAATAGCCTCATTAGTGGTATAATCACTACAGAAATACAGGGTTTCGTAGCGAGTGAGACAGCCTGTATATTTCTGACTGAACCATAATAATGATTGCCTTCATTCCTGTCACGATCATTTTCGCCTTCATAATTTATTTATCTATATTTTAATTTCTCTCTCTTCTCCTCCATGTTTATCAGCTATATCTCTCTTTCACTCTCTCGCATACTCTTGCTTCTTTCACCATCTTCCTGGACTTTCTTCCTATCTCCATACATTTACCTCCCTCACACACTCCTCTGCTTCTCTTTATTCATCTATCCTTATTTCTATCATTCCTGTCCATTTTGTTTTAATCATAACCAAGTTATGTAATATTTCCTTCCCTACTTTTTATATTTCCATGGTAATGTAATTATTCCATCTCTATTTCTCTCTGACCTCTCAATTATTCTGTCGCTTTCTTGTCCAAAAAAACAAACAAACAAACACAAGCCCACAGAAACATGCTGCGTGTTATTTTAGCTCTGTGCTGCTTTATGATGGGCTGCAGAGAGAAGATGCAACATTTACTCATTCTCTAACAGCTTGTGATAACATTGCCAACACAACTCTTTCATTAACACTTAATTTGTCTCAACTGTTGTCCTCTTTGATTGCCTGAATTGTTGTGTTACATGCGTGTTTATTAACTGCACATAAAGTTGCCCGTTCTAGACAAGAACAAACGGAAGAAAATGCATACAATGACAACATGGCTTTCAGGCATTAAATAAGTTGTCTCCTGGAGATGGATAAGACCTTACTATTACGGTTATGGTTGGCCACTGCAAACGAATTAAAATCAGTAATTTCACAACCGCCCGTGCCAGTGGAATCATCCGAATTAATATCTCATCTCCTAAACATAGAACGGTAGCTTCAGTCCCCATAATAGCAGTCTCAGCACACGCTACAAGATATAAGGCGAAACCGCACTGAAAGTGAACACAGCCATCTGTTCCCCGTCATACGATATCATCATTCATCTTAAGCAATGAGAACATCGAAACCTTATTACTACTGGCTGGCTTAATGTTCTCTTGTTTGAATGAATCTCCAGAATAGAGAATTTGATATTAGAACCTAATGGATCAAGAATCTATTTTTAAAGAAAAGAGTATTTCACCGAGCAATGCCCTACTATTAATGACCTGCAACGTTAAAACCTGACTCTCAACAGCACAGCAAGGGCAGAAGTTAAGAGAAGACGTTACAACCTGCGACCAACAGTGATATTCCTGGTTAAAGCAAGATTGCGGATCTCATTCGCTGAACACGTATTTGAACCCCACAGAAGTCCCACAAATAGTCATCCCAACGTTGTGCTAACACTGCCAGTTAGGACCCTACACTCAAGAACAATGAGACAAATAACAGCTCATGAGATGGAATGTGTTAGAGACGGGAAACAGCCTGAGAGGTGAGATCAGAAAAAAAGAACGGAGAAAAAAGCTAGAAATAACTCGAGTCATACTAAAGAAACAACAGACTCAATGGTTTGGCTACGTGATAAGACAGAAAGACCAAAATACAACACAAAGTAAACTACAACCACACAAAAACTCTTTCAATTCTGGCTGAAAACAGCACAACATAAACTACAACATAAACTACAACATAAACTATAACATAAACTACAACAAAAACTACAACATAAACTATAACATAAACTACAACATAAACTATAACTTCACTTACGCTCATTTAATTCTGCCTACAAGCAATACAACATAAACTAAGACATAAACTACAACATAAACTACAACATAAACTACAACATAAACTATAACATAAACTGCAACATAAACTACAACATAAACTACAACATAAACTACAACATAAACTATAACATAAACTGCAACATAAACTACAACATAAACTACAACATAAACTACAACATAAACTACAACATAAACTACAACGTAACTACAACATAAACTGCAACATAAACTGCAACATAAACTACAACATAAACTACAACATAAACTGCAACATAAACTATAACATAAACTACAACATAAACTACAACATAAACTACAATATAAACTATAACATAAACTACAACATAAACTACAACATAAACTATAACATAAACTACAACATAAACTACAGCATAAACTACAACATAAACTACAACATAAACTATAACATAAACTACAACATAAACTATAATATAAACTACAACATAAACTGCAACATAAACTACAACATAAACTACAACAAACACAACATAAACTACAACATAAACTACAGCATAAACTATAACCTCACACAAACTCAATTAATTCTGCCTGCAAACAATACAACATACACTACAACATAAACTATAACCTCACACAAACTCAATTAATTCTGCCTGCAAACAATACAACATACACTACAACATAAACTATAACCTCACACAAACTCAATTAATTTTTCCTGCAAACAATACAACATACACTACAACATAAACTATAACCTCATACAAACTCATTTCATTGTGCCTGCAACACGAATACTGGCACATTAAAGACGATGACCCGATTCACTTAATAATCTATGAATGAATGGAACGAAGCTCAAACACGTTCAAGAACTCAAGCACCTGAAACTTTCGTTTCGTTTCTTCTGATCGGGTGAAAGACTTGACAGAGAAATTGAAATTAGATGTCCGAAAAGCAATTCAGTAACAAAACATGGTACAATTTCTCTGTGTTCTATGTCAACAAAACATGGTACAATTTCTCTGTGTTCTATGTCAACAAAACATCGTACAATTTCTCTGTGTTCTATGTCAACAAAACATCGTACAATTTCTCTGTGTTCTATGTCAACAAAACATCGTCAAATGCCTCTGTTGTTCTATGTCAACAGACATCGTACCATACCTCTGTTGTTCTATGTCAACAAAACATGGTACAATTTCTCTGTGTTCTATGTCAACAAAACATCGTACAATTTCTCTGTGTTCTATGTCAACAAAACATCGTACAATTTCTCTGTGTTTTATGTCAACAAAACATCGTCAAATGCCTCTGTTGTTCTATGTCAACAGACATCGTACCATACCTTTGTTGTTCTATGTCAACAAAACATCGTACAATTTCTCTGTGTTCTATGTCAACAAAACATCGTACAATTTCTCTGTGTTCTATGTCAACAAAACATCGTACAATTTCTCTGTGTTCTATGTCAACAAAACATCGTACAATTTCTCTGTGTTCTATGTCAACAAAACATCGTCAAATGCCTCTGTTGTTCTATGTCAAAAGACATCGTACCATACCTCTGTTGTTCTATGTTAACAAAACATCGTACAATTTCTCTGTGTTCTATTTCAACAAAACATCGTACAATTTCTCTGTGTTCTATGTCAACAAAACATCGTACAATTTCTCTGTGTTCTATGTCAACAAAACATCGTCGAATGCCTCTGTTGTTCTATGTCAACAGACATCGTACCATACCTCTGTTGTTCTATGTCAACAAACCGTCGTACCATACCTCTGTTGTTCTATGTCAACAGAACATCGTACCATTCCTTTGTGTAAAACATTGCCATTATTGTCAGAGCAAAAGAAGAAGATTACAACACAATAGGCGACTGGTGAGAAATAACAAATTAATGTCACCAAAAGCGGCAGAAACAAACATAGTGGATTATTGAAGCTGCTTGTTGCATCCAGCACATAGAAAGCGAGTATAATTGATTCAATATTCTCATGAGATTACAGAAAACCAGTAACCAGCGTTTGCTTTTATACAGTCGAATACCTGGCATGAAGGATTTAACAAGACAAAGATGGAATGATGCATAGATAACATGCCAGCAGTAAATCCTGCATCTGTAGGGACCAATTCGTCACATCTACCACCGAGATATAAAACTGCAGACTCCCAACCCACACAGGAATCGTTCTGTTCACGGATAAGACATAATCCGGACAATAATGTTTTGTAAGCGTAAGTTTGTGCGCGCGCGCGAGCGTGTGTGTGTGTGTGTGTGTGTGTGTATGTGTGTGGCCTTTATTGTTTTACCAGGCGGTCTGTAGCAAGCAATCAGTGTGTGTGTGTGTTAGCAGCTCTTGTCAGGTGTGTTAGCAGCTCTTGTCAGGTGTGTTAGCAGCTCTTGTCAGGTGTGTTAGCAGCTCTTGTCAGGTGTGTTAGCAGCTCTTGTCAGGTGTGTTAGCAGCTATTGTCAGGTGTGTTAGCAGATCTTGTCAGGTGTGTTAGCAGCTCTTGTCAGGTGTGTTAGCAGCTCTTGTCAGGTGTGTTAGCAGCTCTTGTCAGGTGTGTTAGCAGCTCTTGTCAGGTGTGTTAGCAGCTCTTGTCAGGTGTGTTAGCAGATCTTGTCAGGTGTGTTAGCAGCTCTTGTCAGGTGTGTTAGCAGCTCTTGTCAGGTGTGTTAGCAGCTCTTGTCAGGTGTGTTAGCAGATCTTGTCAGGTGTGTTAGCAGCTCTTGTCAGGTGTGTTAGCAGCTCTTGTCAGGTGTGTTAGCAGCTCTTGTCAGGTGTGTTAGCAGCTCTTGTCAGGTGTGTTAGCAGCTCTTGTCAGGTGTGTTAGCAGATCTTGTCAGGTGTGTTAGCAGCTCTTGTCAGGTGTGTTAGCAGCTCTTGTCAGGTGTGTTAGCAGCTCTTGTCAGGTGTGTTAGCAGCTCTTGTCAGGTGTGTTAGCAGCTCTTGTCAGGTGTGTTAGCAGCTCTTGTCAGGTGTGTTAGCAGCTCTTGTCAGGTGTGTTAGCAGCTCTTGTCAGGTGTGTTAGCAGATCTTGTCAGGTGTGTTAGCAGCTCTTGTCAGGTGTGTTAGCAGCTCTTGTCAGGTGTGTTAGCAGCTCTTGTCAGGTGTGTTAGCAGCTCTTGTCAGGTGTGTTAGCAGCTCTTGTCAGGTGTGTTAGCAGCTCTTGTCAGGTGTGTTAGCAGCTCTTGTCAGGTGTGTTAGCAGCTCTTGTCAGGTGTGTTAGCAGCTCTTGTCAGGTGTGTTAGCAGCTCTTGTCAGGTGTGTTAGCAGCTCTTGTCAGGTGTGTTAGCAGCTCTTGTCAGGTGTGTTAGCAGCTCTTGTCAGGTGTGTTAGCAGCTCTTGTCAGGTGTGTTAGCAGCTCTTGTCAGGTGTGTTAGCAGTTCTTGTCAGGTGTGTTAGCAGCTCTTGTCAGGTGTGTTAGCAGATCTTGTCAGGTGTGTTAGCAGCTCTTGTCAGGTGTGTTAGCAGCTCTTGTCAGGTGTGTTAGCAGCTCTTGTCAGGTGTGTTAGCAGCTCTTGTCAGGTGTGTTAGCAGCTCTTGTCAGGTGTGTTTTGAAGCGAACACTTTCTATTCTATTCTATTTTATTCTATTATATTCTATTATATTCTATTCTATTTATGGAACAAATTCATTGCAGTTAGGAATTCCACATATCCGCTCCACTATTTGTCACATAATTAAAAACAAAAATGCATCGGCAAATTCTGTAGAAATGGTCTCTTCATGCACGTCCACTCAACAGCGACGATTCCAAACTTACCATGTCGCTTCTTGCGACACTCCTGGCAGGTAACAGTGAGTCTATTCTTTACTGCCCTCACAGTAGGGGCCCAGGTAACCAGTCACACGGACTGAATCGACCTATACAAAGTGTCCGCAAAAACACTTTTTTATTTGGAGTAGTAATAAAATCAAGACGTTGAAATATGTTTACCCCCCCCCCCCCTTTGGGGACACGTGTAGGACTAAGTCTATATACATCAACAACCTGCAGTAAACATGGATGATCTGCAGAAACGCGTGAATGAAGCTATATTCTGTATCGCGTCAGATATGTTACAGACAGTCTGGTCAATACTAGAATTGATGCTTGTCGAGTGACGGCTGGGGCGCACATTGAGAGTGTGTGTGTGTGCGTGTGTGCGTGCGTGCGTGCGTGCGTGTGTGTGTGTGTGATACCAACTGATACCACATGAAACGTTATGAACAGATGCAAATGTAGCACCGATGTATAAGAATATTGTAATAAGTTAGAAGTTTATACTTACTTAAAATCAAGCAATGTTTTTATGGACACCTTGAATACGAGTCTTAGGTCCGGCGATGAATGAGCAACGTGCACTTATATTTTCATATTTTTATACTGCAATCCCTTTCTTGTCTCTTTTAGCGTCGGTCCAATGATCTTGTTATCAACTCTCTTTAGAATTTGGTTGCACTTCCTTTCAGTTCCGCTCTTCATATAACAAGATCTGAAGCAAGATTCGCTCAGGTCTTTTAGCTACATGATGAAGGCATTCCTCGTGTATAGTTCACAAACATCTCAACACCTACTCGTTGGTCTTCCCGTAACAATATCAGCGAGATGGGGTATTGAGCTAGAAGAATACTAGCGAAGTAATGTATGGGGCTACAATTCCAGCGAGGTGAAGTATGGGTCTACAACAATATCAGCGAGGTGAAGTATGGGGCTACAACAATACCAGCGAGGTGAAGTATGGGGCTACAACAATACCAGCGAGGTGAAGTATGGGTCTACAACAATATCAGCGAGGTGAAGTATGGGGCTACAACAATACCAGCGAGGTGAAGTATGGGTCTACAACAATATCAGCGAGGTGAAGTATGGGGCTACAACAATATCAGCGAGGTGAAGTATGGGTCTACAACATTGCAAGCGAGGTGAAGTATGAGTCTACAACATTACAAGCGAGGTGAAGTATGAGTCTACAACAATACCAACTATGTGAAGTCTAGGGTTACAAAACGAGCGAGGTGAAGTATGGGCTACAACAATACCAGCGAGATGAAATCTGGGGCCATTATTCCAGCGAGGTGAAGTATATGGCTACAATACCCGCGAGGTGAAGTCTGGGGCTGCAACACCAGAGACATGGGCTATCTGGTTACAACAATACCAGCGAGGTGATATATGGGGCTACATGCGAGGTACGATCCGGGTGGAGTATGTGGCCACAACAATATCAGCAAGGTGATAAATGGGGCTACGAGCGAGGTGAAGTATGTGGCCACAACAATATCAGCAAGGTGATATATGGGGCTACGAGCGAGGTGAAGTATGTGGCTACAACAATATCAGCAAGGTGATATATGGGGCTACGAGCGAGGTGAAGTATGTGGCTACAACAATATCAGCAAGGTGATATATGGGGCTACGAACGAGGTGAAGTATGTGGCTACAACAATATCAGCGAGGTGATATATGGGGCTACGAGCGAGGTGGAGTATGTGGCTACAACAATATCAGCAAGGTGATATATGGGGCTACGAGCGAGGTGAAGTATGTGGCCACAACAATATCAGCAAGGTGATATATGGGGCTACGAGCGAGGTGAAGTATGTGGCTACAACAATATCAGCAAGGTGATATATGGGGCTACGAGCGAGGTGAAGTATGTGGCCACAACAATATCAGCAAGGTGATATATGGGGCTACGAGCGAGGTGGAGTATGTGGCCCCAACAATATCAGCAAGGTGATATATGGGGCTACGAGCGAGGTGGAGTATGTGGCCCCAACAATACCATCGACATAATGGATATAAAATA
This sequence comes from Megaustenia siamemsis, assembly GCA_032433765.1. NCBI lineage: Eukaryota > Metazoa > Mollusca > Gastropoda > Stylommatophora > Ariophantidae > Megaustenia > Megaustenia siamemsis. The sequence continues at coordinate 59,051,968 of JAVIAB010000024.1, forward strand.
GCGGGTTTTCTTTTTACTTTTGTTTAACAGGATGGGGTAGTGTGGATAACAGGTTGCTGACGTTGACACATGACTCCCCAGAGAATTAATATCACGACAGACACAAACGGAGGCGGTTTCGAGAGGTAAAAATTATACGAGGGACATGTCAAAACAGAAAATATGATTACTAAATATACAACCTCCCCTGGGTGACACTTACTCATCACAAAACATCACATTTCTGAAGCTGCCTCGGCTATCTCTTCACTCTTTTCTCTGTGGCATGCTCCATACTATCCCGTAACCATCACTTTTCTTGTTCACTTGAAGCACGATAATCTATAAACTAACAATAATAATCACATCAGCAATTATATGTTTATATTTAAAACGTTAAATACATTTGGAACATCCTGTAGGTTCAACTCAAGCTGTAACACGTTGACGATTTCCAAAGTGAGATAGGATGACACTAATAGTAATAATATTAACTGTAATAATAGTATTTGCAGCAGTGGAAATATAAAATATAAAATAAAAAATATAAAATAACAACAACTTTGATCAATTTGTTGTACTTTGGACCTGACCGCAGCTATTCTTGGTTGTAATGTTAAAAAAAAAAGGTAAAGAACCCCGTCACACCAAGTGGCGTATAGGGAATATGGTGTTAGTGACCATAATTTTTATAGATATTCAGCACATGAATGTTGGGGTAATGTGGTCGGTATCACGCCCATGCCGCTTTACTTTCCCATAAAATAAACCGGTACCCAATTAAGGCTGGGTGAGCTCAGAAGTAATGGTTATATCGAAGAAACAATCACCACCATCCTGCAGCATAAAATAAACGAGACAAATCTGAAACAAGTGAAACGTTTCGAATACTTGGGCACAATATTAACATCAGATGGGAGATGCACCACAGAAATAAAAAGCAGAATAGCTCAGGCCAAAAGAGCATTTCAGAAAATGAAAAATATCTTATGCAACAAATCTATGTCAATAGAAATGAGAAAGAGAGTTCATCTGTGCTATATAGAACCAATTCTGACCTATGGAAGCGAATCATGGATAGTAGACAAACAAATGAAAAGACAATTAGAGGCCACAGAGATGGGATTTCTCAGAAGAATGTTGAAAGTTCCCTGGACAGCTAACAAGACCAATGAGGAAGTTCTCAAAGAGGCCAACACAAAAAGGGAGCTCTTAAAAAACATCAGAAAGAAGCAATCAACATTTTTCGGGCACATCATGAGAAGAGGAAAGTTGGAATACTTGGTTACAACTGGCAAAATACAAGGAAAGAGAGGTCGCGGACGACAAAGAGAGAAAATACTGGATAGCTTGGTGTCATGGTATGGAAAACAGTCAACAACAGAACTGATGCGATGAACTGGGGATAGAAGATTGTGGAGGGACATGATCGCCTACGCCAACCGGTATGGCACATGATGATGATGAACTGAGAAGCGGTCGATAACTTGTCCTTTGTAGTCCAGTTCACTAACCACTGAGCTATCGCGGCTCCATTATTCTTGGGTGTGGTAAAGTGTAAATAATCATTACAAGTACTGCCGGGGTAATAAATACAAAGTATTAACTGGAACTAACTTCATCTCCTTCTTCTTTTCTCTTTTCACTGATACCAAAATGGTGTCGTGGTTTATATCATTTGTCGTTCTTGAGCTGCTCGAATTGTCTGAATTAGTGATTTTCCTTTGTTGTTACATGTCTCTGTCACTGCATCTATCCATCTTCTTCTGGGTCTTCCTCTTGGTCTTTTTCCATGCATTCTCGAGAAGAACGCCCTTGATGGTTATTGGTGAGGATTCATTCTGATCAGGTGGCCAAACCATTTAAGTTGTTCTATATGTTCTTGGCAGGGCTTAGTTCCTACCATTTTTCTTATGGTTATATTTGGTATTCTATCTCTTCTTGTGTTGTTTGTTACTTTTCTCAAGCATCGCATCTCACATGTATTGATCTTTTTTAAATGGGATTTAGAAAGGGTCTATGTTTGATTTTCATAGCACAAAGTTGGTATGAAAATGCTATTTATCATTTGTTGTTTAGCTGTCGTAGAAATGTTTGGATGTCTTAGCAATGGTGAAATCTGGTATGTAACACTAACTTCATAAACTAAGATAATACTAACAACCTACAATTGGATATCAAAGTCGAAGAAATAGACCTGGAGACAGTTCAGAGTTACAGTTATCTTGGGCATTCTATAACCAGTGATGGAAGATGTAAAACAGAAATAAACAAAAGGAATATATGTGAATCTATCTATTCATTGTCCTTTCGAGCCGAAGACTGCACATAGGGCAGAACTACAATCTCAAAAGCAGAAACCTTGCGTGCCAAAATGGCACATATTGCAGAGATTACAGCTTCTAAAATCTATGGTTCTGTTTCCATAACAATACTTTTTACAATGACAGCTTGTCAAGCCATCGATCAACCTCCTTAGTCGCCTCTTACGACATGCCTGGAAAGTCACAGTGTCACTATTCTTTTCTTCCCTCATAATGAGGCCCCGGTAACACACGGGAGTCATATATATTCATATATGTGAATAGGGACGGCAAAAAGTAATGTTAATGTCATGAAAAATATACTAACATCAAAACAAATAACACCAGTGCTAAAACTAAGAATAGCAAAATGTTATATCTTCTCAATATTCCTGTATGGTGCTAAAACATGGACATTAGACAAGTAAACAAATTAGGAAATTGAAGCCTCTGAAATGTGGATTTATAGAAAAATAGGAAGAATTTGACAGAAAGAAAAGAAATAAAATAATGAAGTCTTTAAAAAAAAAACTAAAACTGAAAAGATAACTACTAAATACAATTTAAGCAAGACAAATGAGATATGTGGGGCATGTTAAAAGACACAGCAGCTTACTAAAAGTAACTTTGGAAGGGAAAATACAAGATAAAAGAGGCAGAGGCAGACCAAGACTAACATGGATGAGTAACATCAAAATATGAACAAGTCAGCCTATGATAAGAACAATATATGGTCCGAAGCGGGATCGAACCCGTACTCAGTGGCACCGCGCCTTGCCACGAGAAGCCGAACGCTTGGTACACTGCCACGCAGCCAACTAAAAAAAATGACTATTGTAAGCAGTGTCTTACACGAAGGCGTTCTCATGACTATAGCATTGGGTTAAGATCACAGATCGGAAATAAATTGTATATCTGTACTTTGCTACACTGCAAGTATCTCCCAGTAGGGCTGAATACTTGTGTTGCAGACAAACATTTATAGGACGAAACAGCACGTATAGTAGTTTCCAGTGGTTATATACTGGATACAAATAATAATAAATAAATATTATTATATAGGGAACTTCCGAGGCGATAATAGGGAATAATAGAACGAATAGAATAATAGTGTACCAAGCGTTCGGCTTCTCGTGGCAAGGCGCGGTGCCACTGAGTACGGGTTCGATCCCGCTTCGGACCATATATTGTTTTGTTTTTTTTCTGTTGTTGTTTGTCTGTCATTATTTCCGAGTGCTAACACAGACTTCTTCGTTCTATTACAACCTATGATAACTTGCACTATCAAAGCAAGAGACAGAGCAAAGTGGCACTCCATAGTAGCCAACCTTCGATGCGGAGACTTCACTCAATAATGTTGAATTAACTGTAGCTATCGTGCAAATAATATTAAATCGTCACAAAAAAAGAAAACAACAAGAAAGATTCTGGACAAAGCCTTTGGTGTATTCAGAATACGATGTTAGTGCAGACATTTTCTTTTCTTTTCTTTTTTCTTTCTTTTTAACACTCGGAACATTTTTCAGTGATGTAGTCGGTATCACATCAGTGACATATTATTTTTCGAGAAAACTAAAGAGGTACCTACTTTTAGTATCGCGAATGTAGAAGTCATTGATGAGAATCGAACTCGATCTCATGTTCGAATTAGACGGTTGACTATTCACAGTTCACTACCCACAGATCACTATCCACAGTTCACTTTCAGACATGCTGTGGTGAATGCACCGTTCTGCAATGTCCATGAGGCCTGATAATGATGATCTTCTTTTATCTGGATAGTACTTATATTTCCATGGATTCACGACGGACACTTCAACTCCGCCGGATGTACCAATTGAAACTTTCATCTTAGCGCCAGGAAATATATGTTCAACTTTAGCATAAACTTTCACTATATGTGGTTGATCTATACGATGCTTCTATTTCTGTAATTCCTGACAGAACAAGACGAGTAAATTACCAGCCTAAGACAACGCTATATATTAAAATGTTTTGTATTTATCTGAACCTCGTTTCTATTTCAAGATGCGGTTGAATCACAGTTTGTGGCAATTCTTGTGTCCTAAATCGATTACTGTTTGTTGCTCGATACCAATCGTCCGCTGACATGACATGCACGCGAGGAAGTTGGATAACAACTGACATCAGTTCACTTCGAGCAAATCATTTCAGTTAACACTTTTCAGGGTTATTTATGCTCACAATGTTCTCCAGCTCGTTTGTACAGGAAAGAATAGTTTAGTTTAGTAGAAAGATCATGTTTATTGCACAACACACAACGTCATATTACTCAGATCCCTTCCTCAGCACGTTCTCCAGAACGCAGCACGACAGCCACACACTAGATAAGTCATTGACAAGTTTCAGCTCAGATGCACGAACTTTGTAACACCGGCGAAGACTTTACCCTCAAAAGCTCCTTAGTCGCCTCTTACATGTGTGGCAGGTGACAATAACCTTTTCTCCCCTCACTGTGGTCGTTCGTTCGTTCGCTTTCGTCAGCTTTGACCTCTGACGAAGTCCCACCCACTCAATTTTGTGGGACTGAATTTTGCGTGTAAAGTCTGTTTTATCCCATTACAGGATGCCCCTCGCCATGCAGGCAGATTTACTCCGACTTCAGAGGTACTAATTTTTAGGGAATTAGTAAAACCCAGGTGTCCTCGCCAGGGTACGAACCCCGGCTGTTGCCGTGGTAAGCCAACCGCCTATCGATTGCGCTAACCGGACACCCATCACTGTGGTCAAAATCCCAATATCTACACGGGCAAAAGAGAAGAAGTAGAAGAAGGGCCCCCTCAAATTCAGGGGAGTAATTGAGAAAGTGGTGTTGTGCCCATGTTTTTGAAGGTACGTGGCCAACTCGTAGGGCATTTCTTCTTGAATCCCCAATGAAGGATGGGTGAACTTAAAGACGGTCGATCAGGATTGAAACCGACCTCTTGTCCTTAGTAGACTAGTTCATTAACCACTACGCTACCACTGCTCATTGAGAAACAAGCACTAACAAAATAATACAGGGTGTTTATAAAGTCTCACTACACTTGGTATCTAGGTCAATTTGAAAAAAAATGTTTATGACGTCATCACAATATGTGCTCCCACTGTCAATGAAATTTGTTGAATAAGTTTATTGCTACTGGAAATGTGGAAGATGCTCCACGATCTGGTAGGCCTGCTGTGAATGATGAAATATGTTTAGATATCCAAGACAGAATCCTTAAAAGTCCAGACAAGTCATTAAGAAAACTGTCGCAACAAGTGAACTTACCATTGAGCACATATTGTGATGACGTCATAAACATTTTTTTCAAATTGACCTAGATACCAAGTGTAGTGAGACTTTATAAACACCCTATAGATACCAAGTGTAGTGAGACTTTATAAACACCCTATACTAGACCTATATGGAGTAAGGGAGCTGCGATAACTCAGTGGTTAGTGAACTAGACTACAAAGGACAAGAGGTCAGGTTCGATCCTGATCGACGGCTTCCGGGTTCACCCAGCCTTAAATGAGTACCGGATTCTTTCTGGGAAAGTAAAGCGGCAGCGGTGTAATACCGACCACATTACCCCAAAAATCATGTTCAGAAGGTCAGTAAAAATTATGTTCACTAACACCATATTCCATCAACGACACTTGGCGTGCGGGGTTCTTTACTTTTACTTTTACTATGTGGAGTAAAAATATCACACAAGAAAAACATAAACTTTACAGGAATGTAAATAATAATAAAGAATTCTCTGTTTGTTCAATATGACGTTTCAGAAATATGGCACGTGTGTCCATGTTTTCTCATGAACATCGTCAAATCTAATTTTGAAGTTGTTAGTACCACGTCAAGCCGGTTGGTCTTTATAAGCCATTTTCAGATCAGTGTTCAACAGTTGGCCTTTCGACTTTCGTGTTTATATTTGTTGTTTTAGATTAGTTCTTGTCTATAATATTTGTTGTTTTAGAGCAGTTCTTGTCTATAATATTTGTTGTTTTAGAGCAGTTCTTGTCTATACTATTTGTTGTTTTAGAGTAGTTCTTGTCTATACTATTTGTTGTTTTAGAGTAGTTCTTGTCTATACTATTTGTTGTTTTAGAGTAGTTCTTGCCTATAATATTTGTTGTTTTAGAGTAGTTCTTGTCTATAATATTTGTTGTTTTAGAGTAGTTCTTGTCTATACTATTTGTTGTTTTAGAGTAGTTCATGCCTATAATATTTGTTGTTTTAGAGTAGTTCATGCCTATAATATTTGTTGTTTTAGAGTAGTTCTTGTCTATAATATTTGTTGTTTTAGAGTAGTTCTTGTCTATACTATTTGTTGTTTTAGAGTAGTTCTTGCCTATAATATTTGTTGTTTTAGAGTAGTTCTTGTCTATAATATTTGTTGTTTTAGAGTAGTTCTTGTCTATACTATTTGTTGTTTTAGAGTAGTTCATGCCTATAATATTTGTTGTTTTAGAGTAGTTCATGCCTATAATATTTGTTGTTTTAGAGTAGTTCTTGACTATAATATTTGTTGTTTTATATTAGTTCTTGTCTATAATATTTGTTGTTTTGTACCTGACGAAGGCTGTTGTCGAAACGTTTGTCTTGTCACTGTGCTACATGAGCTGCTTGATGTTTGTTTTACAGATGGTCTTAAGTCGACACATCAACTTCGCTCAAAAAAAACATGCCCATAGTGCTTAGATCCTATACACAGCCCGCCCCCCCCCCCTTTTTATACTAGTGAACGCACTAAAGGTGGCTTCAAATCAGACGCACGAATTTTGTCAAAGACCTTAACCCCAGCATGCTTAACTCTCTCCGTACGGTTCGATGCACCATGCACCATACACCATGCACCATGCACCATGCACCATGCACCATACACCATGCACCATGCACCATGTACCATGTACCATGTACCATGTACCATGCACCATGTACCATGTACCATGCACCATGTACCATGTACCATGCACCATGTACCATGTACCATGCACCATGTACCATGCACCATGTACCATGCACCATGTACCATGCACCATGCACCATGCACCATGTACCATGCACCATGCACCATGCACCTTGTACCATGCACCATGCACCATACACCTTGTACCATGCACCATGCACCATGCACCATGCACCATGCACCTTGTACCATGCACCATGCACCATGCACCATGTACCATGTACCATACACCATGCACCATGCACCATGCACCATGTACCATGTACCATACACCATGCACCATGTACCATGTACCATGCACCATGCACCATGCACCATGCACCATGTACCATGCACCATGTACCATGTACCATGTACCATACACCATGCACCATGCACCATGCACCATGCACCATACACCATACACCATACACCATACACCATACACCATGCACCATGCACCATGTACCATACACCATGCACCATACACCATGCACCATGTACCATACACCATGCACCATGCACCATGCACCATGTACCATACACCATACACCATACACCATACACCATGCACCATGTACCATACACCATACACCATACACCATGCACCATGTACCATACACCATGCACCATGCACCATGCACCATGCACCATGCACCATGCACCATGCACCATACACCATACACCATACACCATACACCATACACCATACACCATGCACCATGCACCATGCACCATACACCATGCACCATGCACCATGTACCATACACCATACACCATACACCATACACCATGTTAATTTCGGTCGCGGACGTTGCGTCACACAGTGCATCACTCTCAATTTTATTTGGGTCAACTGTCATCAAACCACATTCTATTTACACGTCTTGTATCCTCTTAGTATTAGTGAAATCTAATTCTTTGCTTAATTATCTAAACATTCTTAAACAATATATTAAGTGTTAGATAAAATAAATATGTAGATTGATATTTTTTTTAAAAAATGAAACATTTTGTCTCTGAAATTTCTACCGCTAAACTGATAAAATCCTTCCATATTGAAAGAGTTAAATCACTGGAATCTGTAGAAATATGGTTTTACAGAAGAATGTTGTGAATACCATAGACAGCTAAGAAGAGTAATGAAAATGTTCTGAAAGAGGTCAAAGCAAAAAGAGAGCTAATTTCCAATATTAGGAAGAAACAATCATCATTTTTTGGCAATGTAATGAGACGGGAAGAGCTGGAATATATTGTAACAACTGGGAAAATTGAGGGACGAAGAGATAGAGGAAAGCAAAGAGAAAAAAATACCAGACAGCTTAAGAAAATGGCTTGGCAGAAGATCAACAACAGAAATGACAAATAACTGCCGAGATCGAAAGTTGGTGAGAGACACGATTACCTACGCCAGCTGGCCCGGTACTTGATGATGATGATAATGATGATTGAAAGAGTTAACAGTGGCAACGTACAACATGTAGGGCAGGTTTCAGTAGCTCAATTCTCTTCTACCCTGTCCGTGACCAGCACCCGGTAGCCACAAGATTGTCTTACTCTTCAAGACCCTGGTGTATATTTTCTGACGCCGGGCACATCCCGAAGCTTTGACAGTAGGAAGAACATCATTACAATCAAACCCTAAACGTTTGACCAATGCACAAAGAACTTCACTACACCATTACAATTTGAAATAATCACAACTCGTATTAAATTGTTCTCTCTGATTCACTTATGATGACAACCACTTGACTTTGCTTCGTGAGCTTAGCACGTAATGTTCAGGTTACAACAATTCTTGGTTGTAATGGGTGTCTAGATCTTTCTTTCTTTCTTTCTTTCTTTCTTTCTTTCTTTCTTTCTTTCTTTCTTTCTTTCTTTCTTTCTTTCTTTCTTTCTTTCTTTCTTTCTTTCTTTCTTTCTTTCTTCCTTCCTTCCTTCCTTACTACTTTATTTTTATTCTTTCTCTTTTATATTTAAGTTTGTCATTATATAATATTGTATGAAATAATATAAATCCCATTTCATGAAAACTCTCAGAACAGTTCTAGAATGGTATGTAAGCGCAATGCTATTAATGAACTTTAACAAAACAAAAAACAAACCGAGCAGTTTTTCGAGATGAAAGAGAAGAAAAAAAGTGGTATGGTCAAAATGATTTGGAGATAGTTGTCCAAGATACGAATCACAGGACGCTCCCAGTCGTAGTTCAGTCTTCACGAGCTTAGCGTTTGACTTGCCAATTTGAAAATATTAGGGAGGTGGCTGAAGAGATATGAGTAGAAAGATCACTTTACCAGTAACAAAATGTACGTAGAGATGGACAGCATTGATGCGGCATCACTGAAATCCGTTGCAGATATGTAATGTCAATGAAAATTATGTCTTGACACAACGGCCCCACTCAGAAATTTTAATGCAAAAAAAAAAAAAAAAAAAAAAAAAAAAAAAAAAAGAAAGAAAAGAAAAGAGAAAGAGATATCTGGTATTAGATCCACTGAAGAGAGGCTCTCCTGACTTAGTGTCTATTGGATCAGGCGACCACAAACTAGTTTTTCGCACAAAACTATAGAAGATAATAGCTATTCTGCATATTCGAATACTAGTTCTAGCGCTTGAATGGCTAGTAATCTCTTCATTGATTTGTTCGTGAAATATTTAATCGCACTGGTCCTAGTTTAAGAACAAGACAGTCTCTCTGAAAGCTTTGCTGCATGTCAACAATACCTCTTGGCATCTCATTGAAACAGACCGCAGGTTGAAGAAATCAATGGAGAATTGGCTTTCACACACTGCTATATCCCTGCTCATGCCTATGAATCAAGTATGGCTTGAAGACTTTCAGTATTATTATCTCAGTAACAACCTGTCAAAGCTTGAACTTTCACTGATACCGACACTTCAGAATACAGCAAGAAAAACACATTTCAACTTTTTAAAGACATTTTTTTAATTGTAATTCATTTTTCCCAGTGGGCTTAAGAACTGTCATAGATGCATGAAGAGAAATAATAAAAGACTGATATTTAATAGTACATGTATTTGAAAGAAACATATTCAGCTGTGACTGACACTGAAAGTGGTGAAAGTAAAGTGGCTGAAATCAAAGATCTTGAGGTGGCTAACCTTGATAATTTTTGGATAGCTAGAGATTTCAGATTATAGAATACAGTTGACATGATATATTGATACCAGCTTCTCATTGATGAAGTACTCATTGTTATATACAAGTAATAACAGTCCCCCACGAGTCTCAATTTTTTGACAGTGCAATCATTCAACACACTTTGTTTGAAGAAAGAAAATTAAACTCGTGAATTATGTTCCTATAAAACGGAATGTGGACATTTCGAAACGAACCACAAGATAAATTTTATATTAATTAAAAAAAAAACAATAGAGAATTGCAAGAAGCGTTAGGAAGAGAAAGAAACAATTAGAGGAAAAGAACTGTTTATATAGTAAGACACATGTCACTTTTTTAAAAGTAAAATGCTTACAAAAGTGAAAGTGCTATAAAGCTGATGATAAAGGTTAAAGGATAAAAGTGCTACATTTACAGCTTTGCGTAGGCAGGAACAACACAAAATCAAACGACATTGCTGGGAACTGGTTGGTCTGGAGGCAAAACGCAGGTCTCGAAACAGAAAGGTTGTGATTTCAAATCCCGGCTGCACCTGTTGGGTTTTTTTTTTTTTTGGTGTGATTTCTCTTTGCGGCAACCAGCCCTGGTCTCAGCAGTGAGGCCGGGCTTGAAACGTCAATTACTCATCGACGGAAAAAAAAAACAAAAGCACCTCCTAAGACGGAGTTATCTGCCTGTGTGACGAGGGACCCCTGTCACATGGCTGCCAGGGAAAAATGAATTAACACGCACAATTGAGTTTCTAGACTCTAGGGGCTTTGCCGGAGTTGAAAGCTGGAGAACTCAAAAAACAAAAAAAAAAGAACATACGTTGTGGCACATAAGGCATTCATCAGGAATAACGGGCAACACACACGCACAAATATATAAGGAAATAAAATTAATACTACATTGTAAAAAAAAAAAAAAGCATCCCCCGTCACGCCAAGTGGCGTATTGGGAATATGGTGTTGGTGACCATCAATTTTACAGACCTTCGGCACATGATTTTTGGGGTAATGTGGTCGGTATTACGCCCGTGACGCTTTACTTTCCCAGAAAAAAAAAGTAACATTTAAAATGAGTGAAATGAAACCGTGTCAGAAAGCAAATCTAAATAGCTTAATTGAAATCAGCACTAAAGAGGTCTACTACATACACAGTGCTCAATGTAGTCGCCTGAACACAATATAATATGTCAGTCTTTACAGCAATCCCCCATCTGCTGTGGGGGGGGGGGTGATTAGAGGAATGGAACATAAAGGCCGCTTGTCCTGTGCAGTCGCTGCGAAGTGTTCGGGACTGAACTTCACCCTTTATAAAGAAAACTGTTGACCCGACCGGGATTCGAACCCATCTTCTTCTTGATTTGGAGCCCAGCAAATTATCGATCCGGCCAGAGGTTCTCATGTGAGAGTGATCATGGGAGTAGATTAAAGAAAAACGAGTCAGAAACGGTAACACGTACTGTCGTCAAGTGGACTCTGTTTGCGGGGGAGGGGGGGAGAGAGAAGACGAAAGAGATGGTTACCGAGAACAGTAGCAACAGTTATATAGCAGTGTGTGTATATAGTCTATAGTTATATAGCAGTGTGTGTATATAGTCTATAGTTATATAGCAGAGTGTGTATATAGTCTATAGTTATATAGCAGAGTGTGTATATAGTCTATAGTTATATAGCAGAGTGTGTATATAGTCTATAGTTATATAGCAGTGTGTGTATATAGTCTATAATTATATAGCAGTGTGTATATAGTCTATAGTTATATAGCAGAGTGTGTATATAGTCTATAGTTATATAGCAGTGTGTGTATATAGTCAATAGTTATATAGCAGTGTGTGTATATAGTCTATAGTTATATAGCAGTGTGTGTATATAGTCTATAGTTATATAGCAGTGTGTGTATATAGTCTATAGTTATATAGCAGTGTGTGTATATAGTCTATAGTTATATAGCAGTGTGTGTATATAGTCTATAGTTATATAGCAGTGTGTGTATATAGTCTATAGTTATATAGCAGTGTGTGTATATAGTCTATAGTTATATAGCAGTGTGTGTATATAGTCTATAGTTATATAGCAGTGTGTGTATATAGTCTATAGTTATATAGCAGTGTGTGTATATAGTCTATAGTTATATAGCAGAGTGTGTATATAGTATATAGTTATATAGCAGTGTGTGTATATAGTTATAGTCTATTGTTATATAGCAGTGTATATATAGTTATAGTCAATAGTTATATAGCAGTGTGTGTGTATAGTTATAGTCTATAGTTATATAACAGTGCGTGTTTATAGTTATAGTCTATAGTTATATAGCAGTGTGTGTATATAGTTATAGTCTATAGTTATATAGCAGTGTGTGTATATAGTTATTGTCTTTAGTAATATAACAATGTGTGTACAGTTATAGTCTTTAGTTATTTAACAATGTGTGTACAGTTATAGTCTTTAGTTATATAACAGTATTAATCGGACAACGTATTTTGCAAAGAATGTCAGCGGATGTACACAATTGGGGAACTTTGCTGTTCTCTTACATGATCTCCCCTTAAGTTGTATAAGTCAATGACAGCTCTATCATTTAACTATGTCTGTCCATAGTGGTTTCCTATAAGGCTTTTCCGTTTCATAAATTCAGGATATATCGTGTCTTAAAAAATATTAATTTAAAAAAAAAATGAATAATGTTCCGCAATTTATCATGCCAATATAAATATTAATAGTATAGAGATATTAAAGATGTGAGCTAGTTGTGAGAAACCATGGGGAACATTATCACAAACAGATAATAAAGATGTGAGCTAGATGTGGGCCACCATTGTGAAGATTGTCCCAGACATATAATAAAGATGTGAGCTAGATATGGGCCACCATTGTGAAGATTGTCACTGACAGATATAAAAGATGTGAGCTAGATGTGGGCCACCATTGTAAAGATTGTCACAGACAGATATAAAAGATGTGAGCTAGATGTGGGCCACCATTGTGAAGATTGTCACAAACAGATATTAAAGATGTGAGCTAGATGTGGGCCACCATTGTGAAGATTGTCACAGACAGATATTAAAGATGTGAGCTAGATGTGGGCCACCATTGTGAAGATTGTCACAAACAGATAATAAAGATGTGATCTAGATGTGGGCCACCATTGTGAAGATTGTCACACACAGATAATAAAGATGTGAGCTAGATGTAGGCCACCATTGTGAAGATTGTCACACACAGATAATAAAGATGTGAGCTAGATGTGGGCTACCATTGTGAAGATTGTCACAGACAGATAATAAAGATGTGAGCTAGACGTGGGCACCATTGTAAAGATTGTCACAGACAGATATTAAAGATGTGAGCTAGATGTAGGCCACCATTGTGAAGATTGTCACAGACAGATAATAAAGATGTGAGCTTGATGTGGGCCACCATTGTGAAGATTGTCACAGACAGATATTAAAGATGTGAGCTAGATGTGGGCCACCATTGTAAAGATTGTCACAGACAGATAATAAAGATGTGAGCTAGACGTGGGGCACCATTGTAAAGATTGTCACAGACAGATATTAAAGATGTGAGCTAGATGTGGGCCACCATTGTGAAGATTGTCACAGACATATATTCAAGATGTGAGCTAGATGTGGGCCACCATTGTGAAGATTGTCACAAACAGATATTAAAGATGTGAGCTAGATGCGGTCCACCATTGTAAAGATTGTCACAGACAGGTATTAAAGATGTGAGCTAGATGTGGGCTACCATTGTGAAGATTGTCACAGACAGATATTAAAGATGTGAGCTATATGTGGGCCACCATTGTGAAGATTGTCACAAACAGATATTAAAGATGTGAGCTAGATATGGGCCACCATTGTGAAGATTGTCACAGACAGATATTAAAGATGTGAGCTAGATATGGGCCACCATTGTGAAGATTGTCACGCACAGATATTAAAGATGTGAGCTAGATATGTGCCACCATTGTGAAGATTGTCACATACAGATATTAAAGATGTGAGCTAGATGTGGGTCACCATTGCGAAGATTGTCACAGACAGATATTAAAGATGTGAGCTAGATGTGGGCCACCATTGTGAAGATTGTCACAGACAGATATTAAAGATGTGAGCTAGATGTGGGCCACCATTGTGAAGATTGTCACAAATAGATAATAAAGATGTGAGCTAGATATGGGCCACCATTGCGAAGATTGTCACAGACAGATATTAAAAATGTGGCTAGATGTGGGTCACCATTGCGAAGATTGTCACAGACAGATATTAAAGATGTGAGCTAGACGTGGGGCACCATTGCGACGATTGTCACAGACAGATATTAAAGATGTGAGCTAGATGTGGACCACCATTGTGAAGATTGTCTTAAACAGATATTAAAAATGTGAGCTAGATGTGGGCCACCATTATGAAGATTATCAAAGACAGATATTAAAGATGTGAGCTAGATGTGGGCCACCATTGTGAAGATTGTCTTAAACAGATATTAAAGATGTGAGCTAGATGTGGACCACCATTGTGAAGATTGTCTTAAACAGATATTAAAGATGTGAGCTAGATGTGGGCCACCATTATGAAGATTATCAAAGACAGATATTAAAGATGTGAGCTAGATGTGGGCCACCATTATGAAGATTATCAAAGACAGATATTAAAGATGTGAGCTAGATGTGAGGCACCATTATGAAGATTATCAAAGACATCGCGATGTGAAATAACGATGTAGATGTTCTTCACAAAGGAAGACATGCCATGTAGGCCTGTAACCACGCAAAGAACATCACAGTACAGAAAGTATTTGAAGTTCAAAGACTCAATTCTTTCCACGATGTTATTACTTAAATTACTTCATTGTGCCGGGTACTCCATCTTCTCTAGGCAGGTTCAACCTAGACCTTCAGGCTTGGATTGACCCCATGCTCACTCTATCATCACTCTAGCGTTACACCCCTACTCCACTAATGTCCTCATTGCAATTTCTACCTTTAGTTCTTGCTACAATTTCCTAAACTTTCTCAGAACATTCGAGGTAGTCCCCGCGAAATCACATTTACGTGGACTGCCCAACAATGCCCCACATTTCCCATTAACGTGATTTTTTTTTAACGTGTTGCTCAACACCATCCAGAAATCAAGTCCCTCAACCCATGAATCATTGAGTTGTCTCACACCACAGTAATCTTCCCTTTGCGCTTCACTATTTCACATTTGCCCTTTTGCTTCTTTCATTTTTCTGTTTAAAAAAAAAATCACACGAATCCCGGTAGTTTCTTCTTTCTTGTTGGGTAACAACTATTTTAGTGGTAAGTAATGACTCGTGGCTACAGCGGGAGAGGGGGGGGGGGGGGGGGAGAATAAATAAGTGCCTTGCGCCATTAAAAATAAAATTGCGCACACAAAAAAAATTGCAGCATTTAAGCACGGGAGGGGGGAAGAAAAAATAATCTCCGTTTTCTTTCTGGCATGTCGGTTGTCACCGGTGAACTTGAATGATATTGATTGGGCTCTCTTCCACTGTCAGAAATTGAGCGTGCGCGTACACACAAAGACACGTGTCGAAATCGTTGCGGAAGTGTGTGATTGTTGTTTGAACATAGAAAGAAAACATATTTCAGTTTATACTGGAGGTGAGTGTGAAAACGAAGTGGCGGAAAGGGGGTGGGGGGGGGCGGGGACATAAATAATCATCATCATCAAGTACCGGGCCTACCGGCGTAGGTGATCATGTCTCTCCACAACTTTCGATTTCGGCAGCTATTTATCATTTCTGTTGTTGACCTTCTGCCAAGCCATTCTCTTCAGCTTACTGTTATTTTTTCTCTTTGCTTCCCTCTATCTCTTCGTCCCTCAATTTTTCAAGTTGTTACAATATATAACATAAATAGCTCAATGTAAATAATTTATTTATTTGTATTTTACTACCTTGTTTATTTAGGTGATGTAACGATGACATATAGATATATCAGTATTGAACTTTGTCGCATGAAAGTTCATGCGAAGTACATATATTAATAGACCTGGATATTGCATGTAATTGAATGGGGACAATAGACCTGGAAATTGCATGTGAAGGAGTGAAGATAATAGACCTGGAAATTGCGTGTAAAGGAGAGAAGATAACAGACCTGAAAATGCATATAAGGGAGTGAGAATAATATATAAAACTCGATAGGTGGATGTATGGATTAATGGATGGTGATAGATAGATAGACAGACAAACAGACAGACAGGCAGAGAGACAGACAGGCAGAGAGACAGACAGGCAGACAGACAGACAGACAGACAGGCAGACAGACAGACAGACAGACAGGCAGACAGACAGACAGACAGACAGACAGATAACAGATAACAGATAGATAGATAGATAGATAGATAGATAGATAGATAGATAGATAGATAGATAGATAGATAGATAGATAGATAGATAGATAGATAGATAGATAGATAGATAGATAGATAGATAGATAGATAGATAGATAGATAGATAGATAGATAGATAGATAGATAGATAGATAGATAGATAGATAGATAGATAGATAGATAGATAGATAGATAGATAGATAGATAGATAGATAGATAGATAGATAGATAGATAGATAGATAGATAGATAGATAGATAGATAGATAGATAGATAGATAGATAGATAGATAGATAGATAGATAGATAGATAGATAGATAGATAGATAGATAGATAGATAGATAGATAGATAGATAGATAGATAGATAGATAGATAGATAGATAGATAGATAGATAGATAGATAGATAGATAGATAGATAGATAGATAGATAGATAGATAGATAGATAGATAGATAGATAGATAGATAGATAGATAGATAGATAGATAGATAGATAGATAGATAATAGATAGATAGATAGATAGATAGATAGATAGATAGATAGATATATATATATAGATAGATAGATAGAATAGGTGAAATGAAAAAAGTAGAAAAATGGCATGTTTACAGCTTTATGTAAGCAATGGAACGCACATAATCGGAAGACGTTGCGGCTCATTAGGCCTTCAGCGGGAACAATAAATAACATATACACAGATATGTAAGCAAATAAAACTAAAACTACATAACTAATAATTAAATATCCAAGCAAAATATTATATGAAATTAGAATGAAAGAACTTAACTTACAACTGCTGTGAATAGGTCCGGAATCAAATGCATGTCTATGCCTTGACCTTTTACGAGTAGTTATAGCTTGACTGCAACGATCATTAAACTTTAGATTTTATTTTAAAATTCTTTGAGACAATGAGGTAAATAATGTATATTCTGAATATGAAAATAAATACAAAAATTATGAAAGAATAAACCAGGATAATGTACAGTCTAAGTCAGCCAGAAATTGAGAGAAAAGGGGACAGAGAATTCGTCTCCAAGTACTTTTATGGCTTCAATGATCAATTCCCTGTCGCATTTTCGCTGATCCCCCTTTCCGGTAACGCAGCCAAGCAGTCCCGGTAGACCTAGCCGGCTGTCAGTTTTATAGGACCGGCAGAAATTATAAGAATCAGGGTCTTCTCCCAGCTCAGAGACCTCAGCATATGAGTCATGCCAGGAGAGAGTGACCCTTTGGTTGGCCACAGTGTCAGCGCATCTTTTCTCTGGTGCAGTTGAAAGCTGGTGGTAACAGTTATAAATAGACGAAGTGTAAATATGTTACGTTCTTCAGAGGTTTATTTCATTCAATAAAAGGTTGTATTTGCGCAACAGGTAAAGCGGAATTCTGTCCCTGGAAATACAGAAGTCCCTGGTTGAAATTGATGTTTTTATTTTTTTTTTTAAATCAAATAAAGCTTGAGAGCATTGACTCATTAAGGCGACAATGAAGGCGGATATAGCAAAGAAGTGGAAATGAGAAACTATGGTTTTTTTGCCAGAATATTTAATGCAGCATGGCACCAACAACAAGCCCCAGAAGACTGGCAACAGGCAATCATCATAACAATATGGAAAAAGAAAGGTAGCAAAAGAGACTGCAATCAATATAGAGGGATATCTCTTCTCAGCCATGTAGGAAAGTTAAACGTCAAAATCTTGGAAAAAAAGGCTGAGACCAATAATAGAACTACAGTTAAGCGATTCTCAAATGGGGTTCCGAAAAAAAACAGAGGATGTACTGACGCACTATTCACAGTAAAACAGCTTGCAGAAAAAACGACAGAACACAATCAAAACTTATACACATGAAACAATAGAAGACCTACAAGAACACTTAAACAAACTCAACAGCTCAGGCACAAAATACAACATGAAAATCAACATCAACAAAACAGAAGTCTTGAATGCCGCCAAAAATAAACAGAACATCAACATAACTATAGAAGGCAGACAACTAAAACAAGTAGAGGAATTCAAATACCTAGGAAATATAATGACAAACGATAATTCTCAAACAACAGAGATAGAATCAAGATGCAACAAAGCTTGTCAAATCATTGGACCGTTATCACCACTATTGTCAACAAGGAAATAACTCTGGAGGCAAAACGAGCACTATACAATACAATCTTCATCCCAACGTTGTGCTACCAATGCCAGACCTGGACCCTAGATACAAGAACAATAAGAAAAATAACCTCTACAGAAATGAAATGTGTTAGACGAATGACAGGAAACAGTCTGAGAGATAAGATCAGAAATGAAGAACTGAGAAAAAAGCTAGGAATAGCTCCCACCATAGAATATATAAGGAAACAACATATAAAATGATTTGGCCACGTGACAAGGCAGAAAGAACAAAACACAACACAACGAGCCTTTAAAAACCGTTGTGAGAACACCAGACTCAAGGGTCGATCACGAAAAAGATGGATCGATGGAATATTAGAAGCACTAGGAAACATAACAGCAGCAGAGGCAAACAGAAGAGCAAAAGACCGCAAATTATATTTCCCCTCGACGCTGAAAGGCAGATGAGGAAGGAAAGAAGAAGGAGATGGTTTTTTTTATGACTTAACATAAAGTACTGAAACAATCTGCGCGCGATAGCTCAGCGGTTAGTGAACTGGACTACAAAGGACAAGAGGTAGGGTTCGATCCCAACCGACGGCTTCCGGTACACCCACCCTTTAATGGGTACCGGATTTTTTTCTGGGAAATTAAAAAGCGGCACGGGCGTAATACCGACCACATTACCCCAAAAATTCATGTGCCGAAGGTCTGGAAAATGTATGGTCACTAACATCATATTCCCTAGACGCCACTTGGCGTGACGGGGGTACTTTCCTTTTTTCTTTACAAACTTAAACAATATTAAAATATGTACTGTGAATTGATATATCTGGAACGATGTTAACATCAGATGGTAGATGTATAACAGAGGCGAGATGCAAAATGGTTCAGGCATAAGCAACTTTTCAAAGAATGAGGAAGATACTGTGCAATCCATTTTTTTGACAATAGAAACAAGGAAAAAAGCTCTTAAATGTTAAGTAGAGCTAGTCTTAACATATGGATGTGAATCATGGACAAAAGGGTACCAGAAAAGAAAATCAATGGAGGCTCTCACTTATCGAGAGACTAGGGGAGAGTAAGCAACAAAGAAAGCATGTAATCAAAGAGAAAAAAACTACAACCACTTTTAACGAGATTCGAACTCAGAACCTTCTTGTCTATAGGCCGACGTGTTTGCTCTAAACCACCCAATTTCCAAAACATGGGTTCTATAGGATTACTGCTACTTCTATTCAAATAATAAAGTCTACAATGCGTCATTGACATTTGCATCAAGCTAGTACTTCTACTTGTATGGAGGTATTAAACACAGTACTATATGATCACATGAATGTCACAATCATCATCATGTTGGCGTAGACGATCATGTCCTTTCGTAATTCTTATCCACAGCGAGTAATTACAACAAGCAGCTATCCAGTAACTTCTCTCTTTGTCGTCCGCGATATCTCTTTCACTTTATTTTGCCAGCTGTAACCAAGTATTCCAACATTCATCTTCTCATCATGCCCCCGAAAAATGTTGATTTTATTCTTTTTTAGACGCTCCCTTTTTGTGGATTTTCTCGTTGGTCTTTCTGCAACATAATAGAAACAGATTAATTTATTTTTCTATTTGCATTTTATTAAATACTTAATCCCGTGAGCGTCAAAGAGCCGAGAGCACAAGGCCCACAATAAAAAACATGAAATGAAAATCATGGCCCTTCATTGTCAAAGATAATATCTGGCTCTATTCAAAATAGGCAAGAGACATGTCATGTAGGTCGAGCAGATTTTCTGTCTGATTGCAGAGATTCCGAATAAATCTTTATTAAATGCTCTATGAATATTTATTGAAATATGAAGGCCATGTTACCTTTCAGGTCAAGATGTTCGCTTTACTCTCGACGGTGATTGGTTCACATCTTATTTGAAGTGTCTAGATATTTTTATTTTATATTTCCAGTTACCCCTGTTTCGGGTTCTTTGTCCAGTAACCTCTGTTACGGGTTCTTTTTCCAGTGATCCCTGTTACGGGTTCTTTTTCCAGTGATCCCTGTTACGGGTTCTTTTTCCAGTGATCCCTGTTACGGGTTCTTTTTCTAGTGATCCCTGATACGGGTTATTTTTACAGTGATCCTTGGTCCGGTTTCTTTTACCAGTGATCCCTGTTACGGGTTCTTTTACCAGTGATCCCTGTTACGGGTTCTTTTACCAGTGATCCCTGGTCCGGGTTCTTTTTCCAGTGATCCCTGTTACGGGTTCTTTTTCCAGTGATCCCTGTTACGGGTTCTTTTTCCAGCGACTCCTGCTCCTGGTTCTATTTCCATTGACTTCTGCTCCAGGTTCTTTTTTCAGTGACTCCTGCTCCAAGTTCTCTTTCCAGTGACTCCTACTTCAAATTCTCTTTCCAGTGACTCTTTCTGAAGGTTCTATTCCCAGTAACTCCTCTCCATGTTTTATTTCCAGTGACCCCAGTTCTGAGATTGGGGATCTTAAGAACCCACTGCATTGAGAAACGGATGGCAGTAGTAGAGGCAGTAGTAGTTGTGGTAGAAGCAGAGGTAGCAGTAGAAATAGTTGTAGTAGAGGTAGTGATAGTAGTAGGAGTAGTATTAGATAAGAAGTAGAAGTATCAGAAGTATTAAATGTAGTAGTAATATTAGTAGCAATATTAGTAGCAATATTAGTAGCAGTATTAATAGTAGTAGTAGTCGTTGTGGTAGAAGTAGTAGAAGTAGTAGTAGCAATAGTAGTAGAAGTAGTGGTAGTAGTGGTAGTAGTATAAGTAGTAATAGTAATTGAAGTAGTAGAAGTAGTATTAGCAGTAGAAGTAATAATAGTAGTAGTAGAAGTAGTATTATCAGTAGAAGTAGTAACAGTAGTAGTAGTAGTAGTACACGCAGTAGTAGATGTAGCACTAGTAGTCGTAGTTGAAAAGGTAGTAGTTGTCGTAGTAGTAGTAGAAGTAATAATAGTAGTAATGATAGGTGCACTTTTTGAACCTACATTATGCTTCTGATGCTAGTCATGGACAGTTCTTGAAAAACATAGGCGAAGAAAACCATCATAAAAAATGTATGTGCACAAGTAATGGCACAAATAAAGCCAGGATGGCTAGAGTAAAATATGAAACTCTGGGGAGAAATAGTTGGAACAATTCCAGCAAACGTTGTATTCAACATAAAAGTAGTAAATGGCTTGGACATCTGAGATGACTGAAACCTAACTAACCTGTATCATGGAATATACTACACAGTTGGATGTTATTGCTACATTAGTTGATTTGTTTATTTCTATTTTACCATCATCATCATCATTAAGTGCCGTCTCCGCATCGAAGTTTGGCTACCATGGAGCGCCATTCCACTCGGTCACTTGCCTTTGATGGTGCAGATTGTCTTAAAACAATAGTTAGAATTTCTCTCCATAGCTTTCTTTGGAATGTTACGTGATGAGGATCCAATCTCTTTCACGGTGGTCTGCCATATTCATCTTTCGTGTCCTGAATATGCCTCATGTGTACCACATACTTTGCTGTTTTCGCTTTCTGTGCCGTTGATCATTTCTGATTCTTCCGCCCCATCCACCGTAACAGACTTTTTACATTCGATTTGGACATAACCGCCGGACGCCATTGTTGTCGAACTATGTGTTTACCTTTCGAACCACGAACACACGACACACACACAAATAAATTATATTCCATTTAAATATCGGTAAAGTTTACAGTCCATCCACTCGTGAGAAGTGAGATAGCAGAAGATAAAATACGTACACTGCTTCTATTATACATTCAAAGTGATTGGATGAAGCTGTTTCTTTACACTGCTTCTATTATACATTCAAAGTGATTGGATGAAGCTGTTTCTTTACACTGCTTCTATTATACATTCAAAGTGATTGAATGAAGCTGTTTCTTTACAATGTTTCTATTATACATTCAAAGTGATTGAATGAAGCTGTTTCTTTACACTGCTTCTATTATACATTCAAAGTGATTGAATGAAGCTGTTTCTTTACAATGTTTCTATTATACATTCAAAGTGATTGAATGAAGCTGTTTCTTTACACTGCTTCTATTATACATTCAAAGTGATTGAATGAAGCTGTTTCTTAAAATAAAATATAAAAAAAAAACCTTCTGTGGTTAAACATTTAATATTGAAACCCCACTCTCTCCCCTCCCCGATTTAGCAGCCTGTATTATTATTATTACAATTATTAGTTGCCAAACTGTTCTTCATACATAAATATTTACTGCGTCAGGCACTATTGTGGAAACCCTCTGGTAAAAGACAACAAGGTAGACTAAGAGAATCACTACGCAAAAACAATTACTAGGAAAGGCTCAACCAGGGAACTAAGAAACAAGAACAAGCAGCAGACCATCAATCGTGAAGAACTATGATTTTTGCCCTATGTGCCAGCTCCGGTCAGAGAGGAAAAAGAATATGAATACAAAAATTATACTCTTTGCGTGTGGTGTCACAAACTGAAAGCACTTCTTTACAATGTATCACTTTAAAGAATTAGTGGAATGTACAAGGCTCATGACATAATCAGCCATAAACAACTAAACATTTATAAGTAAAAAAAAGTGAAGTCCCGTCACTCTAAGTGGCCTATAGGGAATATGGTGTTAGTGACCATAATATTTATAGACCTTCGGCAAATGATTTTTGGGGTAATTGGTCGGTATTACGCCTGCGCCGATTTACGTTCCCAGAAATAATCCAGTACCCATTTAAGGCTGGGTGAACCCGGAAGTCGTCGATCAGGATCGAACCGATCTCTAGTTCTTTGTTGTCCAATTCACTAACCACTGAGCTATTGCTGCTAACATTTATAAGGTGAGAGCTAAATTACCATTTTGATATGAAAACAAACAACTGTGACTAAACGAAGATATCCTGCTACAGAACGATCCAGTCGAGCAGTAGGTACAGTATACGGATGGAATCAGAATGACTAAATGCATGCAAAATGACAACTGAAACAGCACAATTAGCGATGACAAGAAGCTACACCCAACGCCTCTCTGCAATAGCTCAATTGAGAAGTAAATTAACAAAACAAGACGTAACCGTAATGATAAATATTAGTTGTCGTATCACAGCTGTTTGTTTCTGTTACTTTAGTTGATTTTCTTGTTTATGTCTTTCTGGGAAGATAAAACAGACATGCTTGTTCTAACATACATCCAAAGTGATTCGAAAATGTTGTATCTTGAAATAAAAAAAAAATTGTGGTTAAAAACTGAGTATTGCACGCTTCCGAAACTTAGTTTTGCCAATCTTTGATATTATTATTGCGAGCATTAAGATTCTAAAATATCAGTCATAGACAAAGATTGAGTTTAGCTAAAACATTTTACATTTTGTATTTTGTGTCACAAATTGAAACCACTTCCTAAAAATATCAGGTTAAAGAATGAGGGGAATTTTCTAGGCTCAGAACATCTTCTACCATAAATATTGCACAAGTTTCGAAGGTGATAACTAAAATTCCACTTTGAGATGTTAACGAACAGCTATGTGCAGTAATAGTTGTAATAGAGCAGTAGCTAATGCTTCTTGAAGTTTACATTGTATAGTGCCACTAGAGGAATTGAATTCATTAATTGAAAGAAAAAACCGAACAATGACACAAACAATTAAGAAAAAAATAGGTAAAAGAAACGATCGCACAATTTAATTCATCCTGGCTTTTATTCTGTTTCATCTCAAACAGCCGGAAATAAAAGAAACAACCAAAACCGACTCATACATGCAGCAGCATAAAGAAAATAAAATGTCATGAATACTGAATGAAGGATAAAAGAAATTAGTCATCACAGCAACGCTCAACTAACGTTATTTAAGCGTCCTCGACTATAAGGAGGAGGAATCGGGGCAACGTAAAAGTACGTTGTGTTACTGATTCAATGATATATAGCGATAAAGAAAAATCGTTAAGTTATACGAAGTAGTCCAAACATGTTCAAACAACCCCATCAGAGCCTCGACTACTGCCAGAGAATTCGTCCAATCAACGGGAATCAAAGATCTTTTCTGTGAAGAAAAAATTGCGAACTATTAGTGACCTCTTTGACCGTTCCGTAGATTTTCTGTGGATTTGAGTCAATACTTCCTGAAAGCTGAGAGGTACTTTGTGAAAGGATCGAGCGCGTACGGGCAACTCTCAATTTCGGTGTGATATGGTCTAAATCAGAGATTCCCAATCTTTTATTAGGGGAACCACCCAGTTTGGGAGGTTGAGTGGTCAAGCTGTTTCTGGTGGATACTATTGGTTTCACATCTGCATTACACTCTTTCTGTGCACTAGCCATCCACAAATCTTTACTAAAAAGGACTATTTGCATTTATTGAACCTCACCAACCTTTTATGTCATATATTCATATTAATCAACCATTTAGTATCTCACAAATTGAATTATACCACATATTGTAGTAGTTGTAGTTAGTCGAAGGCCCCGGTATCACCGCAAACGAATTAAAATCCATAATTGATCAACCACCCGTACCAGTGAAATGATTGGAATTAAAACACGTCTCATTGAAGGATCCAAACAAAGACAGGCAGCTGCGGTCCCCATCGTAGCAGATACAGTATACGCCAAAATACATAAAGCCAAGCGGCACCGAAAGTGAACGAAGTCGAACTGTTCTTCGTAATACAATATCATCATTCATCGTAAGATATAGGAATATCGAACCACAATCCGAATGAAATACACAGCTCACGGTGTCACAGAGCACTAAACTCAGTAGCTCCAGCAGCAAACCGGACTCGGAACATGAGGAAACTGAAACAAACAACACTTTTCAGACACAGCCTCAACGGTTCTTCTCGCCTATCCGTCATATTGACTGGAAGTTCTAGTCACATATCTATCCCCAATTTAAGCTTCAATCCATTGATAGCACAAATGTTTCTTCAAAACCCTTCATTACACAAATAAATCTCTACGAACCTTTTATTTCCCTTATTCGCCTTTAAAACCCTTTATTTCAATCTTTGCTATCAATTAGTTGACAATATTATTATTATTATTAGTTATTATAACCACTTTATTTATATCAAAAGCTGATCTTGTCATCTTTCTTCGTTCCTTAAACTTATCCCACAAATCCCTTGATTTGTCCGGGGCCTTGGTAGTCTAGTTGGGTAACCACCCGACTGGACTACCGACGTTCGGACAACCCGTGTTCTATTCCCGCTGGGAGCAGTGTGAATTGTACTCGTGGTTTGAAAAAAATATACCCCCACAGTAGACCCAGCTGTTGGTAGAAATGGTTACCATGGTATTTCCCTGGGAAGAGGATGTCGCCTCGCATCGTGAGTTTCGATGCTTGAAGCGATACTATCCAGAAATCTCCGAACATTTCTGGATAGGCGGCCGAGAACATATGGGTGGAAACTCGCGTGCTAAGACGCCGATTCAAGTCTCGTACTTTACCTTTACCTCTATCCCTTGATTCGGCATTGTCTTGTTTTCATAAAATCATTGGGGGACTCGTTTGAAACTCTCGAGGCAAGACGTCGGTGTCGAGACAGAGCGGTTGTGAGTTCAAGTCCCAGTTGCACCAGTTGGGAATTTTTATTTCTGATTTCTCTCTGCGGCAACCACCCCTGGTCTCAGCAGCTAGGCCAAGCTTGAAACGTCAATTACTCATATTCTTCTTTTCTTTCCTTCCTCATTTGTCTCAGCATCGAGGGGAGATATAATTTGCGGTCTTTTGCTCATCTATTCGCCTTTGCTGCTGTTATGTTTCCTAGTGTTTCTAATATTTCATCAATCCATCTTTTTCGTGGTTGAACAACATGCCCATATTCCTACCGTATCATTACATGAGAACAACAAGTCCATATTTCTACCGTATCATTACATGAGAACAACATGTCCATATTCCTACCGTATCATTACATGAGAACAACATGTCCATATTCCTACCGTATCATTACATGAGAACAACATGGCCATATTCCTACCGTATCATTACATGAGAACAACATGTCAAATTCCTACCGTATCATTACATGAAAACAACATGTCTATATTTCTACCGTATCATTACATGAGAACAACATGTCCATATTTCTACCGTATCATTACATGAGAACAACATGTCCATATTCCTACCGTATCATTACATGAGAAAAATAAAAAAAAAAATGGTATGTAAGAAGCTTTACGTGACAAGTGGACGACACAGACTAAACAACGTTTCGGCTCAATAGGCCTTCATCAGGAACAAACAATAAACACACACACACAAAACTGATAACGAAACAACCAAAACAAAAACAATCGAAATGTGTTAAAGAAAACAACAACTATAAATAAAACTATCCTGTGAAATCCAAAATAAAATCGTAACCAAGTGCGGCTGTCGTGAACGTCGAAAATCGTGCCAAAAAGTGCGTAAATGTAAACAGAACCAGAGGAGTTAACACAGGGGTCAGTGTGCAAACACAAAGGAGAAAGAATCGAATAGTAGTCTGACAGGTGTAAAAAGACGCTAAGAGTGAGATGTTTGATAGTGGGGTACAGTAAAAATAAATGAGGGGTAAGAAGCACAGAAAAAATTTATAGAGGAGAAAACCGAAGTGTCTCATAAGGGACTATCTATCTCTATCTATTGAGAGCCGTAACCGGCCCATAGTAGACCAAGATACACTTCTCCTATATGAATTTTTGTTCTAAGTTTTCTTTTATATTTTAAAAGCATGGCATATTAAGTAGACCAAAGAACCCAAATATGTGTGAAGTAGAGAAGAATTCGCTATGCAAAATGCGGAAGGAGCAAGCAAAAAGAATAGCCTATGCGTATGATTGTGTGATACTAATTCATACCTCTAAAGGGACTAGAGGAGAAGAACTATAAAAAGCATGGCATAGTAAGTAGACCAAAGAACCAAATATGTGTAGTAGAGAAGGCTATGCAAAGGGAAGGAGCAAGCAAAAAGAAACTATGCGTATGAGTGTGATACATTCATACCTCTCGGGGTCAGCGAACCATACTGGACTTAAGGCGATTTTCAAAGTATAGCGGCTGCGGTCGCCAGAGTGACAAAGGACAATACCAGTGACACGGATGTCGTCTTTGCCCTTGTGATCAGGGGAGTTGAAGTGGGAAGATACCGGAGTACCAGTATTTTGTTGGACATCACATAGATGTTCACAAAATCTTTCCGCTAATCTTCTCCCAGACTCACCAATGACCTATATTGTGTCACTGGTATTGTCCTTTGTCACTCTGGCGACCGCAGCCGCTATACTTTGGAAAATCGCCTTATAGTCCAGTATGGTTCGCTGACCCCGAGAGGTATGAATGTATTACACTCATACACATAGTTTCTTTTTGCTTGCTCCTTCCCTTTTGCATAGCCTTCTCTACTACACATATTTGGGTTCTTTGGTCTACTTACTATGCCATGCTTTTTATAGTTCTTCTCCTCTAGTCCCTTATGAGACACTTCGGTTTTCTCCTCTATAATTTTTTTCTGTGCTTCTTACCCCTCATTTATTTTTACTGTACCCCACTATCAGACATCTCACTCTTAGCGTCTTTTTACACCTACAAGTATACTATTCGATTCTTTCTCCTTTGTGTTTGCACACTGACCCCTGTGTTAACTCCTCTGATTCTGTTTACATTTACGCACTTTTTGGCACGATTTTCGACGTTCACGACAGCCGCACTTGGTTACGATTTTATTTTGGATTTCACAGGATAGTTTTATTTATTGTTGTTGTTTTCTTTAACACATTTCGATTGTTTTTGTTTTGGTTGTTTCGTTATCAGTTTTGTGTGTGTGTTTTTTATTGTTTGTTCCTGATGAAGGCCTATTGAGCCGAAACGTTGCTTAGTCTGTGTCGTCCACTTGTCACGTAAAGCTTCTTACATACCATTTTTTTATTTTTTTATTTTTCCTTATATTCAGCTTTACTGCAGCTTCGCATTTTTATGCCTTAACTCATTACATGAGAACAACATGTCCATATTCCTACCGTATCATTACATGAGAACAACATGTCCATATTTCTACCGTACATGAGAACAACATGTCCATATTTCTACCGTACATGAGAACAACATGTCCATATTTCTACCGTACATGAGAACAACATGTCCATATTCCTACCGTATCATTACATGAGAACAACAAGTCCATATTCCTACCGTATCATTACATGAGAACAACAAGTCCATATTTCTACCGTATCATTACATGAGAACAACATGTCCATATTTCTACCGTACATGAGAACATGTCCATATTTCTACCGTACATGAGAACAACAAGTCCATATTCCTACCGCATCATTACATGAGAACAACAAGTCCATAGTTCTACCGTATCATTACATGAGAACAACAAGTTCCTTTTCCCTCACTCCCACGCTCCTACTACATAATTAGAGCGCCGACTTCTCGCAAGAGATGATATCAACAAATTTAAGAACCCCTGATCAAACCAGAAAAAAAAAATGGGGAGAAGACGATCGACCAACGATTAAACTCATCAGTCTATCCTTCTGCGGTCAAAGATTATCTCTGGCAAACGCAGACGACTTGGTAAATTTGGGTTCCTGGAAGTCCAAGACACGGAGAGTAGGTAATTCTTTTAGTGTCTTGAAATATTTGTACAGAATGTAAATACGTTATTGTAATAAAGAGACCGCGCTCTCCGCTATTTGAACGCTTGATTCAGTTTGTTTCTGTCAAAGATGAAGATAGAACAACTGGTTTCGAGTGCTGAGATAAAAATGAGAGGTACCAGACATTTAGGTCAAGAACACTTGCAAGAATTAGATCTTTCTGACTCTAATTTGACTGAATCGATCTTAGTTAATAGGCAATGTTCTTCCATTTTACAAGTAAACAGTGAGAAGGAGAATAAATTAGACAGTCAGTGACCTGTGATCATTGTAGCAATTTGTTGGATTATGAATATCATTCATATTGAAACCCAAAGTCTGGCTCAATGTATTCATGTCTGTTTTCTACATAATTCTACTCCTGGCTGTACTTGGTCTGCCTATTTATTGAACTCTCTCCGCAGACCACAGCACGATAGCTCTGCTCTTGTGATACAAGAAAATTATAAGGAAACAAAAATTGATATGACAGGGGAGATGTTAATATTATTACATGATGTAAAGTGAAGGCAGTCCCATAGTGATTACTATTTGATAGTGAAGTGTTAGTGGTTTCATTTTACTAAACCTAGCTTCATGAGCCAGTTCCCCTCCCCACTGCGTCGTGAATATCTCTGATCCCAATTCAAAGAGACTGGATGGACCCTGGGAGCATTTTTGGTCGGAAAATGTGTTGTGCTTCAACTGGTATTTCAACTCCGAACTTTCGAATCAGTAGACGAGTTCAAATAAATGATAGGAAAGATGAACTACTACAAAAGAGAAGTTCTAGCTAGAGATAATCCACATTTTTTGTTTATAAATAATTAAGTCACACCTGAATGATAACATGCGGTGACGAGATCAAAACTAGAGAAGAGAAGGAAATATATAGAAACCCTTGAGTGCGCTTTTTAAAACACAAAATGGCGAAAGAGATAAGAGATGGAGAAGAAGAAAAAAACAGAAGATAAATAATTTTAAATTGTTGGAAGATGTACGTGAAGAAAGACTGAAATACAAACATGATTTTAAAAATAACTTTAATGGGAACGAAACTGATCGCAAAAGTTGTCAAAAGATTTGTTAAAAAGTTACAGATTGGTTTACCGCGTGTCACCATCACTTAGAGTTACACAAATATACAAAAGATTTGTTAAAAAGTTACAGATTGGTTTACCGCGTGTCACCATCACTTAGAGTTACACAAATATACAAAAGATTTGTTAAAAAGTTACAAATTAGTTTACCGCGTGTCACCATCACTTAGAGTTACACAAATATACAAAAGATTTGTTAACAAGTTACAGATTGGTTTACCGCGTGTCACCATCACTTAGAGTTACACAAATATACAAAAGATTTGTTAAAAAGTTACAAATTGGTTTACCGCGTGTCACCATCACTTAGATTTACACAAATATACAAAAGATTTGTTAACAAGTTACAGATTGGTTTACCGCGTGTCACCATCACTTAGAGTTACACAAATGAAAACTGAAAACTTGCAGGGTTTTTAATCCGACACAAAGCGTAGTGGGTGTCCGGTTAGCGCAATCGATAGGCGGTTGGCTTACCACGGCAACAGCCGGGGTTCGTACCCTGGCGAGGACACCTGGGTTTTACTAATTCCCTAAAAATTAGTAGGAGCCGCGATAGCTCAGTGGTTAGTGAACTGGACTACTACGGACAAGGGGTAGGGTTCGATCCCAACTGACGGCTCCGGGTTCACCCAGCCTTAAATGGGTACCGGATTTTTTCTGGGAAAGTAAAATCAGCACGGGCGTAATACCGACCACATTACCCCAAAAATCATGTGCTGAAGGTCTGTAAAATATAGGGTCACTAACACCATATTTCTCTATACGCCACTCGGCGTGACGGGGGGTAAAAAAAAAAAAAAAACAAAGCGTAGTAGGCTAATGGTTTGACAAGCTATTTTTCTCTATATTGTACATAAGATTATTATTTTTAATATGCTTGCCATTGTACCGTGTCTGTTCTTATTGCCTTCAACTGTTAGTGCGTTCAATCTTGTATTTACTTTCACCAGTGGACGACAGATAACCTTCGCCGGACTAATCCTAGTAATTGCAACATTGTCCAGACTTAAAGCAATGTCTGACGGGGGAATCCGCTCGATTTATTGACACAGTCTAAGAAAAGAGTTGATCAAATTCTCATAGGGCGCAATGAGATGTAATATTGGACTTGATATCTCCAATACCCAACTAGGAATATTTTTTTTAATTTCTTTTTATTAGCAACTTTGGCACTGACAACAAGAAGTAAAACATGACAGATACATTCTGTAAAGTTTTGTTCGGCAATAATAAAACATGACAGATACATTCTGTAAAGTTTTGTTCGGCAATAATAAAACATGACAGATACATTCTGTAAAGTTTTGTTCGGCAATAATAAAACATGACGGATACATTCTGTAAAGTTTTGTTCGGCAATAATAAAACATGACAGATACATTCTGTAAAGTTTTGTTTAGGCAATAATAAAACATGACGGATACATTCTGTAAAGTTTTGTTCGGCAATAATGAAACATGACAGATACATTCTGTAAAGTTTTGTTCGGCAATAATGAAACATGACGGATACATTCTGTAAAGTTTTGTTTAGGCAATAATGAAACATGACGGATACATTCTGTAAAGTTTTGTTTAGGCAATAATAAAACATGACAGATACATTCTGTAAAGTTTTGTTTAGGCAATAATAAAACATGACAGATACATTCTGTAAAGTTTTGTTCGGCAATAATGAAACATGACGGATACATTCTGTAAAGTTTTGTTCGGCAATAATGAAACATGACGGATACATTCTGTAAAGTTTTGTTCGGCAATAATGAAACATGAGGGATACATTCTGTAAAGTTTTGTTCGGCAATAATGAAACATGACGGATACATTCTGTAAAGTTTTGTTCGGCAATAATAAAACATGACAGATACATTCTGTAAAGTTTTGTTCGGCAATAATGAAACATGACGGATACATTCTGTAAAGTTTTGTTCGGCAATAATAAAACATGACGGATACATTCTGTAAAGTTTTGTTTAGGCAATAATGAAACATGACAGATACATTATGTAAAGTTTTGTTTAGGCAATAATGAAACATGACGGATACATTCTGTAAAGTTTTGTTTAGGCAATAATAAAACATGACGGATACATTCTGTAAAGTTTTGTTCGGCAATAATAAAACATGACGGATATATTCTGTAAAGTTTTGTTCGGCAATAATAAAACATGACGGGATACATTCTGTAAAGTTTTGTTCGGCAATAATAAAACATGACAGATACATTCTGTAAAGTTTTGTTTCGGCAATAATAAAACATGACGGGATACATTCTGTAAAGTTTTGTTCGGCAATAATAAAACATGACAGATACATTCTGTAAAGTTTTGTTTCGGCAATAATAAAACATGACAGATACATTCTGTAAAGTTTTGTTCGGCAATAATAAAACATGACAGATACATTCTGTAAAGTTTTGTTCGGCAATAATAAAACATGACGGGATACATTCTGTAAAGTTTTGTTCGGCAATAATAAAACATGACAGATACATTCTGTAAAGTTTTGTTCGGCAATAATAAAACATGACGGGATACATTCTGTAAAGTTTTGTTCGGCAATAATAAAACATGACAGATACATTCTGTAAAGTTTTGTTTCGGCAATAATAAAACATGACAGATACATTCTGTAAAATATTGTTCGGCAATAATGAAACATGACAGATACATTCTGTAAAGTTTTGTTTCGGCAATAATAAAACATGACAGATACATGCTGTAAAGTTTTGTTTCGGCAATAATAAAACATGACAGATACATTCTGTAAAGTTTTGTTCGGCAATAATAAAACATGACGGATACATTCTGTAAAATATTGTTCGGCAATAATGAAACATGACAGATACATTCTGTAAAGTTTTGTTTCGGCAATAATAAAACATGACGGATACATTCTGTAATGTTTTGTTCGGCAATAATGAAACATGACGGATACATTCTGTAAAGTTTTGTTCGGCAATAATGAAACATGACGGATACATTCTGTAAAGTTTTGTTTCGGCAATAATGAAACATGACGGATACATTCTGTAAAGTTTTGTTTCGGCAATAATAAAACATGACGGATACATTCTGTAAAGTTTTGTACGGCAATAATAAAACATTTCCACTTTGTTAGTACTCGTCATTTCCAGAATTCAAAATCTGGCCTAACAGAATGCATTTGCACCCATTGTGGTCGTTAAACTGTCTCTGCTCTGCTTGTTTTTCACATCATCCACTCAACCTACTTATTCTTCTTTCCTTCCCTATTGTTCTTTCAGCGTCTGTGGAGTTACGGTCCTTTGCTCTTATGTTGACTTCTCTTGCTGCTATGTTTTCTATGTTTTTTATGTTTTCACGTGATCAAACAATGTTCTCTGTTGTTTCTTTATATATTCAATAGCTGAAACTGCTCTTAGCTTTTATTTTATTTCCACATTTATGACCGTATCTCTTAAAGCTATTGCCTGTCGTGTGTCTAATACATTTAATCTCGGCAGTGAGTATTTTTCTGATTTTTCAAACATCTAGAGTCAAGACATTGACAATACAACTTTGAGATGAAGATTAATTCAAACAATTTTGGTAGGGACTTGTGTGTGTACTCGTTTCTGTATCGTACCAACGTACGTGAACTATTCAGCTCAACCACCTGCCTACTATCACTGCAAGCATTCTCCCTTGCTAGTACTTTTTGTTCACTCCTGACTACTGATTTCATTGATTTGGTGGCCTAAATATAAAAGAGAATAATCCATTTGCAGATTAAATAATGACAAATGTCATATTTATGGTACTATTGTTATCCAGTCGTTATCACCATAAACGACCAAATGAAAACAAGTCTACTAAGATACATTTAATTTCTGCATTCTGCTGTCTATTTGTTGTTTAGATTGACAAATTGCACTAGAAATATAACGCGTTTACAGTAGCGTCAAAATGTGTGAATTTGAGGCTTTATGGAGATAAGAACTAACACACCAGAAAAAAAAAACATATTTATTTGAAATGCAGCCTGGGAACTGTTGCTTTATTATTTAGAAAAAAGTAAGAAAAGGTCAGGACAAGAAATGATAAACTCAGGTCTGAACATGTGGTTCATATCTCGCTAACAAGCCGTTGTTTTCACAACAAAAATAACCACCCGTGTGGTGAAATGTTGTTAGACGCTTGACGGGAAGCAGGTCGAGAGATAAGGTCAGAGAAGTCAAGGATTAAGAGAAAATGTTCACAATAATTCCAACAGTTTCATACTTAATAGACAACAGATAAAGCGGTTTTGGTCACGTGATAAGACAGATGAAAGTATGATATAATGAGTCGCCAATAAATAAACAGAAAGAACATCAGATTTAGGAAAAGATAGGAAAACGGTGAACTGATGGATTATTAGAAACACTAAATAAACAACAACAGCAAAGGAGGTCAAGAGAACAACCAATTACAGTAAACTATATCTCACTTCTACGCTGGAGGGCAAATAAAGGGGAAAAAAAGAGGAAGAGGAATAGGAAGAAAAAGAAGAAGAGGAATAGGAAGAAAAAGAGGAAGAGGAATAGGAAGAAAAAAAAGAAGAGGAATAGGAAGTAAAAGAAGAAGAGGAATAGGGAGAAAAAGAAGAAGAGGAATAGGAAGAAAAAAAGAAGAGGAATAGGAAGTAAAAGAAGAAGAGGAATAGGAAGAAAAAGAAGAAGAGGAATAGGGAGAAAAAGAAGAAGAGGAATAGGAAGAAAAGAAGAAGAGGAATAGGAAGAAAAGAAGAAGAGGAATAGGAAGAAAAGAAGAAGAGGAATAGGAAGAAAAGAAGAAGAGGAATAGGAAGAAAAGAAGAAGAGGAATAGGAAGAAAAGAAGAAGAGGAATAGGAAGAAAAGAAGAGGAAAGTGTTTGTGTGGAAGTTTGGAGTTGGACGATGAGGATGGGGAGTAATTGATAAAAGACAAGCTTGAGCTAACCGCTGAGGGCCACAAAGAAGTGCACAGAGAACAAGAAGTAAGTGATAAACTTTACTCAAAGAAGGAATTATAGAATGTCTAACGCTGAACGAAACTTCAGTTTGTACTAACTGGGAGAAAATACATGTGATGGTGCCACAATGGTGTTCTAACTTTGCTGCGGTTCTTATAGGCATCAACTCGTCGAAGACAATGTCGTTGACAATTTTAGTGAAAACCTTTGAAAATGTGTGAAAAAGATTAAACACGAGAGACATATTTTTAAGTAATGAATCTCAAAAACAGACACAAGAAACAAATACTAAAATTACTGTGAGTATTGGTAATCAACGTTTGAGTTGGGATAATAAATGAGCCATTGATATAATAATCTTGAGGAAAGAAAATTTGAAAGACATTGGAGAAGTCGATATAATGAAGATATTGATGAATTAAATATTCATCATCATCATCCAGTACCGGGCCTGCTGGCGTAGGTGATCATGTCTCTCCACAACTTTCGATCTCGACAGTTATTTATCATTTATGTTGTCGACCTTCTTCCAAGCCATTCTCTTAAGCTATCTGGTATTTTTTCTCTTTGCTTCCCTCTATCTCTTCGTCCCTCAATTGTTCCAGTTGTTACAATATATTCCAGTTGTTCTCTTCTCATTACATGGCCAACAAATGATGATTGTTTCTTCCTAATTTTGGAAATTATCTCTCTTTTTGCTTTGGCCTCTTTCAGAACATTCTCATCACTCTTCTTAGCTGTCCATGGTATTCTCAACATTCTTCTGTAAAACCACATTTCTACAGACTCCAGTGATTATCGTGTCTGTTGTCTTATTTTACACGATTCACATCCATATGTTAAAACTGGCTCTACATAACATTTAAGAACTAATTAAATATTAGAATTAAGTATAATGCTCTGTTCAGCTGGTTAGACGATGGATGTAGCCCGCTTTCAAAAAATAAGTTTTAAGCTACTACTAGTCGTGCACACTTAGAATTAGTAACCGTAACCACGTCTTATCACCAACGTTTAATTTTTTATTCTCCCTGTTGAAAGCTTTACCGCAGCTCCGCACACTCAAGTCAGTTATTGCTAAACAATTTCTTACAGTTACTTTGGTGTATGTGCAAGCGTTTATAACTTGTTGCGAGTTATCCTAGCGTGCACTTTACATCGAAGGTAAAGATAATTGCAATGCTGCAGTAAATCTGGTAGTAGGAACAAATAGTGGGGTGTAACGTACACCACTATAAGGTCTGGTGACTGCTTTACAAAATAGAAATACGAGAAAATACTGATGTTTTGGTCTACATGCGACCTTTCCTCTTTGGAAGATTGTCAATTTGTGCGTCAGTCCCTCATCACGCTTAAGATATTATGTTATGTTATATTATGCTATGCTATGTTATGTTATGTTATATTATGCTATGTTATGTTATGTTATGTCATGTTATGTTAATTAAAATTAGGGTCATCATCACAGAACTTTGTACACATCCAAAGGTGCTCTGATCGTCTCCTAAAAATGTCCATCAGCACACAGTTTAGCCATTTCTGTGTTGGCTGACAAATCTTCTCATCCATCCAGAATAGCGCTCTGTCATGGCAACAGCGGTCTTTACCCGCAGTTCACACATTCTAGACAGTCATGTATTTGTACTTCTGTCAAAATCCTTTGTTCTGCTCTTCTCTCGTAGATTGTTGTTAATATCTGCCCGATCCATTGGCTCTCTACCGAACCAGCCTGTCTGTCCGCTCTCTCATTGTCCTCACAACATCAGCGTGGCTCGGGACATAAATGAAGGTTTTACTGCAAATCTTGGATCTATGTAATGACTCAAGCCATTGTTGACGACATGTCTCTCTACTTTGCGGATCATGTCCATTGAGTCGCTCAGCACATATACAAGTTACAAACAATTCCACGACAAAAGAAATACTAAAATGCTGAAGTATATGTTGATATCAACGTCGTTACCTTCCTTCTCAATATTCCTGTATGGTGCAGAAACATGGACATTAGACAAGAAAACAGAACAGAAAATTGAAGCCTTTGAAATGTGGATTTATAGAAGAATAGGTAGAATTGGATGGAAAGAAAAGATAACAAACGATGAAGTTTTAAAACAACTGAAAATAAAAAGAGAACTACTAAATACAATTAAGACAAGACAAATAAAATTTTGGGGGCATGTTAAATGACACAACAGCCTAATAAAAGTAATATTGGAAGGGAAAATGCAGGGTAAAAGAGGCAGAGGCAGACCAAGACTAACATGGACGAGTAACATCAAAAGATGGACAAGTTAATCTATGTCAGTCTGCACCATCAAAGCAAGAAACAGAGTAGAATAGCGATCCATGGTAGCCAACCTTCGTTGCCGAGAAGGCACACGATGATGATGATGATGATGTTGCTATGTAAAAATTGTCTTCTCATGTGACGATCATCTCCCATATTGCTGTAAACTTTAGTTGTAATTGTAGATTTGAAAGAAACTGAACTCAAAACAGAGTCAATGTTTTATAGGATATAAATCTCTATATATCATAAGCAGGTAGAGTTGATTGCACAGAACAGAGACAAATGGCGAGATTTGATGAAAGATCTTTACAAGGATTGAAAACTGCTAGAATAAAAATTTAGATAAGAGAAAGAGTATCTGGGTCTATGCCATATGGCCGGCTACGGCTCCAAAGGTCAACAAACAGACAGACAGACAGATAGATTCATTCATTTATGTAGTAAAAATACAGTAACATTTATTTATTTGTGACCAAAATGACATGAATTTTAAAGAATTAAAATTCACTGTGACAATTTTTTGAGTGGCAAATTCTCTTTCTTCGTGTGTGACTAAGAAAATCGAGATTTCTGTTACTGGGTTACGCAAAGTTAACTTGTAATAGAATCAGTCGAACGTGAATGCAACAATTGTGAAAAGTGTAATCGTTTAGCAATAACCCATATATTTACTGACATTTGTAACAAATTATAAGGTAAGCGAGTACATACATCAGCAAAGTACATACTGGTTTGTGTAACAGCCACTTTCTGTAGCTTGAACTCCAGACACAATTACTGCCCCTAGCATAGGTTGTTATTATATAGGTCTCGTTGAAAGTCAGGATTGTATTTTCTATCTAGACAGGTCATTGGATATGTGTGTAGTGGTTGTAGACATCTGGTTATGGGTATTTCAGTTTGTTTCAGACAATGATTCTACAATCTGTGACCTCATCAAGGCCAGCTCCTTGTCGTGGGGATGAGGGTTAACAGTCACCAGGGACTGAAAACCAAGACTGGCCAGGCCTTCCTACACCCGAGCAAGACCACAGTCTGCTCTAGCAAGTTTAAGTGCTGAAGTCGGAGGCAACCAGCCAAAAGGCGCACTACAACAATCAGGATGCCACGCACTCACGCCAATGAGAAGTATGTCTATAACCGCAAATCGATATGGCACATAGTCGCATGTATACAAAATTCAAGATCGGCACATCAACTACTTGTACATGTGAACAGGCGCCCCAGAATGCTGAACACATACTTCAAGATTGCACAGAATATAGTAAAATTAGGAAAATCCATTGGCCCATAGATACAACACTACAGACAAAACTATATGGGCCACTGCAAGAATTATAAAAGACTGTAAAATTTATACAGGAAACGACATTGCAGATATAGACAATACTTCGGGCGAACGAAAGATAGATAGATACAATCTGTGAGAACTTGTTGTACACAGATATAAATTTGTGTTTTGAGGAACAGTTTGGGATGCTAGGTAGTCTAGAGGTACGACGTCGGCCTTAAGACAAGAAAGGACGAGGGTTCAGAGCACACCAGAAGCGAAGATGTTATTTTTGTTTTCAAAAATAGGAAAACAAAGTGATCCGTGGTTTCGTTTTGTCGTTACCCTCCCTTGATCTCATGGGTAGTGATATCCGATATGTAGCCCTCTCGGATAACGGCAATAAACAGGAAGTCTCGTGTGCACTCGCGCACGTTAAAGATTGCTTTGCAGGCGAAATTGTCAGCACAAACCTAATTGTATCTTTACACGTATAACGGTATCTCTGTACGTATACCGGTATCTCTGTACGTCTAACGATATCTCCGTACGTCTAATGGTATTGCTGTACGTCTAACGGTATCTATGTACGTCAAATGGTATCTCTACACGTCTAATGGTATCTCTGGACATCTAATGGTATTTCTGTACGTCTAATGGTATCTCTACACGTCTAATTATTATACTTTGCACGAATAATAATATCTCTGTACGCGCGTCTGCTTGACTGCTTCATTATTGTTGTTTCCCAATGCGCCTGTTTACCTGACTGAATGTATTTCTGTCTGTTTGTCTGATCATATTAATTGTCCGTCTATCTGTGTATATGCCTGTTTTTTTTAAATATTATTTATATTATGTCTGCTTATTGCATGTTTGATAGCTCAGTGGTTAGTGAACTGGACTATAAAGGACAAGAGGTAGGTTTCTATCCCAACCGACGGCTTCCAGTTCACCCAGCCTTTAATGGGTATACGACGTTTTTCTGGAAAAGTAAAGCGGCACGGGCGTAATACCGACCAAATTACCCCAAAAATCATATGCCTAAGATCTGTACAATTTATGGTCACTAACACCATATTCCCTATACGCCACTTGGCGTAACAGGGGTAATTTACTTTTTTTATTTTTTTTATTGCATGTTTGTTCGTCTGCTTGCCTGATCTTTCTTTCTAATTACATA
This sequence comes from Megaustenia siamemsis, assembly GCA_032433765.1. Taxonomy (NCBI): domain Eukaryota; kingdom Metazoa; phylum Mollusca; class Gastropoda; order Stylommatophora; family Ariophantidae; genus Megaustenia; species Megaustenia siamemsis. Next base: position 59,092,226 of record JAVIAB010000024.1, read on the forward strand.
TATCATTTTTTGCTAAGTGTACCTGTCTGTCTTCCTAGTTGAACAGCTATATGTTTGTAGTCTGTATACCTATCAGTCTGTCTCCCATTCTGTATGTTGATAATCTGTCTTCTACCTATTCTATTCTATCAATGGAACCACTTTCACTGTACTAAGGAATTCCCCATATCCACCCCACCACTTTCCCAACAATTCAAAGGTAAATTCCATTAGCAAGGTTGCTCCGTGCAAGTTCGACACGACTGCCTCTTTGTAAGTTGTCCCTCTATATATTTGATAGTTTATGTATGTGTTATTCTAACAATCTTCCTGCCTGACTGCCAATCACCTTTGAAATCTGTCAGTCACAACCTTAACATTCGACGATGTCAAGTTACCTTTCATTCTGTTTCAACGTTCGGAGACTCTCCCAATGAAATGTTAAATACTCCAGTGACGCGCTGCATTAATGCGTCCGCCGTTACGAGTTGATGTAGTCAGCTCCGCTGTAATGTCTGGACTACCACACAGGGGACATTTAAGGCGGTCATTAACTCCGAAATACGGTTAGTCTCGTGAGGTTCGTAGCATTGACATTTAATGATGTCTCTCCGATTAGAATCAACCAGGTCAAAATTGAGGGAATTCCTGGAACCGTGTATACTATCAAAGTCGGTCTGAGGTTACCAGGTTAAACAGGTTTGTAGTTCGATTCAAGCACGGGTTTTTTCTTTCTTTTTCTTATTTCTGTATTGTCTGATTAATAAATATACAAACATTGTGAATGAAAGGTATATACCTAAAATAACATTTCCTATTTTGTTTGTTTGTTGTTTGATTATTTTTTTTCAAGTCTTAATGCTCAAAATAAGAGAGTTTGTAAAGTATTCACTAGAGCAAATGTTTGTCAAGTTTTCGTTAGAGCAAGTGTTTGTCAAGTTTTCGTTAGAGCAAGTGTTTGTCAAGTTTTCGTTAGAGCAAGTGTTTGTCAAGTTTTCGTTTAGAGCAAGTGTTTTGTTAGAGCAAGTGTATGTACAGTTTTCGTTAGAGCACATGTTTGTAAAGTTTTTGTTAGAGCAAGTGTATGCAAAGTTTTGCTAGAGCAATTGTATGTACAGTTTTCGTTAGAACACGTGTTTGTAAAGTTTTTGTTAGAGCAAGTGTTTGTAAAGTTTTCGTTATAGCAAGTGTTTGTCAAGTTTTCGTTAGAGCAAGTGTATGTAAATTTTTCGTTAGAGCACGTGTTTGTAAAGTAGTCGTTAGAGAAAGTGTTTGTAAAGTTTTTGTTAGAGCAAGTGTTTGTAAAGGTTTCGCTAGAGTAAGTGTTTGTAAAGTTTTCGCTGGAGCAAGTGTTCGTAACGTAGTTGATAGAGCAAGTGTATGTAACGTAGTTGATAGAGCAAGTGTATGTAACGTAGTTGATAGAGCAAGTGTATATAACGTAGTCGATAGAGCAAGTGTATATAACGTAGTTGATAGCGCAAGTGTATGTAACGTAGTTGATAGAGCAAGTGTATATAATGTAGTTGATTGAGCAAGTGTATATAACGTAGTTGATAGAGCAAGTGTATATAACGTAGTTGATAGAGCAAGTGTATGTAACGTAGTTGATAGAGCAAATGTATATAACGTAGTTGATAGAGCAAGTGTATGTAAAGTAGTTGATCGAGCAAGTGTATGTAACGTAGTTGATAGAATAAGTGTATATAACGTAGTTGATAGAACAAGTGTATATAACGTAGTCGATAGAGCAAGTATATGTGACGTGGTTGATAGAGCAAGTGTATATAACGTAGTTGATAGAACAAGTGTATATAACGTAGTCGATAGAGCAAGTGTATGTAACGTAGTTGATAGAACAAGTGTATATAACGTAGTTGATAGAACAAGTGTATATAACGTAGTCGATAGAGCAAGTATATGTGACGTGGTTGATAGAGCAAGTGTATGTAACGTAGTTGATAGAACAAGTGTATATAACGTAGTTGATAGAACAAGTGTATATAACGTAGTTGATAGAGCAAGTGTATGTAACGTAGTTGATAGAGCAAGTATATGTGACGTGGTTGATAGTGTCCTGACTGAACACAGTTCACCTGCTCCTTGCAATCGGCCAAGCAGATATAATAAAAGGCTCCTGACACTGAGTGCAAGAAAATGTATTAACATCTAGGAAGTTAACTAGTAGCCTAGCACCTCTGATGCATTTCTCTAGTCGGGTAACGTAGTTCCTCTTCAGCGTTCAGATATTGCTACGCATTTAGACATGTATACGAGCGTGGATCACGAACAAAACGATGTGTTTTAGGTCATCACCGGTTCCCCATAGCTAATTGTGTTCTCATAGTGTTTAGAGTGCTGCAGTCTTGTAGTGTATGCTCTAGATTTTGTTTGGTTTCTCTGCAGTTACATGTTGCAACGTCATTGAGTCATATATTGTGTAGATGTGCACTTAGGCCATAATGACCTTTACTGAGTCTGAATATCTTGGTCTGCTCATGTCTGCTAAGCTTGTTTAGGCACCATGTTCTGGCTCATATTTACTATGTAACTCCTCTCCATTCTGTTTTAGTGGCTTGCTTCAGGATTGTTGTTATTTCTTTGAGGATCTGGGTTAAAGAGGTTCAATATCTTACTCATATGACGTCACTTGACATTAACTTAAGAAAGAACGATTCCCTACACAGTTAACAGAATGGACAAGTTTAATAAATAATTAAGTAAAAATAAATCACAAGGAATGTGCTCGTAGACATTTCCAAGATAATGGTCTGTGGATCATAGTCTCGGGATTTTGAAAGAAAAATCAAGATTATTTAGACACTCATTTAAAATAGCGCGGGTAAATCAGATTAAAAAGATAGGAAACTTAAATGATATCTAAAAGCGCGTACGAAGTGGACACTTTCTAACATAGACCAAACACAATTCAGTTGAGATGTTATGGATGTAGCCGACCATGTCCTTGTATGTTATACTGTTTTTACTATTCCTTACCAATTCAACTATTGATCTATTTCGATGCAATACTGTTGAACTGTAGGGAGCCGCGATATCTAAGTGGTTAGTGAACTGGACTACAAAGGACAAGGGGTAGAGTTCGATCCCAACCGACGGCTTCCGGTTCACCCAGCCTTTAATGGGTACCAGATTTTTTCTGGGAAAGTAAAGCAGCACGGGCGTAATACCGACCACATTACCCCAAAAATCATGTGCTGAAAGTCTGTAAAATATAGGGTCACTAACACCATATTTCCCTATACGCCACTTGGCGTGACGGGGGTACTTTACTACTTTACTGTTGAACTGTCTATTATTTTCTGTATTTGTCTCTCTGTCTTTCTTTATCATCTGAAAAATGTCGGCGTTGCAAAGTTTCAAGCAATGTTTCTCTATTGGACAAAGAGAGATACATCTCAGAACTTCTCTTTGTGCCATCTCTTTACTCCAGAGATTCCCCCACACTTATATATTTGCCCGGATGACGAACCATGATTAGTCCGATAAACAATTTGCACCGAACTGTAAAGTCTCATTGAGGTGACAATAACAAGCAGCAATAACTTCTTCTCTTATAGAATTAAATATGGTGGACGGAAGCAAGGCGCCTGACAGTAGCAGAGCTGGAAGCTGTTTGTGACTCATAGCTGATGGCTTGAGTCAGGATCAGTCAACCAGAACCGTTCGGATCCTTCCTCCCCTTCTCGCAATGCCACTAGAAACAGACTGACCGGTCTAGTTTGGTCAAGCAATAATGGATTAAAGAGGGAAGGCAAAACCAGGTATTCAAGAATATTGTGATGAAGTCGGATGTATTGGACAGAAAGGCTCGAATTTCACAGTTCTACTTCAAACAATAAGGCTACTGGCGAGGATAAGTTAACAGCTGAGATCCTCATGGCAATTGATAGCCATAATTTAATACACCTCCAGAAAATGTTCAACATCATTGGGAAAGCAAAGAAGGTGCCTCATAAGTGGAAAAAAGGAATCATTGTTAAGATTCCAAAAAAGGGCAATTTCAGAGATTCTAATAACTGGAGTGGCGTGTCACTTTTGTCAGTTGCCTCAAAATTATTCTACAAAATCATCATGAATAGAGTAAATGATTCAATAGGTATAGTGATGCGTGAAGAACAGGCTGGGTTTAAAAAAGGGAGAAGCTGCCTTGACCACATTTTTACTCTACGACTTATATTGGAAGAACACATTGAAAAGCAAAAACCTTTTGTACTCAACTTCATTGATTTAAAAAAAAAAATCATTCGACAGCATTCATAGAGATTCTTTGTGGAAAATTCTGAAGTAATATGGCTTACCATAAAAAATATATTATCAAAGACATGTATGATGGTTACACATGTGCAGTTCGTGCAGAGGAAGAACTGAGCGAATGTTTTCCAATAGAAACTGGGGTTTAACAAGGATTTATCTTATCGCCCTTGTTATTTGGAGTTGTTATGGACTTCATAATGAAGAAATTCTGCACTGGTAACAAATGTATCGAATGGATACAAGGAGACCATTTGGAGGACCTAGACTTTGCAGATGACATGATCCTCATCAGCAGTCAGATAAAAAAGAAGCAGGAAAACACAAATGAACAATCATCAATAGCCAGCAAAATTGGACTTGAGATCAATCATGAGAAGACTAAAATCATGAAAAGCGTAATTCCAAAAGATGACAGAATATACATGGAAAACAAACCAGTGGAAGAGATCGACCACTTCATCTATCTTGGAAGTCACATTGATCGGGAAGAGGATACAAGCAAAGAAATTAGAATCAGAATAGCTGCAGCAACAATGCCTTTCAGAAGCCATGAAAAGTTGTGAAAATCAAAACTCATCAGCACAAACACAAAACTTAGACTATTCAAATCAAACGTACTATCCACCCTTACGTATGCACGTGAGAACTGCAAAACAACAAGCGATATAGAAACAAAGTTGAACGCATTCGAAAATAAATAACTAAGGAAAATACTTGGTATAGTATGGAACGAATTCAAAACAAACGAAGAAATTAGAGAAATCGCCAATCACCACTAATATCTTCAGTAATCAAGAAAAGACGATGGTCATATGTTGGTCATGTGATGAGGAGAGATCATCACCATCATTGAGTGCCCTCTCCGCATCGAAGGTTGACTACCACGGAGCGCCATTCCACTCTGTCTCTTGCTTTGATGGTGCAGATTGTCATAGGTTTACTTGTCCATCTTTTGTTGTTACTCGTCCATGTTAGTCTTGGTCTGCCTCTGCCTCTTTTACCCTGTATTTTCCCTTCCAATATTACTTTTATTAGACTGTTGTGTCTTTTAACATGCCCCAAAAATGTCATTTGTCTTGTTCTAATTGTGTTTAGTAGTTCTCTTTTCATTTTTAGTTGTTTTAAAACTTCATCGTTTGTTTTCTTTTCTTTCCATCCAATTCTACATATACTTCTATAAATCCACATTTCATAGGCTTAAATTCTCTGTTCTGTTTTCTTGTCTAATGTCCATGTTTCTGCACCATATAGGAATATTGAGTAGACATAACATTTTGTTATTTTTGGTTTTAACCCTGGTGTTAATTGTTTTGATGTTAATATATTTTTCATGGCATTAAAATTACTTTTTGCCATACCTATTCTTTTGTTTATTTCAATTTTACATTTTCCATCACTGTTATGTCCCAGGTAGTTGTAGCTGTGAACTGTCTCCAGATATATTCATCCAACTTTGATATTTATTTGTAGGTTTTGAGAATTTTCTTTGTTTATGATCATAATTTTAGTCTTTTTTGATATTCATATCTAGTTCATATTTTTTGCTTGTCATGTTTATTACATTAAGCAATTGTTGTAGATCTTTAGGATTTTCTGCTAGTAGTACTGTATCGTCAGCATATCTTAGGTTATTTATTATCTTTCCATTAATGTTTTGGCCTGGCATCTTTGTAATGTTTTTAAAGATTTGCTCAGTGTATAGATTGAACAAGTTTGGTGATAGGAAGCATCCTTGTCTTACTTCTCTTTTTATATCAATGGGTGTAGAGTTCTCCTTGTTATATTTTAGTATTGGAGAGATAATAACCGAATAACAAAGCAAGCCCTCATGTTGGAAACAACAGGTAAGAGGAAAAGAGGCCGACACAGAGAGATACTGAGAAGAACATTTAACAGATAGGCAAGAGCAGCAGGAATCGGCTCACTCAATGAGATAGAATTGCTTGCATAGAACAGAGACAAATGAGATTTCATAAAATATCTTTAGAAGGATTGAAAACTGCAAGAATAAAAATTTAGATAAGAGAAATAGTATCTGGGTCTATGCCATGGGCCGGCTGCGGCTCGAAAGGTCAATAGATAGATATACTTCAAACCACATTACAACACATTTCCGCTCACTGAACCTCCGTCTAGGGACGGTTGACAAAGAAGACAATTCCTTTAACAGACATCGGACATCGGTTGAACGCCAGAAAGACAGAAAGAAAAAAAAAGATATGTAGTGGACAGTGAGGCCAAGTTTGATAGAGACAAGTTATTTGATTTGTACTTCCTGTGGTTCGAAGTCTGTTACTGCCTCACGGCCACGAAGAACGTTCCTGGACAAGACAGCCATTTGATGGTGCAAAAACTGTTTACACAAACACTTAAAAAAAACCCCAAAAATGTATGAGGACCACTAACTGAATATTATGAAAGGGCCAGTGAAATGAAGAGATGAAGCGCACTTGTAAAATCATAACGAAGCTGCACATTTATGTCTATCCTTTTTCTAGACATTCCGATCGACTAAGTTAATTTGTTGATATGAGGATGTAAGGAAATACGGACACTAAGAAATGAAATAGGAAAAACAGTATTAAATATTAGGGTACCAAATACAAGCTTCTCGTGAGAATATGCTGCCTTAAGACAAAATAATTAAGCAAATACATTTCGCCTTGCCTTCTGTTCAATAAATACGTATGATGATTAAAAAATATATATTTTATGAAATAAAAATTTAGAAAATAAAATAAAGAATTCATTACATGATCGATCTGTATTATTTGCATCAAGTAAAAGCAGATTGTGGGGTCAGTGGGAAAAAGTAATGAAAGAGAAAACAGATATAAAAGCGGGAAGATGAAAAAAAAAAGTATTCGAAAACTTGTGGCAGTTTATTGAGTTTTATAACCGAGCTAGCGAGCGAGGGTGAGAAAAACTACAAAATGACATCAAGTGGCTACAGATTCAAACAACACCAGCTTCGGAACATGCTTTCCCAATGCAGAGATTTGGAGAATAACTGACAGCCAATGCTCTCAGAAATGTTTTCCGTCGAGACAACCCTTGAAAATATTTCAGGAACAAATGTCAATGTAAGTGGGAGTTACCCTCCCCTAAACGGATGTGATGTCACTAGAGGTGACGTTGTAATCAGGAAGAGATGTCAGTGACCCTAAAATTAGCGTTCCTGGACTGTCTAATGAAGGACTCCAAGAGATGGAGAGGTGAGACGAGAATGTTGACGAGGGTTAGAGTTTACTTCGAGGGCAGTGGGCTCTTGAAATCACCAATATTTGTTGGCATACAAATCCTTCAGATCGAAGAAGTTTTTCCATGTTGCCATGCCAATCTTCAGTTGCAACATGGAATTGTCCTCAGATGGACGCATCAGCACTGGGTTTCTGATAAATCACATGATCTGTAGCAGAGTCGAATAAATCTATGAGTTCATAATAACATGAGTACATTATGTTCGATCAATTCGCCGTTAAGCAATATGTATATTATGTGTTGTCAATGCAATTGTATACATGTAACTATAATATCCTATATAATTGTATAATGTAATATGTATGCCGTACGCAACTTTATACACGTAATATTTATCTATAATATAATTGTATACATATATTCATCATCATCATTAAGTACCATGCCTACAGGCTTAGGTGACCATGTCTCTCCACAACTTTCGTTCCCGACAGTTATTTTTCATTTCTGTTATTGACCTTCTGCCAAAGACTTTCTCTTAAAATGTCTGCTATCTTTTCTCTTTGCTTCGCTCCATCTCTTCGTCCCTTAGTTTTCCCACTTGTCACAATATATTCCAGCTGTTCTCTTTTCATTACATGATCAAAATATGATGATTGTTTCTTCCTTATACATGTAATGTTGAATATAAAATGCTAGGTGTAGAAAACAAATGTAGGATGGCATGAGCCAGTTCTGTTGGTATTTTCCATGGTCTGTTAGATCTGACACCAAGCAACATTAACAGTACAACTCTATAGATCAAGTTACATTTAAGTAAGCTTTCAAGCACTGAAATGCGCCTACTATTGCATCTGTATAGTTAATGGATCCAAGGGCGTGTACATGGATCAAAGTTCTTTATCCTCGGAGTAGGTTCTTAGTATTTCAAGAGGATCGGAGCACCCAAAGATGTGCCAGGAGTGTAGTGATGACGATCTTAGCCTAACATAATGTAACATAATATATCAGAACATAACGAATATAGGAATAACCTTGTGCATGTAAAATATGTGTCAATTTTTAAGGTATAGAACGTGCGTTATTGTGTGTTTAGAAACATTTTTTTCTGCAATATATTAAAGTCCAAAAAATGAATGTGACATGTTATATTTCATTTTGTTCATGTTTTCCCACTGGATCTCCAGCTTAATTTTTGTATTGATTATTTCTGACTGACTGAAGTCAAGTCGTAATATGAATGTTCACGTTTTAATGGACGTAACACCCAACCTTGAGATGCTGTTCCCAATGTAACAAAAGTGAACAAAATATTAGGAAGGTTTTATATTTACTAAATAAAATAATAAAATGAAATTTGTTACTGAATGTTGGTTAGTTTAACAATAAAAGAGTCTTCTTTCGAGCTTTCTCGTGATTTTATCATCCATGCTGATTTCAGCAATATATTTTAATCGTTGCCGACAGTTCCTTCATGCAGCAAAATGACATGTCACCCAGAACCGTCTCAGAAAGTCACATTTTCACTAGAACTAAATTGTACCTTTTGCAGCAACAAATAATGTGTATGCATCATTGTTTGCAAGTTCGAATTAAAGATGAAACGACGACAATGTCTCTATTGCATGGCAATGGTGTTTTCAGTGCGTTTAAATAAAACATTCAATGGCTCGCTCCACGCCTTTAGGCGTATGGGGGAATATAGAGTTTGCGCATATATTTCAATGACCAACGTAATATGCATGATATATAAATATATAGATCGGCATCACGCCAGGCCGATGTACTTCCTCAGAAAATTCCAGTACAGATATAAGGTTGGGTGAGCCTAGGACACGTCGATCGGGATCGATACTTATTTGTAGTTCAGTGACCAGTTCGCTACTGTGGTTCCCTAGCCACATAGTCTAAGGTTCAACAAAACCCTAATCTAAAACTGAAATAAAGAAAAGTAAACGAAGTTGGTGGCAGTTGAAAAGAGTACTATCTGTGAATGTGTAGATTAATGCAGAAGAAAGTTTACAGATCCACAAAGGCTGAAGATACGAACTTGTGGCAACAGGTAAGTTAACTGCCTAGACAATCAAATGGCATCGTATAATTAATTAATACAGTCAGACATAGCGAAGGAGGAAGAACTCTCTAGCAGACGAGTTTCGGAATTGGTAAGTCGACGCGTGTTCTGAAAACGAGTCGTCTTTTGTAGATAAGACTTTGAAATTTGTAACGATGGTAGATGCCCAGAAACTGCACAAAAACCTCTGTTATAAGAAAGACAGAGAGAAAATAAAACAGAAACTGAGGGAACTTAAAATAAAAAAGACGGTTGGAGGGCCTAAACCGAACGTCGAGTTACTAGTTTGTTAGCTTATCTGAAAATGATGAAGAAATAAAGCTATCAGAAGGCAGCAACGTCGAGTTACTAGTTTGTTAGCTTATCTGAAAATGATGAAGAAATAAAGCTATCAGAAGGCAGCAACGTCGAGTTACTAGTTTGTTAGCTTATCTGAAAATGATGAAGAAATAAAGCTATCAGAAGGCAGCAACGTCGAGTTACTTGTTTGTTAGCTTATCTGAAAATGATGAAGAAATAAAGCTATCAGAGGGCAGCAACTTCGAGTTACTTGTTTGTTAGCTTATCTGAAAATGATGAAGAAATAAAGCTATCAGAGGGCAGCAACGTCGAGTTACTAGTTTGTTAGCTTATCTGAAAATGATGAAGAAATAAAGCTATCAGAAGGCAGCAACGTCGAGTTAGTAATGATGTTTGTATTACATGCTCTATTCTACTTTCTGATTCTTATATTTTATTCCTTCCATGAATTTATACAAAAACGTAATTTTTATTTTCTCAGTTTGTAACATTGATAACATTCGTTATTGCAACTGGGGTCAGATTATGAAGGTGGTGTGTCTAAATGGTCATGCAATTCATGAAAAATGTATCAGTGACGAGACAGCAAAGTCGCCTCTTGCTCGCCCAACAATTGTTACAGTCTCTCACTTTGAATCAAAAGTGGTTACACAAAAATCAATACTCCCAAATAAATGTTGGCACATAACATGTGAAAATGTAGCACGCGGAGTGAAGCAGTGGTAAACTTAATCTTAGTAGAACACAACAATTGTGGGTGAATGATCCGAGTTCTTCCTCGTTGTTACTCTTTCCCAGTCTCAGTGAGTCAATCACCCATTCGCATTGGTTGGGTCGACTAGAAATGTGAGACCTGAACTAGATTTTTGTTCACTTCAAACTGACGCCCTGACTGCGACCGAGTCAAAGAATGTAAAGTGAATGTGGCACGATGTGGCGTGCAAATAGAAAGAACAATTCAGGGTATATGAAAACAGTGTTAGTGAATTAAACAGCCAGGAATCCATAGACCGCTACATTTTAAATCACACATTTTATTTGTAAAACGTAGTAACAAGAAGAAGAAATAGAGGGCAAGAGGGACATAAATAGAGAAACAGAAAGAATGCTAGTTTATTTGATGGCTTGGCACGAACTATTATACACTATACACGATCGAGGGTTAAGGGGAAAAAAACATATTCCAAGTCCGGATTGCTGAAGGAGCTACTGAGATTAGTGCACTCTGCACACTGTGAGCTGTGTATTTCATCGGATGGTGTTTCTATATTCAGATTGCTTGCGATGAATGATGATATCAGATGACGAAGGACAGTTCAGTTGCGTTCACTATCGGTGCTACTATGCCTATGTCTTTTGACATGTCCTATGTTTGCTACGATGGGGACGGCAACTTCTTTTTTTTGTGTTTAGATATTCGATATAATGTTAATTCTGATGATTCTACTGGCACGTGCGGTTGAACAATTATGGATTGTAATTCCTTTGCAATGATATCGGGGCCTTCGAATAACTATAACTGCATACTGTATAATTATATAACAACTATATAACTATAACACGTGGCACCTAATGCTAGTCGTGATGGTCCGTGAATGAATTATTATTTGTAAATGAAAATACAATTTACAGCATACATTTGATATACAGCCTAATCAACCAATATATAAGCATTAATTGCTAGAGCTTTATTTCAGGTGGTTGTGCATGCAAGTCCGTCCAACAGAACAAAAATCAATGCTGAAAAGTGTTCTTCAATATCAAGTACTAAGAAACATCGTATCAATGACTGACAACGTTTAGTCCATTAGCGTTTTGACGTCCCTTTTTATAACGGTCTGGACGATCGCCCACTTACTCCTACACACACTCTCTCTCTCTCTCTCTCTCTACGCCATTGTTATTGCGAAAGGCTAGTTGTGGGAAGAGAATGGCGAGTATTGAATTTGTGGGGGAGGGGAGGGTTGGAGATTGGTGGCATTTTTTTTTAAAGTGGGGGCTTGTGTGTGAGTGTGTGTATGTGTGTGGACGTGTGTATGTGTGTGTGCAAAGGTTGGGGCTACAGAATGGAAGGGCAGGAGAAAAAATATCTCATTAAAATGAACCAGGGGCGGAATAGTTCAGGAGTAATAATTGGGTCCCTAGGTAGGTGTTTTAAATCAATGGGCATGAAGTATCGAGGCAGACAGAGAGACAAATGGTAAGTGGTAGTTTATAGTGATAACAAAAATAGACTAATAGACAGACACATTCATTGTTAAATGGACTATTTGGGTAAATTATTAGGTGTAATTGAAGAAAAATAGACAATCAAACCGACAAACGGACACACCGTCGAACGGATAATCAACAGTCCACGTAATGGGTTATTGGCCTGTCATGTAGATGAAGTCTCTGATGTCACCATTCTATGTTAAAGTGGATTCTGAAGTGACTGGTGAGACTAACGAGATCTGACTTGTCAGCTGCAAAGAGGGCATGAATATACTGAGTGTTGATCTGTGCAGGAGGATGATGTTGCATATATGTTTGACTTGCTAAGTGATCGCTTCATAATAGCGTCTTTTATTCCATTTTCTTTCACATCCTGACCCTCTTTATAGTTTGCAATACTCTCGGTCTCACCAATCTTGAACAAACGGGTTTACTCAACATACGGAAGGCAAAAACCGACAGCTGGAAGGGAAGAACCGACAATCGGAAGGGAAGAACCGACAGTCGGAAGGGAAGAACCGACAGTCAGAAGGGATAAACTTGCAGTTGGAAGGGAAGAACCGACAGTCAGAAGGGAAGAACCGACAGTTGGAAGGGAAGAATCGACAGTCAGAAGGGAAGAAAAGACAGTCGGAAGGGGAGAACCAATAATCGGACTAACAGAACCGACAGTCGGGAGGGAAGAACCAATAGTCGGAGGGAAGAACGGACAGTTAGATGGGGAGAACCGACAGTTCAAAGGGAAGAACCGACAGTTGTAAGGAAGAACCATCAGACGGAAGGGGCCGACAGTTGGAAGGGAAGAACCGACAGTTGGAAAGGAAGAACCGACAGTCGGAAGGGAAGAACCGAGAGTTGGAAGGGATGAACTGACAGTCGGAAGGGAAGAACCGACAGTTGGAAGGGAAGAACCGACAGACTGAAGGGATGAACCGACATTCGGAAGGGGAGAATCGACAGTTGGAAGGGAAGAACCGACAGTCGGAAGGGAAGAACCGACAGTCGGAAGGGAAGAACCGACAGTCAGAAGGGAAGAACCGACAGTCGGAAGTGAAGAACCGACATTCGAAAGGGAAGAATCGATAGTCGGACGGGCAGAACCGACAATCGGAAGGGAATAATTGACAGACAGTAGGTCAGACGGACAGACGAAAAAAGACACCGAATCACAGAATTCGAGACAGACTAACAGATTATCTACAGATGGAGGAGGTGACAGAGAGACGGTAGAGCGGACGGCAGGGTAGATCTACAGACAGTAAGGAAAATCAGTGCAAAAACAATGACATTTGACAGGAAAACAGAATAGAAAATTGAAGCCTTTGAAATGTGGATTTATAGAAGAATAGGTAGAATGGGATGGAAAGAAATGAAAACAAACGATGAAGTTTTAAAACAACTAAAAATAAAAAGAGAACTACTAAATACAATTCAGTCAAGAAAAATTATATTTTTTTGGGCACGCTAAAAGACACAACACCCTAATAAAAGTAATATTGGAAGGGAAAATACAAGGTAAAAGAGCAGAGGCAGACCAAGACTAACATGGACGAGTAACATCAAAAGATGGACAAGTCAATCTATGACAACCTGCACCATCAGAGCAAGAAACAGAGTGGAATGGCGAACCATGGTAGCCAACCTTCGTTGCAGAGACGGCACTCGGTGATGATGATGAGAGAAAATCAACAAACGGTAGAGGAGACCAAAAGAGTTGGGTAGACGAACAGTCGATAGGACAGATTGACAATGGTAGAGCAGATAGATAAACGGTGGGGAAGACAGACATACGGACAGACGAATGGAAAACCGACGGGCGGATAGATACACCGACGCATGGAAATGCAGAGAGATAAACAAATAACTGACATACAGACAGACATATCAAATGATAGATCTATTTGTAACTGAATAAACAGAGGTAAAAAAAAAAATTCAGAAGAATGTCAGGGAACAAATTAATGGACAGAAAGACAGATCGAGTAGTGGACAAACTATGATATACTCCAGGGAAATAAACATTAATTTAAAACACAATTGTTATATGAAATGATTGTCATATTTTTTAAGTATATTGTTATCGGCGTACACAAACATATAGACAAGAGAGAATAGAGACGTGAGAAAAAGAGAGACCGAGAGGAAATTGATCATAATCAAAGCATGTTTTTACTATTGCTAATGAGCATCAAGACTGATAACTCTAAATGAGCAGAGAAATTGCAAATAGTTCAGTTGGGTGTCTGTTACAAGATATCAAGAACAGCAAACCTCAATGTCACACAAACACCCAACTTCAGTAGCAACAACCAACATTATGGGCTACAGAGCTACTTCAACTATGGCCGACTGGTGACACAGTTTCTGCCGTTATAACAATCAATAGTTTTGTGCTGCTTCTTCGATGAACACGTGTAGCGTATCCACGCTGTTAAAAGTCCTATAGTTTTGTTATTTATTTGGAAATTTCTGGAAATTCGTGTCATTTCCCAACAGGTGAAAAAAGGAAGAGAAAAGAGTTGCACTGTAATCTTCTCGTGTCAATTATTATTTCTTTAAAAATGTCAAATATTTATTTCACGTTTAATAACTATTGTTTCAACTAGATGTGTGTGTTGTGTGGATAAATGTATGTGTGGTTTATGTGTGTGGTAAATTGACTTTTGTAAACAGGTAACAATTACAGCGGGCATTGATTTCAGGTGTGGCAAACTGGAAGTGTTGTTCTTGAGTGCGGTGTTGTTTGTGTTACATTGTCGGTGTTAAATCTAGTGTTATTTATAGATGTTTATACCTGGCTTGGGATATACTGTTGACAGATTGGTTGATAGGAGCACGTGGTTATGGCACAGTTGTGAAGCATTGTCTGCCGACATTTTTAACGCCTGCACGGTTTATGTTCATGGGAGGTTTTCCTGCTGCAAATGTGTACCTGACTTAATCAAGATTGATTGATGCATCACCGATTTTGAAACCAATCTCCAGAGAATGTGATTTTTATTTATTTGATTGTCGGGGCCTTCCACTTTTAATGTGTACCCATATTTGTGACCAGAAACGAAAAAAAAAAAGACAAAACCTTATAGAAGTTTCCATATTTAATTAACTGTTGCTTGTTTTTTTTTAGAGGACAATTCCTGTCATTTATTTAAAATATGTGTGAATTTAAAATTATGTGAATGGAAACTGGGTTGCATAAGTCTAATTTAGTAGGCCCATATATTTGTATTTTTCCTGATTATTTACCGCACCGCGAAATCAACTGGACTCGATATTTGTTTAAGTCTTGATGTCTATTTTGTCTATATCTGTTTGCCTATCTCTCTGTGTTTCACTGATTATGTTGGGGTTTCCCCCACACTTTCACTTCATTGCTTGACCTTCCCTTCTCTGTCTTCAATCATAAATCTCTTCTGATCGTCACGTTCGTCGATGTCGATCGTGTATCAGGGGTGTAGAAGAATGCTTGGAAATTAGATTGTTTGAAAACCCACAGCTAAACATAAGTGACACAGCGCTTTAGACTTGTATTAATCGAAATACTGGGTCGATGATCAATTCCTGCCACAGGCGATGTGGTTAAAAAAAAAACAATTTCAGTTTTTCATTTCTGTTTAAATTGTTACATTGTTATTTTAGTACTTCAGTGTGTTACAATATTGTTGAACATTTCTATTTTAGTACTTCAGTGTGTTACAATATTGTTGAACATTGCTGTTTTAGTACTTCAGTGTGTTACAATATTGTTGAACATTGCTGTTTTAGTACCTCAGTGTGTTACAATATTGTTGAACATTGCTATTTTAGTACTTCAGTGTGTTACAATATTGTTGATAATTGCTATTTTAGTACTTCGGTATGTTACAATATTGTTGAGTTATGGCTTTATTACTAGTTTTATGTTCCCGTTTTGGGAGGGAAGCGGTTTTGTAGGTAGGGAATAATCTGGAGGCGGGTAGGTCTGCTGATAATGGCAGTGAATAAACTGGTTCTGGGAAGAGAACCAACAGTGGCAGGTTAACAAACGTGAGTGGTTAAAGGAGGTAGTTCTTTTTTTTTTTTTAAATTAAAAAAACACAGCTCTCGCGGCTATGTTCTCTTGGTCCGGCACGGAATGTCAAATACTTGAGATTTGTCCTGAATGTCAGGTAGTCTAGGTTCGATTCAAGTACTAAGTACTGTTTGTCTGCTCAAAATTGTGTTGTCCATTGATAGCAAATATATTAAGTATGGGGTACTAAGTTATTGTTGTAGCTTTAAGGATCGTTGTTACTACACTCTGGACGAATGTGCTCTGATATCTTCCTCGAAAATCTCGAGATAATCTGAGGAAAATCCGGGCCGACATGCATTCACTGTCTGAGTTGGCAGTGTTCCCTACCGTTTGGCTTTTCATGTCTAGGCGCTGTGCCAAGGAGTACGGTGTTCTATCCTGCTTAGGGCCATATATATTGTTCTTTGTTTGTTTTCTGTTCGTTATTATTGTCACCTTTAAAGGACAACAGACAAGAAAATCACTGGAGTCTGTAGAAATATGGTTTTACAGAAGAATGTTGAGAATACCATGGCCAGCTAAGAAGAGTAATGAACATGTTCTGAAAGAGGTCAAAGCAAAAAGAGAGCTAATTTCAAGTATTAGGACGAATCAATCATCATTTTTTCACCATGTAATGAGAAGAGAACAACTGAAAGCTATTATTATAACAACTGGACAAATTGAGGGACGAAGAGATAGAGGGAAGCAAAGAGAACAAATACCAGACAGCTTAAGAGAATGGCTTGGCAGACGGTCAACAAAAAAAATGATAAATAACTGTGGTGATCGAAAGTTGTGGAGTGAATTGATCACGTACGCCAGCAGGCCCGGTACTTGATGATGATGATGCTTATTTGTCATTTTTTCCGAGTGCTGTAAATATACCTCTTCCTCTGAATTGATTCGATGATTTTTTATTACCCCCGCCACGCCAAGTGGCGTATAGGGAATATGGTGTTAGTGACCCTATATTTTACAGAACTTCGGTACATGATTTTTGGGGTAATGTGGTCGGTATTACGCCCGTGCCGCTTCACTTTGCCTGAAAAAATCCGGTACCCATTAAAGGCTGGGTGAACCCGGAGCCGTCGGTTGGGATCGAACCCTACCTCTTGTCCTTTGTCGTCCAGTTCACTAACCACTGAGCTATCGCGGCTCCCTGATTCACTGATTATCGCCTCGGAAGTTTCCCCTCTATAATCATATTCATTTAGTATTATTTGTCTCCTCGGTGTCAGTGGGTTTTTTGCTCACATTTTTTTTCCCGAGCAGTGATCACATTTTCCTACGCTTTTCGATTTTAACTGTCAAGGAATCTTTAACGTGCGCGAGTGCACACGGGACCTCCTGTCTAAATTCGTTATTCGAGAGAACAAGACATCAGATCTCACTGCCCAAGAGATCAGGGGTGAGCTACGTCACAAAGAAACCACGGGTTATTATTTTTATTTTTGAAAAATCACAACCGACTGTGGCGGGCTTTGAACTCGTGTCCTTCCCGTGCGGAGCCCGGCGTCGTACTCTAGACTACCTAGTCTTTGAGAGGGTGTTAAGTACACTAGACACATATTGGGGTGATAAATGCAGCCACTGTGAGGTACCAAGTACACTAGACAAATATTAGGGTGATAAATGCAGCCACTGTGAGGTACCAAGTACACTAGTCAAATATTAGGGTGATAAATGCAGCCACTGTGAGGTACCAAGTACACTAGTCAAATATTAGGGTGATAAATGCAGCCACTGTGAGGTACCAAGTACACTAGACAAATATTAGGGTGATAAATGCAGCCACTGTGAGGTACCAAGTACACTAGACAAATATTAGGGTGATAAATGCAGCCACTGTGAGGTACCAAGTACACTAGACAAATATTAGGGTGATAAATGCAGCCACTGTGAGGTACCAAGTACACTAGACAAATATTAGAGTGATAAATGCAGCCACTGTGAGGTACCAAGTACACTAGACAAATATTGGGGTGATAAATGCAGCCACTGTGAGGTACCAAGTACACTAGACAAATATTAGGGTGATAAATGCAGCCACTGTGAGGTACCAAGTACACTAGATTCCGTCTGTGCGTAAAGTGCATTATGTCCACTCTGGTGTGTTCTTACATTAGTTAGTACTAGTAACATTAGTTACAATTCTGGGTACCATATACATTAGAACCTGTCGCATGAAGGAATTCATGCACACCTCCAGTCCCATTTACTGCAAGCTGCCTAAATGTGTTAAACACTACAGTCGGTCAGTAATTTAGTTTAGAAGTAAACATTCCTATCCTGTCTACACACGTGACACCATTCAATGACACGTTGATGATGAGAGGTAAGGTACTGAACTGCTGGACGGTAGCACAATTGACGTGACGTCATAATCGATGGTAATACCTCCTAAATTGTTTAAAGAAAAAACTAAACGAGCTAATGTACTCATTCTTCCTATTTTTTTCCTTCCTCATTTGTCTTTCAGCGTCGAGGGGATATATAATGTCCTATCTTTTGCTCTTCTGTTCGCCTTTGCTGCTGTTTGTTTCCAATACTCCGTATTATGACTATAGTCATTAAAAAAAAAAACAAAAAAACTAATGCTGCAGTTTTCATTCAGATTTCAGGAATATGCCGGAAGTTGTCTTCGTATTTGAGAAGGGAGACTGCACGCTTAGCTTACTGCAGTCACAGCGAGGTGTTGAGGGCAGAGATATTATTTAGCCAACCACGTAAGCCATTGTTGTTTAATCAGCAATACGCTGATATTCTTCTTCATCCTCAAGTACCACGCCTGCCGGAGTAAGAGAGCAAGTCTCTCCCCATTGATTCACTAGTGCAGCTATTATCTACTTAGGGTACACGCTATCTAGTATCTTTCATCTCTCTTGAGAGCTATCTATCTATCTATTGACCTTTCGAGCCGTAGCCGGCCCATAGGGCGTAGACCAAGATACACCTTCTCCTATCTGAATTTTGGTTCTAGCAGTTTTCTTTTAAAGATATTTTATCAAATCTCGCCATCTGTCTCTGTTCTGTGCAAGCTGCTCTATCTCATTGAGGGAGCCGAATCCTGCTGCTCTTGCCTCTCTCATCAATGTTCTTCTCAGTGTCTCCCTGTGTCTTCCTCTTTTTCTCTTATCTGTTGTTTCCCATATGAGTGCTTGCTTTGCTATTCGGTTATTATCTCTTCTCATCCCATGTCCAACATATGACCATCGTCTTTACACATTCTGTATCAGGTCTACGTTTCATTAACAACATCGTTTTTACGATAGTGGCTTGTTAAACCTCTGATCAACGGTTCTATACCAAGCCGGAGACAAATAATTCCTCAATTTTGGAAACAACCGGAAAACTATCTCTTGAGAGCTACTGAAGAAAAAAAAATTCAGGCAGAAACAAGTATCATTTTTAGGCCTATCATGAGAAGAGGAAAGGTGGAATACATTGTTACAACTGCAAAAACACAACAAAAGAGAGATCGCGAACAACACAGAAGGTACTAAATAATTTGGTGTCGTGGCACGGTAAACAATGAACAGAACTAAAGCTTTAGATGCATTGAGGACAGAGAATTATGGAAGGAGGACGTGATCGACCTACGCCAGGCTGTATGACACATAATGATGATGAAAAGAATGATTGAAAAAACAACGCAGAAAAAAAGACGCACATTTTGCGACGCCGTGACAAACTAGCTGCCGAAAGCGCAGTGCAATTACAGTACCTCTATACTTATAATGGGATTGGTCTTCATTGCTACAGGGCATAACACATTTTGATGATGATCTGTTGTGAGAAACGGATCACCTATAGAGTTGCCCGGAGTGCAGTGAAATCGATTCTAGCAGTAATAACTACTAATCCCAGCGATCAATCAGTATTTCTATGAAATATGCAACATTTAATCGTTTTTAACATATTTCAATTTCGCTTTGAACATTTTTTATTTTATAATTCTGAGTCGTGATAGGGTTCACTAGAGATTAACATTGTGGGGAAGGGGGGGGGGGGAAGGAAAGGGTGGTTTAGGGTAGACAGGGTGTGCTCAATAATGTGCATTGTGATCTTCATACATTTATGGTCTGTGCTGTGAAGCGCCATGTCTCTCAATAACGCTCGATCGTGTGGGCTCCCTAACAGATTCCATGGTTGATCTTCTCCTGTGCTGTGTCATCAAACGACCCAGCATTCTTCTCCTTTGCTTACCTCTATCCCTCAAACCTTCTTTTTTTTCTCCTTTTACTTTTAAGTATTCCAAACTGCCTCTTCCCAACATATTTCTCACAAATCTAGACTGCCTTTTATTAAAGTGCTTTATAATCTAAAGAGGATATAATTAGGCGTATTAGTTGATAGTATAGAGAGACACGTTATAATATGGAGGAGGGTTATCTAGATAGTAGACCCATTAGTTCGTTAGGGGTCAGTGAAACCACATAAAGTATGGACTTAGATGGCGTGTATGGTTGAGAGTCATTAGAGGGTAGATAGTTATAGTTTATATGAAGTCGAAGTCAGATTATAAAGGTAAAAGTAAAGCATGAGACTTGAATCAGCCTCTTAGCAGGCGAATTTTCGCCCATATGTGTTTGGTCGCCTATCCAGAAGTGTTCGGCCATAACTATGACGTATAGTATACAGCATTTGTCTTATAGACGCATCCACAATGTTTGATTACCTTTAACGGTCACAGCCATATACACGAATACCGTAGCATCGACGCGGAATCCTTAAAGTGGAACCTCTGGTTGATTTGGTACAACGATCTACACGAAACAGCTGAAAGTAATCGGCGCCGAACCAATTAAAAGGACGATTATGGAACAGCTCTCAATTTCATGATGCATTAGTATTAGACGGTAGGCGGGGTCAGTTGACGTCAAGCTGATACTTGATAGTTTATGGAGGCAGGGACTTCATCGAGAGTAGGCTGCGGGTGAAGACTGAATGTTTATTTGAGAGTATTGAGCGCGGAGGAGGTCAGTTTGCAAATAAATGAAGCTTGTGAACTTTTACTAACTTATTTAAGAAAAAAAAATGTCAAACCAAATATTGTATTGTATAATTATAACAATATGGTAACAATTATTGAGCGCACATATGTCACAAAGCAAATTATGTAACTGAGCGAATTGCTTCAGACGAACTATAGACGAGCATGAAAAATAGAGTGCACAGAGAAGTCTGTATAGCTCAATATTCCTGCCAGCGTTCAGTTATCAGTATCAAGTTTGGACACTAAGAGCCAAAGAAAGAAGAAACAACATCACTACAGAGATGAGATGACTAAGAAGAAATACAAATCAGAAATTAGGATATAAGATACGAGTTGGTTAGCGCAAGTGCTGGATGATATTCGTTAATGGACATGTAAACACGACCACTATCAGGTAGTATCTTCCATGAAGTCTTAACATTAAGAAACGCTTCTTTTTTTTTAATGGGAAAGAGTAGACCGTCTAGATAACGACGGATTAGTGAGATAGTTGATACCACAACTGATATCATGCAGGAGCACTTCAGCACATTGACCTGAATAAGTCACGTTCTCTCGACGCTGAAAGGCAAGAACAACAGAGGAAAGTGAAGTGAGTAAAGAAAGTTAATGGATGTCCAGGTAAAAAGGCGATCTACATGCGTAAGAGAAACTGCAGTAAAGCCGACGACAGGCAGAATAGATGAAACAAACGTAGAAGAGAGTTGTATGTGGTTACAGCTTTATAGTGACGATAGGCACAATAAAACGATTGGTCCTTGCATAATGTAAACCAGTGGTTCCAAAACTGTTGCCACTCACGGCTCCCTTGCCCTGCTCCCCCGCCCTACCGACGTTATCCTTATAGCAGGTACGATCTTATAACCGGTAAAATCTTATTCTCTCATATCATATATTAGATTATACAATACGACAGAAATAACACTCATATAGAAGCTCGTTTATGTACTAAAAATATTAATCCTTTGTAGATCTCATCATCATGAGGGTCCGGGTTCGATACCCAGCAGTGGATGATTTTTTTCGGACTGACAATGCTCCGGGATCACCCAGCCTCTAAAAAATTGGTACCAGAGATTTTCCTGGGAAGTAAAAGCGGCCTGGCGTGATACCGACCACATCACCCAAAAATGTTCAGTGGTTATAGAAAAATATGGTCACTAACACCATATTCCACATACGCCTAGCAAGGCGTGAAGGGAACCTTTTCTTTTTTTTAGATCTCATTTTATGATTTCCACCACTGAGTAGGCACATGATAATATCCTCGGCGCGGCGCAACGTCCATGTAAGCCTCAGCGAACACCGTTTGAGAACCATTGCTGCAGACTGCCCTTTTGCTGAGATATTTTTTGTTCATTTTTTTATTGACTTGGGATTGTAGATGTACATTAGAGACAGAGGTACGAGATAGCTCAGTGGCAAGCTGCATCCCAAATAATGTAAAAGTGTATTGCGCATCTTATCTCACACAATGGAAATAAACAAAAAGGTAGGGTTTTCAGTGTTATGTTCAGCCAGTCTTGACAATCGGAAGTGAAAATATGTAAATGAAATTGATCGAAAAAGTTCGAAGTCTAAGATATTAAAATAGAAATGGATGACGCAGGAAGCGAGGAGCCCACTGACAAAATACAAAAGTTTGATTATACATTTGAGCCCTCAAAGCTCGAGGGTCCAATCAAAAGTCAAAGCACTGATAAGCATATTCATTGGCTAAAGTGCAAAGACTTCCGGATGTGCTGTATACAAGATGGAGCAGCTCCTAACTGCGCTATCAAGATGGATGCTTTATTTAAATTTCTCGGCAAAATGACAAACTACTTCTGGTAGTCGCCAGTGCCGACCATCTGCGCCCTATCGCTCCGGAAGTACTATTTCTATTCGGGGTGTGTGCTCTCGCATGCCCGGAGAGAAGATAAACTCGGTGAACGCGGAAATTAGTGAATGCGTAATCTGTTTAAAGTGATAGGGGCGAGTACTTCCTCAACTTGTGAATGGATGGCACTGAACCCTGAGTAAAGTTAAGGCCCTTTACTCAATACAACCCTGGACCGGCATTCTGGGGCGGTTTTATTTCTCAGCAAGTTATGTTCCACGTGGTACCAGACAACGAGTGAATAGACACTATGGTGAAGACTGAAAATGGGGAAATGATGTTGGGAAATAAAGAAGCCGCGTGTGAGAAAGATTACACATCGATCTCAACGGGGATGTGAATTGTTGTTTTGAATGTTGTGAAGAATTCACCAATGTGGAGACAAGTGGGAGACAGACATTTAAAAAGAAATTTGTCACGTGGGTGGAATATGAAAGTATGCCAGATAGAAACAGTGTATGTTTTTCATATTAATTGAATTGCTTAGATTTTAGAGGAAACAAAAACACGTGACTTTTACGTGTGGAAGAGCGTGTGCACGTGTGTGTTTGCACGCGTATGTATATGTTTGATTTTGCACAGAAGAGTAGGAATATATAACAAAAATAACAACCTAGAATGCTTTAACTAGCGTGTACGCCATGAGCTAGGAGCCGCGATAGCTCAGTGGTTAGTGAACCGGACTACAAAGGACAAGATTTCGGGTTCGATTCTGATCGATGGCTTCCAGGTTCACCCAGCATTAAATGAGTACCGGATTTTTTTGTGGGAAAATAAAGCAGCATGGGCCTGATACTGACCATATTATCCCAAAAAATAATGTGCCGAAAGTCTGTAAAAATGATGGTCACTAACACCATATTCCCTATACGCTACTTGGAGTGACGGGGGCTCTTGTTTTTTTTACTTTTTACTATGCCATAAGTTCGCGCCAACTCTGTGCAAAAATAAAAAAAGTTAGAAAAAAGAATAGGAGAGAAACAGCATTAAGCTGTCATCTGTGCACTGTAATAGTCCATTTCTCTAAATTTATCTATATATTGACCTTTCGAGCCGCAGCCGGCCCATAGGGCATAGACCGAGAAATGCTTTCTCTTATCTAAATGTTTATTCTAACAATTTTCAATCCTTCTGGAGATATTTGATCAAATCTCGCCATTTGTTTCTGTTCTGTGCCAGCAGCTCTATCTCATTTCTCTAAATACTCGCTAATTATGACTTATTGATATTCATTTCTGATGTTGTATTCTCTTTCTTCACTTCTTGTATCAGTTCGGTGTCGAGGAATATACAAGGTTCTGGTTCACACCCTTTTGGCGGCCTCATTCATTGTCAGTTGATGTTGTTGTAACGTGTCTTTGATGTTGTTGTAACATTTCTTTGATATTGTTGTAACGTGTCTTTGATGTTGTTGTAACATTTCTTTGATGTTGTTGTAACGTGTCTTTGATGTTGTTGTAACATTTCTTTGATGTTGTTGTAACGTGTCTTTGATGTTGTTGTAACGTGTCTTTGATGTTGTTGTAACGTGTCTTTGATGTTGTTGTAACATTTCTTTGATATTGTTGTAACGTGTCTTTGATGTTGTTGTAACGTGTCTTTGATGTTGTTGTAACGTGTCTTTGATGTTGTTGTAACGTGTCTTTGATGTTGTTGTAACATTTCTTTGATATTGTTGTAACGTGTCTTTGATGTTGTTGTAACGTGTCTTTGATGTTGTTGTAACGTGTCTTTGATGTTGTTGTAACATTTCTTTGATGTTGTTGTAACATTTCTTTGATGTTGTTGTAACATTTCTTTGATGTTGTTGTAACATTTCTTTGATGTTGTTGTAACATTTCTTTGATGTTGTTGTAACATTTCTTTGATGTTGTTGTAACATTTCTTTGGTGTTGTTGTAACATTTCTTTGGTGTTGTTGTAACATTTCTTTGATGTTGTTGTAACATTTCTTTGATGTTGTTGTAACATTTCTTTGATGTTGTTGTAACATTTCTTTGATGTAGTTGTAACATTTCTTTGATGTTGTTGTAACATTTCTTTGATGTTGTTGTAACATTTCTTTAATGTTGTTGTAACATTTCTTTGATGTTGTTGTAACGTGTCTTTGATGTTGTTGTAACGTGTCTTTGATGTTGTTGTAACGTGTCTTTGATGTTGTTGTAATGTGTCTTTGATGTTGTTGTAACGTGTCTTTGATGTTGTTGTAACGTGTCTTTGATGTTGTTGTAACGTGTCTTGGATGTTGTTGTAACGTGTCTTGGATGTTGTTGTAACGTGTCTTTGATGTTGTTGTAACGTGTCTTTGATGTTGTTGTAACGTGTCTTTGATGTTGTTGTAACATTTCTTTGATGTTGTAACGTGTCTTGGATGTTGTTGTAACGTGTCTTTGATGTTGCTGTAACGTGTCTTTGATGTTGTCTGTCCATCTTACTTTGAGTCTGCCTCTCACTCTTCTCCCTTCTTCTCTTTTAACATACGCTTTGTATGGTAAATAATCAGACGACATTCTTTCAAGATGAGGAAAACAGTATATTTGTTGTTGCTGCTTGAAGCTTAGGATTTGCTCAATGCTTACTCTTTCTCATATATCATTTCTGATTCTGTCTTTTCTGGTCACTCCAAGCGCTTTTCTCAGACATCTCATCACCGTGGTGACAAGCTTTTTTTTGTACTTAGACGTGAGTGACAATTTATTGGTATTGGTAGCATGTTGTTGGAATTAATATACTGTGAAAAAGGTGTTTGATGGTTGTGATATGTATTGCTTTGTTGTTGAAGTATAGAGGAAGCCTGTCTCAATATTTGGTTCGTCCTATTGCATTGTAATATATCATTATCGATTTTACCATTTTCAGAGAATGTTATTCCCAGATATTTCAAGTTTGTTACTTGTTTTATAACTTGTCAACTATGTTTTAATGTCTTCTTTAGTCTTACTATTGATATAACTTCTGTTTTTTTGTCAGCACATATTTTCATGTTTTTCATTTTGATGTTTTATTATCGTATCTAAAATAACTTTCGTCTTATTGTCCTTTCCCCAACAGCAATGTGTTCCTATAAAACACATTCTCTTATCTATATACAGATTTTCATCGGCTTTCAAGGATGTACCCACGTCGCCGCACGCTCCGACAATTCCAATATAGATACGATATTGTGTCCGAAAAGTACGCATATCAAACGGCTCCTACAAGCTCCTCCGCCTTGTTTGTCTTGTCGTTATCTTCTGCGACGTCGCGGCCGTCTTGTTGTCATCCAGGAGATGCCTGCAGTTTGCTTCGCTACGGTGTCACTATTGCGTCATTACAACATTTATTGAAAGCCGAAGAGCTGAGACGATTTTCTCAAAAGCACGCCAGAAATGTGGCGTCTTCAGCTATGTTAGCTATACACGGCTGACGTCAATTTACATACACTTGCCCCTGTTAGTGGTGCTGAAAACGTCACACCATTTTGGTGGTCTTCCTCAGCGGGCAGGCATCCAACGTAGATGGTAATGACTGCGTACACTGTAGAGGATTTCATCCCTGATGCACATATTCTACTACATCGGCGGTGATTGCAACAGTGGAACTTCCGATCTATACACTTATCGACATTGGAAAGATGTAGTTAGGGAACAGGCAAATAATTGCAATGCTGCGGTAAAGCTGGTAGCAAGGAGCCAATGGTGGGGTATACTAAACACTCCAAGGTATGAAGATGTAGTTAACCGTATTTTTCGTCATAAATCGTAACAGTGAGCTTTCAAGCAAACACCACCGCGACATCTTAAAATTGAAAGTCCACTACACAGTGAGATTGGCAGGAGAAAGAGCATCCGGCTCAAAAGAGGAAGATGATGGATGGCACAGGCTAAGGACATTGCTCAAAATATCTGTCCACTTGGGGACATTAAACCGGGGAAGAGTGGATATGGGTGCCAGCAAGGCGTTCTACGTCTTGGTCGGTTTGTATCACTTTGAATAGGGAATGCAGACAACAAAACCCTGTAGTCTTGGAGGCAGAGGTATACACACTGATGGATCCGTAGTTCGTTACAGCCAGAGCCAGTGGGCTGTCACGGTCCAGACCAAGGGAGGAACAGTAAAGGAGGAAACTATGCTTTTGCCATAACCAGTAGTTTGACCATGGGAATCATGGCAGTAACTAAAGCAATGGCCTGACTAAAATCACAGTCTTTCACTCAAGTGTGTTTTCTGAGTGATTCAATGAGTGTGTTCATGAAACTTGGATGAGGCTAGGCACGAAGTCCGTGATTGGAATCACTGAAGAAACCAGGTCTTTGGCATCTGGACACTGCGGTGTGAGAATAAACGAACTAGCTCACTGCCAAGCTAAAAGAACTG
Source organism: Megaustenia siamemsis (assembly GCA_032433765.1). Lineage (NCBI taxonomy): Eukaryota > Metazoa > Mollusca > Gastropoda > Stylommatophora > Ariophantidae > Megaustenia > Megaustenia siamemsis. The sequence continues at coordinate 59,119,535 of JAVIAB010000024.1, forward strand.
CCGTAGATGGTGGACGCACAATGGATCGGACTGACATTCTGAATGTCCTCAGGGAGATAGGGCGCGCTGATAATTTAGCCAATGATCATGTATCAACAACCAGTTTTATACTTCATGAACATCGAGTCAAACCTAGGAACGCCAGAAAGGGGCGCTGCGCGAGGAGACACAGAAGAATAACAAATACAAAAAATGAACACAGAACTGGGGTTATCAGTCACCACACACTGAGGAACACATTGGGAAGGTGATACAGCACTTATAGACAGGCTCGGTGTGCAGTGAGGGTTATCTGTCGATAAACTAACTAGGTTTGCAGCAACGTGCACTTGAGGTAAGGGCGCAGTATGGAGAGGGACAAGGAACTAGACGTCTATGTTGATAGCCTTAAAATAAATAACTCATAAGGGCAGATTACCGCTCGAGCTGACAAGTACTTTAAGTCCGCCACTGCATTAGTTGTGCTCTATATAAACTAAATCAGCAATGCATACAGAGTAATATAATTAGATGAACTCTTTTTTCAAACTATGAAACTGTAAAGCATCTGAGACTATTTGAATAGATTTGAAATTAGTCTTGAGGCAAAGAGAAATGGTAGCTGAAGTTGAAAAACCATTAATGCTATTAATGAACAACTAACAAAAATGAAAGCAACAGAAACTTCTCAGAGGACAGATAGAGTTGAAGAACTTGTAGTTATATCACGGTGTTTAATTTCTGTAATTAACAGGCAGTAATTAATATTATTTAATTAAACCAAATAATATGATATTATGTTTAACAAAAACGATGCAATCTTTTTTCATCCTTTAACTCATCAATTAGTTAATTAGTATTACTTTATGTAATACAATACGGGCTATGCAAAATGTAATTACATTCTTTCTTACATTCGAAATTAATGTTCTGCTACATAGTGTTATTTTATATTTTGGTGGTACTTTTGGCATTTCCTATTCTGTTTTTACATTTCATTTAAAATGAACTATTAGATGCCAAAACGATACGAATCTTATACATTTCAATTCTCTCAATTCTACTGAATTTTTAACAAAAATTATAACTTTACATTTAGGTTGCTAATCATAATTTTATTTAACATTATAAAGATTTATATATTAAATCTATGATAATTATTTTAATTGAGAAATTGCTAGAATAGCGAAAGTTTCCTTTCAAATTATAATAGAGTAGTAAATGTGTAAGAACCGTGTAGATTTAAAGACAAAAGATATGAATCGCGGCGGGCGAAGCATTGAACATACATCGTTCGTATTAAGGCAAAGATTCTAATGTTTAAAATTGATGGATGTCTAAAATAAAATATGCCAGATTTTATAGCAAACTGAGGCTCTTTAATCTTTTTAATACTGACAGTTTGGCCTTCTATTATGTTTAAGAATCGAATCCTTTCTTTAAAAGAAAAATAAAGTGATTATTAAACATGACGATTGTCGTTGTCTTGAGCACGGTGGGATCGACAAGTGGTCGATATGATAATCCAGGATATATCGGAGGATCGGGAGCCGCGATAGCTCAGTAGTTAGCGAACTGGACTACAAAGGACAAGAGGTAAAGTTCGACCTACGGCTCCCGGTTCACCCAGCCTTTAATGGATATAATATTTTTTTTTTCTGGGAAAGTAAAGCGGTGTAAAACCGACCACATTACCCCAAAAATCATGTGCTGAAGGTATGTAAAATTTATGGTCAGTAATACCATATTCCCTATACGCCACTTGGCGTGACGGGGGTACGTTACTTTTTTTTTTTTTTTTTAAATATCTGAGGATCCTTTGATAGTGACTGGGTTAATGCTGAACGTAAATTTCTGTCAAATACCAGTGGCAAATTTAGTAGATTCAACAATTATTTAAATAAAAGGTAAACCTTTTACGGCATTGTATAACTAAAAGTATCATGTTAATGACTTTCTAGCTTTCTCTTACATCCCCCCCCCTCTCTCTCTCTCTCTGTGTGTCTTTCTCTCTCTATTTCTTTCACTCACAGACGCTTCTCTTACTCATTCTCTTAACTCTTATGCTGACTTCTCTAACATTTTGCAAAAAAAAAAAAAAAAAAAGTGTAATGAGATTGTGTCAATAATTATGTGTAAACATTGTTGTTATAATATGGAACAGTTATGTTTATTTTTATTTTTGTTGCTTATAAACACGATCATTCTCATCATCATGTGCCATACCGGTTGGTGTAGGCGATCATGTCCTTCCACAATCTTCTATCGACAGTGCATCGTATCAGTTCTGTTGTTGACTGTTTTCCCATGCTATGACGCAACGTTATCCAGTATTTTCTCTCTTTGCCGTCCGCGATCTCTCTTTCCTTTAATTTTGCCTGTTGTAACCAAGTATTTCAACTTTCCACTTCTCATGATGTACCCGAAAATATTGATTGTTTCTTTCTGATGATTTTTAGAAGCTCCCTTTTTGTGTTGGCCTCTTTGAGAATTTCCTCATTGGTCCTTTTAGCTGCCAATGGAACTTTCAACATTCTTCATTTATGAAACGTGGAATGAGTGAAAGTAATATAAAACAAAGAATATAGTGATAATAAGGTTGTTAAAGCAAAGAGGGAGATGACTTTATTAGAGCATAGAAGGAGGTGATAATGATAGAGCAAAGAGGGAGTTGGTAATGAAAGAGCAAAGATGTGGGTGATAATGAGAGAGCATAGATGGTAGTGATAATGTGAGAGCAGAGAAGATGGTGATAATGAGAGAGCATTGATGGTAGTGATAATGTGAGAGCAGAGAAGATGGTGATAATGAGAGAGCATAGATGGTAGTGATAATGTGAGAGCAGAGAAGATGGTGATAATGAGGGAGCATTGATGGTAGTGATAATGTGGGAGCAGAGAAGGAGGTGATAATGAGAGAGCAAAGAGGGAGTTGGTAATGAAAGAGCAAGGAAGAGGGTGATAATGAGAGAAAGCATAGATGGTAGTGATAATGTGAGAGCAGAGAAGAAGGTTATAATGAGAGAGCAAAGAGGGAGTTGGTAATGAACGAGCAAAGAAGGGGGTGATAATGAGAGAGCAAAGAGGGAGATGACTTTATTAGAACATAGAAGGAGGTGATAATGAGAGAGCAAAGAAGAAGGTAATAAAGATAGAGCAAAGAAGAAGGTAACAAAGATCGAGCAAAGAAGAAGGTGATAACGATAGAGAAAAAAAGGGGTGATAGTGACAGAGCAAAGAAGGAGACGTAATGATAGAGCAAATAAGAGAGTATTACTGATAGAGCAAAGAAGTAGGTGATAATTATAAAGCAAAGAAGGAAGTGATAAAGAAAGAGCAAAGATGTAGGTGGTAATGATAAAGTAATAAAGGAGGTGGTAATGAGAGACCAAAGATATAGGTGATAATGATAAAGCAAATAAGAAGTGATAATAACGATATCGAACAATGGAGGTAAGCATATTTTTAGTTAACAAAGAAGGTAATAACGGAATTATGAAGTAATGGAAGGTGAATCATACATTTTCTTTAACTAGAAAGAATTAATATTTGTTAAAAATAAAGATGGAATTGAAAAATATGGAAGCAAGAGAGCGAAACCTATTCACGAAACAAAAAAAAAAACAGACTCAGTGATGCAATAATAATAAGGAATTCAGAGATTTTGTTAAAACAATAATATGGAACTATTTGTTTAGAGAGAAGATGCTTATGGCAGCGAGGTGTTTGTAGTCACCGCCTAGTGGACTATTTAAGGGGGCAATGTTTGCAGTCACCGCCTAGTGGACTATTTAAGGGGGCAATGTTTGCAGTCACCACCCACTGGACTATTTAAGGGGGCAATGTTTGCAGTCACCACCCACTGGACTATTTATTGGGGTAAATGTTTGCAGTCACCACCCACTGGACTATTTAAGGGGTTAAATGTTTGCAGTCACCACCCACTGGACTATTTAAGAGGACAATGTTTGCAGTCACCACCCACTGGACTATTTAAGGAAGCAATGTTTGTAGTCACCACCCACTGGACTATTTAAAGGGGCAATGTTTGTAGTCACCGCCTACTGGACTATTTAGGAGGGCAATATTTGTAGTCACCGCCCACTGGACTATTTATTGGGGTAAATGTTTGCAGTCACCACCCACTGGACTATTTAAGGGAGTAAATGTTTGCATTCACCACCCACTGTGGGCTATTTAAGGGGGCAATGTTTGCAGTCCCCACCCACTGGACTATTTAAGGGGGTAAATGTTTGCAGTCACCACCCACTGGACTATTTAAGGGGGCAATGTTTGCAGTCACCACCCACTGGACTATTTAAGGGGGTAAATGTTTGCATTCACCACCCACTGGACTATTTAAGGGGGCAATATTTGCAGTCACCACCCACTGGACTATTTAAGGGAGCAATGTTTGTAGTCACCACCCACTGGACTATTTAAGGGGGCAATGTTTGTAGTCACCTCCTACTGGACTATTTAAGAGGGCAATGTTTGTAGTCACCGCCCACTGGACTATTTATTGGGGTAAATGTTTGCAGTCACCACCCACTGGACTATTTAAGGGAGTAAATGTTTGCATTCACCACCCACTGTGGGCTATTTAAGGGGGCAATGTTTGCAGTCCCCACCCACTGGACTATTTAAGGGGGTAAATGTTTGCAGTCACCACCCACTGGACTATTTAAGGGGGCAATGTTTGCAGTCACCACCCACTGGACTATTTAAGGGGGTAAATGTTTGCATTCACCACCCACTGGACTATTTAAGGGGGCAATATTTGCAGTCACCACCCACTGGACTATTTAAGGGAGCAATGTTTGTAGTCACCACCCACTGGACTATTTAAGGGGGCAATGTTTGTAGTCACCTCCTACTGGACTATTTAAGAGGGCAATGTTTGTAGTCACCGCCCACTGGACTATTTATTGGGGTAAATGTTTGCAGTCACCACCCACTGGACTATTTAAGGGGGTAAATGTTTGCATTCACCACCCACTGGACTATTTAAGGGGGCAATGTTTGCAGTCACGACCCACTGGACTATTTAAGGGGGTAAATGTTTGCAGTCACCACCTACTGGACTATTTAAGGGGGCAATGTTTGCAGTCACCACCGACTGGACTATTTATTGGGGTAAATGTTTGTAGTCACCACCCACTGGACTATTTAAGGGGGTAAGTGTTTGCATTCACCACCCACTGGACTATTTAAGGGGGCAATGTTTGCAGTCACCACCCACTGGACTATTTAAGGGGGTAAATGTTTGCAGTCACCACCCACTGGACTATTTAAGAGGGCAATGTTTGTAGACACCACCCAATGGACTATTTATTGGGGTAAATGTTTGCATTCACCAGCCACTGGACTATTTAAGGGGGTAAATGTTTGCATTCACCACCCACTGGACTATATAAGGGAGCAATGTTTGCAGTCACCAGCCACTGGACTATTTAAGGGGGTTAAATGTTTGCAGTCACCACCCACTGGACTATTTAAGGGTGCGGTTTTTGCAGTCATCACCCACTGGGCTATTTTAAGTGGCCAATGTTTGCAGTCACCATCCACTGGACTATTTAACGGGGCAATGTTTGCAGTCACCGCCCTCTGGACTATTTGATAGTGTTTACAGCTAATACAAGTGTGAGAACCTCTGCTGTCAAATGTGATAACCTGGTCTAAACAAAACAAGATAAACTAAAAACAAGCGAACACTTTTGTAAACAAGAACATAAACTGATATAAATCAGCAAATTCCCAACGGTGGAAGACCACACTGAAGACAGCAGCTGCTGGCTTATAATTACATAGTTCCTCAAAGTATATGTTGACGATATCGAAGAAGTTTCCAGATAATAACTAACTTTTATGTTGGAAATTTAAGAAAAATACATTTACTTGTCATCGTCTAAGCTTTCACCCTCTTATTACAGGCACTGAACGAAACAATACGCCGCGTGACGTGACAGAACAATTGCTAATCTCCCTTGTCACCGGAATTAGCATTGACTTTTTGCTTCCATCTTTTAACTTTTTATTTCGTCGCAACTTGAGACTGTGTTCTCAAACCACCACTTTTCGAGAAGTGAAGACTTCCGTTATGACCTGCTTGTCACCAGTAAGATGGCCAGTGTATCTTAGCTGTCGTTAGACCGAATAACTGTCATCATTATCCGTCGTCCATCTTCTGGCAAGATTGATTTTATTGCAATGCTTTCTGTTGTTTTAAATTCTTTTTTTTTTCTTGTTCTCTTATATATTTGCTTCTTTCAGCGTTCTCCCATCAATTATTATTCATTGTCTGATCTGAAAGGGACGTTACGTAGATGTAGATGTGTGTTGTAGATACCAACAAGAAGTGGCCTCGCCGTCTTTGGGCTCAATTTATTCGACTCAAGTATGACGTTTTTCCTTTTTTACATGGAATTATTCTTAGTATACTAAACGTTTCTTTCTTTCTTTCTTTCTTTCTTTCTTTCTTTCTTTCTTTCTTTCTTTCTTTCTTTATTTTAAAGACAGTTAAAGAATGGAAAGGAAACCTTTGCATCATCATCATCATCAAGTTCCATGCCTGCTGGTGTAGGTGGTTAAGTCTCTCCACAACTTTCGATCTCGACAGTTATTCATCATTTCCGTTGTTGATTTTCTGCCAAGCCATTCTCTTAAGCTGTCTGGTATATTTTCTCTTTGCCTCCCACTATCTCTTCGTCCCTCAATTTTTCCAGTTGTCACAATATATTTCAGTTGTTCCCATCTCATTACATGGCCAGAAATGATAATTGTTTCTTTCTAACATTAGAAATTAGCTCTCTCTTTGCTTTTCCCTCTTTCAGAACGCTTTTTTTTTACTCTTCTTAGCTGTCCAAGGTATTCTCAACATTCTTTTGTAAAATCACATTTCTTCAGCTTCCAGTGGTTTTCGTATCTGCTGTCCTATTCCCCATGATTAATTCACATCCATATGTTAAGACTGGCTCTGCATAACATTTAAGAACTCTTTTTCTTGTTTCTATTGTAAAAACTGGATTGCAAAGTATCGTTCCCATTTATTTTGGAAAGCTCCTTTTGCCTGATCCATTCTGCATCTCACCTTTTGGTTGCATAGGGGTCTCAATTAGGAAGAAGCCAGTGGCATTAGGACCATGGCGATGAAGGATAAAAGATGTAATTTTTTTTTTACTAAATTATAGTAAAGAGCCCCCGTCACGCCAAGTGGGGTATAGGGAATATGGTGTTAGTGACCATAAATTTTACAGACCTTCAGCACATGATTTTTGGGGTAATGTGGTCAGTATTACGCCCGTGTCGCTTTAGTTTCCCAGAAAAAAAATCCGCTATCCATTTAAGGTTGGGTGAACACTGAAGCCGTTGGTTAGGATCGAGCCCTACCTTTGTAGTCCAGTTCACTAACTACTGAGCTATCGCGGCTCTCATCTTTATTTACAAGCTGAAACAATAATTTATGATATGTATACTACGTTACACTAGTCTCGTCTGTAAATTAAAATTTGTTATTAATGTTTCCACTTAACAGACACTGCATGCTGAGTTAACTTGTTAGTTCGTTCTTGTTTGTTAAAGAAATGCAACAAAAGTGTCTGGTTTGGTGGGTCCCTTCACTGGAAAGTCTGTTGTCAAAAGTTTCCGAATTCGCTGTCCCTCTTCTTCCAATGTGGGAGCCGCGATAGCTCAGTGGATAGTGAACTGGACGACAAAGGACAAGGGGTAGGGTTCGATCCCAACCGACAGCTCCTGTTCACCCAGCCTTAAATGGGTACCAGATTTTTTTCTGGGAAAGTAAAACGGCACGGGCGTAATACCAACCATATTACCCCAAAAATCATGTGCCGAAGGTCTGTAAAATTTATGGTCACTAACACCATATTCCCTATACGCCACTTGGCGTGACGGGGGTACTTTACTTTACTACTTCCAATGTGATGTAGACAGGCTCGACGAACATGAAATACCAAGAACTGGTGAACGCAAGATCCACTCCCTATAAAAATGCTTGCCTAAATCAGATATACTGGGCTACATGATGTATATAATACGGCTACATAGGAAACACGTTTACAATGCAATGTAATAGCTTCGGTTACTATTTAAGGATTAATTAAACTAATCATGAAAGAGTTGACTTTTGTGTGGTGTGCAATGACGTCACTGTTGCTAACCAAATTATAAGATACAGACCAAGACTACAAGAAAACATGACGTCGAACTTGACTAATGCCCCCTGATAAAGGGAGACAATCTTTTTGATGATTCCAGCTGATCTCCAGGAGATGTGGACATCTAAGGGCCGTAATGAAGTCTACAGTGTGCTGGAATCAATCATAGATTTCTGAACCTGGCCTAGCTGACCTCGACAACACCCCAAGACCTGAGAGATGTTGCATATTTAAGGACGTTTGGACTAATTGAATCGCAGATTCTCTTTAGCTTGGTACTTTGCTTTTTTATCTTAAGAACGTCAAAAATTTCCGTTCTTCATCTTTCTCTCTTTCCATCTAGTGTACAAATGACTGTCTGAAAATGGTTTCTATTTCCTTAATATTAAAAACATATCCATTTGTCTCCATTTCTTCTTTCTTACAAAGTTTAAGACATATCTTTATTTGGTCTCCTCTCGAAAGATTTCATTTGATTTGAAAAATGTACAATTGATATTTTTCAGATTTCGTACACAGTTATTTATCACTAATACTTTAGTTATTATGCTAATGTGTGTCCTTCTAAGAGAGTAAAATACAAAACCATCATCTATTATACATTCAAAGTGAGGAAAAAAATCGGTATTTGAAAATATTGTATCTCCCAATACTTTCAAATTTTCTAATCTTTGATCTTTTTACGACGAACATAAACTACTAACATACTGTTTATGCATAAATATGTTCCTTAGTTAAAAATTGTACATTTTGTATATGGTGTCACAAACTGAAATCACTACTATAAAAAGAACAATTTTAAGAAAAAGAGGAAGGTACAAGTTAGGGAATATGCACACTATGAAGTTGTTCGATGTGCAAAGCAGATTATCTGTGGACTCAACTAAAATGCTTGCACCTATGTAGCAATAATTGGTATATATAAATACGATGAAATGCTGATATATTTGCATGAAAACCATACATTTTAACAATCGCTAAGAGTGGTTTTATACATGCTTTATAATGGTTTTGAAAGTTAAAAAATAGCTTACTTCTTGCTCCTCTTGCAGCCGGACTGGCGGATCTATTGATATCGCTTGACAAGATCTGCTGACATCTACTGATTGCTTACTACAGACCGTCTGGCAAGGCGACCGTATCTTCATGCATATAAAAAGGAATGTATAAATTGTACAAAAATACAACAGTTTGTCTCGCGCTACAGAACCATGAATTTCTTCAATAATTATAACACCAATGAAGATACAGCAACGACAATTGAACAGGGGAACGTTTATTGCATGGAAAATGAAATTAAATTCTTGCGAGAGCTGGAAAACAAGCAAATAAATAGAAAATAAACTGGATGCATTTGAAAACAAATACCCCAAGAAAATACTTTGTATATCATGGAATGAAATCCAGACTAGGGAAGAAATAAGAGGAATGACAAAGCATCCAACAATTTCATCTATAATCAAGGGAAGAAGGTGGTTATATGTTGGACACAAGAAAAGAAATCAAGAGAATTTCAACGCAAGCCCTCAAATGGGAACCAGAGGGTGCCAGAAAAAGTAGAAACATTAAAAAGAATATTGAGGCGAAAGACAACAACAACAGACATCATCGAGCATCACCGATATTGAGCGACTAGCACAGAAGAGAGCCCTGTGGCGAGTGGGGCCTGTTTCAGGTCTGACACGTGATAACAAAGATGGTCGGACACAAGAATCTACAATATCTGTCCCATGTGCCGCCTTCAGCCTGACAGGGCAATAGATAGAAAGTGTGTGTGTTTATATGTGTGTGTGTGACATCCAATTGTTGCGACACGTCTTATCGACGTGCCCCTCTCACCTGATCTCTACCATTTGGCTGAGAGTACCCCACATCGTACGGTTGTTGTTCGTGAGTATTAGTGTGGAGTACATTTGAGTCCATATTGGATAGTTCACAATGTAGCAAGAAAACGCTATCATGTGTGAACTCACACGCACTCTACACTAACGCACTCTTATTAAAATGTCTTTGCAACATCTTTACTAGTTTTTTTGTAATTATTGATCGTAAATCCTGGCAACCGTTTCTTTCCGCCATTTTTTGGACCAGTGTTGATGTGTTTAGTACTCGCGTTTGGATTTCTAAATTCAGTTAAGAATAGTTTGTGTTTTGTACCTGATGTAGGCTCTTGCCGAAACTTTGTCATTTGTCTCGTCTCTCTATTATTTTAGCTGGTTTATACCATGTTGTGTTTATTTTAATTATTGAGAATAATACCAGGTTCGGCCAGTAGCGCGTGAGTCACACCCTGTGCTATTACAATTACTGGTCTTTCTTCTTCAACTGCGCACGATTAAAGAATATATTCAGCCAATGCTGCTTGTATCACAGCACAGTTCGTCCTGCTATGACATTGGTCAGGCCATATAAACCTTATCTGTTCGTCATATCCCGTGCACCACTGCATTATGGGTTGCGCAATTATTTTACAATTGCAACGGTTGCAATCAATAGAAGCTCTAATCCTTTGGGTACTGAAAAAAGGTATTTAATCGGTTATGGTCTTGTGGACTAAGACTGGTGTTGTTGTGATAGCAATGTTTAGCGAACACAATGCAATTTAATGGTCGTGACCTAGTCATGATTTCAACATGGCAATTTTGATGTTTTCCAATATTACGATTTTTATGTTTTTCAACATGACGATTTTGATTTTTTCAATATGATTAATTCCGATACTTTTCAACATGACAACTTCGATACTTTTCAACATGACAACTTCGATACTTTTCAACATGACGATTTTGATGTTTTTTCAATATTAATAATGATGATACTTTTCAACATGACAATATTGATACTTTTCAACGTGAAGATTTTGATGTTTTTCAATATTAATAACTTTGATACTTTTCCACATGACAATATTGATACTTTTCAACGTGACCTTTTTATGTTTATCAATATTAATAATTTCGATACTTTTCAACATGCCAATATCGATACTTTTCAACGTGACGATTTTGATGCTTTTCAGAATGACGATTTTGATCTTTTTCAACATGACAACTTTAATGCCTTTTATTATGACAATAAAAATGTCCTTTTTTAACACGATAGGGACTATCTAAAAAAGAAATGCCTCATATTTACATATAATGACATATCATTTAAATAGAAGATGAAAACACTCTCTCGTCATTAACCATATTCAAGTGACCAATTTTGAAGTTCTGAACTGGACGTGAAAAATATCCAAGGCCCTAGTTGTCGACTTGTATTTGCATAACTCATTCACTTGCTCCCTTATCAACAAGTATCTTTTGGTTATTTTGGCCGGCAGCTGGAAGAATCTGTGGTTTCAAGAAAATCCGGTGAAAATTGAAGGATGAAGATGAGTTCTGTGTAGGATAAACTCATGTCTGGCGCTGTGAAATTATTGTCCATGTGACTGCTCTAATGTCTCGCTGGTGTTGCTGTAATGTGCGGTTCTACAGAAAGTCACATAGAATTCAGTGAGATTTTCAGCACACAACTGGATGTGGTTATTAATACTATGTTATTATGCACATAGCGTCGAGGATATTTTTTTTGTTTTGTGGCCTTTGTTCGTTGGTCTTGTTGATAATTAACGTTGTGTTGCTTTTATACTCGGTGGCTTGTTTTATCATTCTCTCTAAGATGTCGTCCAATATATTTTATAATTCTATCTAAGATGTCATGCAACATATTTTATCATTCTATCTAAGATGTCATGCAACATATTTTATCATTCTATCTAAGATGTCATGCAACATATTGTATCATTCTCTCTAAGATGTCGTCCAACATATTTTATCATTCTATCTAAGATGTCATGCAACATATTTTATCATTCTATCTAAGATGTCATGCAACATATTTTATCATTCTATCTAAGATGTCATGCAACATATTTTATCATTCTATCTAAGATGTCATGCAACATATTTTATCATTCTATCTAAGATGTCATGCAACATATTTTATCATTCTATCTAAGATGTCATGCAACATATTTTATCATTCTATCTAAGATGTCATGCAACATATTTTATCATTCTATCTAAGATGTCATGCAACATATTTTATCATTCTATCTAAGATGTCATGCAACATATTTTATCATTCTATCTAAGATGTCATGCAACATATTTTATCATTCTATCTAAGATGTCATGCAACATATTTTATCATTCTATCTAAGATGTCATGCAACATATTTTATCATTCTATCTAAGATGTCATGCAACATATTTTATCATTCTATCTAAGATGTCATGCAACATATTTTATCATTCTATCTAAGATGTCATGCAACATATTTTATCATTCTATCTAAGATGTCATGCAACATATTTTATCATTCTATCTAAGATGTCATGCAACATATTTTATCATTCTATCTAAGATGTCATGCAACATATTTTATCATTCTATCTAAGATGTCATGCAACATATTTTATCATTCTATCTAAGATGTCATGCAACATATTGTATCATTCTATCTAAGATGTCATGCAACATATTTTATCATTCTATCTAAGATGTCATGCAACATATTTTATAATTCTATCTAAGATGTCATGCAACATATTTTATCATTCTATCTAAGATTTTGTCCAACATATTTTATCATTCAAAGATATCATGCAACATATTTTATAATTCTATAAAAGATGTCATGCAACATATTTTATCATTCAAAGATGCCATGCAACATATTTTATAATTCTATCTAAGATGTCATGCAACATATTTTATCATTCTATCTAAGATTTTGTCCAACATATTTTATCATTCAAAGATGTCACTCAACATATTTTATAATTCTATCTAAGACGTCATGGAATATATTTCATCGTTCTACCTCAGATGTCATCCAAACATTTTTTATCATTTTGTCTCAGATGTCTGTTAACATATTTATCATTCTACCACAGATGTTTGAAACATATTTCATCATTATACCTCAGATGTCATTTAAAACATATTTCATAACTCTACCGCAAATGTCATTAAAAATATTTTATCACGCTACCATTTATGTTATTTAAAACATATTTTATCATTCTACCTCAGATGTCATTTAAAACATATTTTATCATTCTACCTCAGATGTCATTTAAAACATATTTCATCACTCTACCACTTATGTCATTTAAAACATATTTTATCATTCTACCTGAGATGTCATTTAAAACATAGTTCATCATTCTACCTCAGATGTCATTTAAAACATAGTTCATCATTCTTCCTCTTATGTCATTTGAAACATATGTCATCATTCTACCTCAGATCTCATTTAATGCATTATGAACCATGTTAGTGGAGTTAGGTCTGGGTTAATCAGGTGTTTGAGGGGTTCAGTACATTACTGCCAGGAGCAGGTATTTTATTTTAATTAATTTTGAAGACAAAAAAAACGAGGCTTAAGGAAACTATTGACATTAACAGCAGAAGCCCTGATATTCGGTGTGTGTGTGTGTGTGTGTGTGTGTGCGTGTGCGTGTGTGCGTGTGTGTGTGTGATATATTTCACTATCATCTTGTGTCGTTTCAGTATCAAAGTTTGGCCACAGTGGCGCGCCGTTTCATTCCTTTCTTATCTACATTTTGCACTTTGTCTTGTGTCCCCCATCCTTCCCTTGATTTTTCTGTCAACTATGGTATATATAATGTATCTTCCCGATAACAATATATGGTTGAGAATCATGGACAATATCGCAAACAGCATGAAAGAAAATTGATTCATTCGAAACAAATTGCTCCAGAAAAATCTTTAAGATGCCTTGGAAAATGAAAAAAAAAAACAATGAAGACTAGTAGACTAGAATCTAAGGTCATGGCAGCTTCTACCACTTCCGGACCATTTGCCCATTATTTTATGTGTATCTTAAACAAAGAGCATATTGCGTCTATTTTTTTCATATGTTGTCCCGCATCAGATGAAGGCCTTTGTCTGAAACGTTTATTTTGCCTTGTTTCCCTTTTAGTTAAGCTGTCTAAAATAGTTTTACATTTATTATTTCCAGTTTTTTTTCTAGCTTTACACACGGCCTCGCGTGATATTTATATAATTGTGTTTCTATCTCTACTATTTACAGCTAAACTTATTCATTCTCTTAATGTGACGTAACTTGAAATGAAAACAGGACATTGAAAGTGCACTGTGTTATGTCTGTGCTTGTTCTAATGTTAAAAAAGCAAAACCCCGTTTACCTCCCAATCACTTTCACTGGTCATTTTTACTTCAGTTCTCATCAGGTTGGAAAACCTGATCTCAAAATGGCATTTGAGTCAACGGCAATTACTCTATTGGCCAACGGGACAGAGCCGTGAAACTTTCAATAAATATTCAATGCCTGTATGCTGTAGACAGTGCGCACGTGATTATTCAGAAATCTGATTGTCGGTCATCTATGCACACAACATCCGTCACTCGCCAGAGCTGCACTCGGCCGATATCTGCCCTCTAGAAACACGCATTTGACCACCACGAGCGGTTTCTGGAAACAAAATGTCAGCCATGTTCTGACAAATACTACATCCGATGTATTGCAATATCGCCATAACTACACGAACTTTCTGATTACTTCCTATATTCTCATGCATTATTCATAGGCAGTGTCTTTCTAAAATTCTAAATACACCATAAACTGGATCTAGGATGATTTTTGATTTCGGTAATTCGAATATTAACGCGGTCTGGTAAACTCGGACGTGCCTCGGAAGATGCTGTCCAGTTCTTTCATTTAACATCTCGCTGAGGTCAGTTTCCGCGAGACTTCTCGCTTTAAAAATCTAATTTGGAGGGCTAGGCGAGGTTAAAATGGGTGCAGAAATTAAATTACAAGAAATTGTTTCGTTCCTTTTTTAGAATTGCTTGAAAGAGAGCGGAGTCAATTTTACAATGCTTTCCTTGACTTAGTCTTAATTTGCTTTACATTTGAGGCTGCTGACTCTGGTCAGAAAAAAAGCCATAGTTTACCATCAGAATAAACAGAGAATGAATGGAGCAAGTGAAACAAATTATTTAGATATTTGGCATAAAAATACAGTAGGTTATGTGTGTAAACATTGGATCAAGAGAAAGTTTAAAACTTAGATTGTATTTGGAGACAATGGATAAAAAAAAAGGTTTAGAACTTAGACTGTACGTTAGACATTGAATCAAGAGAAAGTTTAGAACTTAGGTTGTATGTGTAAACATGGGACCAGGAGACAGTTTAGAATTTTCAAAAATATATAAGGCGCTACAAAGAGTTATTACATTTCTTGGTAGGGCGTATTTTAGAGGGAAAAACATAATACGGTGGAGAGAGAGGGAGAGAGAGAGGCACAAACAAACATGTCATATTGAAAGAACTTAATGTTTGAGATAACTGCTTGTTGGAGAAAAAAACATAGACGGCCTTTGGCGTCTTGACAGACAGTTGGTAACAAGCAATCAAGATATGTCTGTATTTTGGTAATATATTAAATTTGGAATGTTGTTTTACTGAGCAGCTTTCTTCATTGCATTATCTGTTGTTATTATTAGACAGAGAGATCGGACTGCAGAATGATGTCTTAACGAAGAAGGAGGTGACATTTCCGTTTGCTAACACACCTGGGCGGATATTATGAAGACAGTACTCTGTCCAAAATGTATTAGTCGCCTCTCGGCTCCTCTTTGAAGTGTTCCGAAGGATGACCGAGGTTCCTTAAGTTTGAAACTGAAGTTGAATTGCCTGGGATGTCAGAAGACGATGACTCACCATCGACTGCTTTAGAGTCCCTCCCTCCAGATTTTCTGTCTGGGTTTACTCCCGTAGCCTTCGAACACTCTCGAGTCTTCTCACAAGGCAGTGAGCGAGCAGTGCAAGAGGAAATATCGGAAATAGTTATTCGCCGGTGCAGCAGTGAAATCGACGACTTACTACGTATCACAATTGAAACGGAGAGTAAATATCCAACCAAACAATGAGAATTTCAGCGTCCACCAATCCTTCAGAAGTTAACCAACCAGAACGAGCTATGGTTATGGTTATTCGAAGGCTCCAGTATCAGTGCAAACGAATGGGAATCCATAATTACCTCAACTTTCCGTGCCAGTGGAATAATCCGAATTAACATCTCATCGAATATCAAAACAAAAAAAAGGCAGTTGCAGTCCCCATCGTAGCAAATACAGCACACGTCAAAAGACATAAGGCTTATTATAGCAACGACAGTGAACGCATCTGAACTATCCTTCGTAATACGATATCATCATTCATTGTAAGCAATCTGAATTTTTTTTTTCGTTCGCCAGCTTTTACCTCTGACGAAGTCCCTGGAGACAAGGAACTGAATTTTGCGTGTTAATCCGTTTTTCCATGGCAGCCGTGTGCACAAGGGTCCCTCGCCGCACAGGCAGATAACTCCGTCTTCGGAGGTACTCATAATTTTTACACCCATGAGTAATTGACGTTTCAAGCCGGGCCTCGCTGCTGAGACCAGGGGTGGTTGCCGCAGAGAGTAATCATAAATAAAAACTCCAATTGGTGCAGCCAGGATTTCAACCCACACCCTCTCTGTCTCGAGGCCGGCGTCTTGCCTCGAGACCAACCAGTCCCCACAATTTGAATTTAGAAACACCATCAGGAGGAATCACACAGCTCACGATGTGCTACTACTCAGTAGCTCCGGCAGCAATCCAGACATGGAATATGAGGAAACTGCAACAATGAGCACTTTTCAGACAGTGCCTCAACGGATCCCTGACGCCAATCCGCCATAATGGCCGGAAGAACAATATTCCAAGCAACGTTTGCCTTCCTTTCGACTTTCATGTTCACATTTTCGCACTTGTATATAATATTTGTTGTTTTGTATCTGATTAAGACTTGCTACCGAAACGTGTAGTTTATCTCTCTCTCCCGCTCTCTCCCTCACTCTCTCTCTCTCCCTCTCTCTCCCTCTCTCTCGCTCTCTCTCTCCCTCTCTCTATCCCTCTCCCTCTCTCTCCCCTCTCTCTCTCTCTCTCTCCCTCTCTCTCTCTCCCTCTCTCTCTCCTCTTCTCTCTCTCCCTCTCCCTCTCTCTCTCTCTCTCTCTCACCTAGTTTAGCTGCTTGATACCATTTTGTATTTATTGTACATTGTTCCAAGCAGTCAATTGTTTCCAAACAATATAAGCTGTAAAGAAAACGCAAACAGTGAGATATTTCAACAGAGTGGTAGAAAAACGTGATGGTCCACAGAAGATCATTATAGAGGTCATGGTAGCTGGTAGACGTGAGAGAGATGGGAGTCAAAGAAGAAAATGTCATGGGGGAAGTAAACATGACTGCACAACTGACGGTGAAATCTCGCACGAGAGAAATGAAAGTACATGTAGTTAGTCGGGAAGATTATACTATAAATATGAACAAGACAGATAATGAGGATTAGAACGATTAACGAATATCTAAACTGATGACACAGATCCTATTGCTAGGGTCTGCTTGGGGGTTTAAGTGGGCTAGAGAATAAAGGCCTCATGCCTAATGCAGTTGCCACAAGGTGTTCATGTTATATTTGCTTTGCTGTCATATATGACGATAAAACTGCAAATGTAATATTACGATGAACCAGCTGATACATAACAGCGATAAACTGGTGATACATAACAGTGATAAATTGTTGATATATAACAGCGATAAACTGTTGATACAAAAGAACGATAAACTGGTGATACATAACAGTGATAA
This sequence comes from Megaustenia siamemsis, assembly GCA_032433765.1. Lineage (NCBI taxonomy): Eukaryota > Metazoa > Mollusca > Gastropoda > Stylommatophora > Ariophantidae > Megaustenia > Megaustenia siamemsis. Next base: position 59,137,399 of record JAVIAB010000024.1, read on the forward strand.
ACTGTTGATATATAACAGCGATAAACTGGTGATACAAAAGAACGATAAAACTGCTAATGCATAATGACATTAAAATTAACGTGTTTCAAATACAACTAGATTTTCTCAAATCTTTTAAACAGTAGAGGAAACATGAACACCTTGTACTGTCAAATCACAGTTAGTAGAGCACAAAGTTGAACGCAATTAAAAATAAATGTCTCTCAAAGAAAATACTTGGTATACCGTGGAACGAATTCAAAACAAACGAGGAAGTTAGAGAAATCGCTAATCAACCACTAATGTTATCAGTAGTCAAAAAAAGACGTTGGATATATGTTGGACGTGTAATTAGAAGAGATAATAACCAAATAGCAAAGCGAGCCCTCAAGTGGGAAGCAACAGGTGGGAGGAAAAGAGGCCGACCCAGAGAAACACTGAGAAGAACATTGATCAGGGAGGTAAAGCCAGCAGGAATCGGCCCCCTCAATGAGATCGAGATGCTTGCACAGAACAGAGATAAATGGCGAGATTTGATCAAAAGTTCTTTGCAAGGATTGAGACTGCTAGAAAGAAGATTTCGAAACAGGGAAATAGTATTTGAGTTAAGTCCTATGGGCTGACTACGGCTCGAAAGTCGATAGATAGAGCACTGGCCACCTCGTCTTCGAACACATTAGCCTAGTTCGCTAAACTTAAATGCTTCAGATTTCACAGAACATAAAATGTTAGGACATATTTTCTACCTTTATTTGTTTAATATACTTCTGTTCACCTTCTATTATTTCCTTCTCGAAGAACTACCCCGTCCCTCCACATCAATGTTTATTGTTATCGACCCCACACTTTAACCTAATCAACATTAAATACAACACTTGATAGCTCCCACATTTGCGTTCCTTATTTTTTTGTGTTTAATTTTAAGATATACGTTTTTTATGTGTTGCTTGACGTGCCATTATCCGTTCCCACATATACGAAACATACGAAAAATGCATAATTACCTTTATTATTCCCAGCAGTATTCAGCTTTCTGCATTTCTAATGGTATCCTTTGTGGGAACATTTTGGAACAAAGAATCATTATTATCAAGTTCCTTTATGAAGTAGGCGATCCTGTTTCCCCACAATTTGCACGCACGGTAAATTTGTAAAAATCAATTCTGTTGTTGACTTTCTGCCGCGAAACCATTCTCTTAAGTTATCTGGTATCTCGTGTTACTTGTCTCATTCTCTTCTTCCTATTACATTTCCCAGTTGTTTCGATATACTTCATAGTTTTCCTTCATATCGCATGATTAAAAAGGGAACCGCGATAGCTCAGTGATTAGTGAACTGGACTGCAAAGGACAAGAGGCTTCCGGGTTCACCCTGCCTTAAATGGTTACCGGATTTTTTTCTTAGGAGTAAAGCGGCGAAGGTCTGTAAAAACTATGGTCACTAACACCATATTCTCTATATGCGGCTTAGTGTGACGGGGCTCTTTACATTTCTACTTTACATGATTAAAAAAATTAATATCTCCTCATGATGACGTAATAATCGTTCACTGTCATCAAACTCTTTCAAGAACATTCTATTATTCATGCTTTTGTTTTACTTTACAGTATTCTGAAATATTTTATTTCTGCCTTGCAGTGTAACGGATGGGCGTGTGACTGGCCATCTCATCCTGAGACTAGGCCAGAGGAATGCGCTGGGCGGGCAAACATGGATATTGTAGAATCTTGAAGTGTTATAAAAAGTTCTGCTGATAAACTTTCAAGTGAAGAAATTCAAATACTTAGGCAGCATCCCGTAATATAACAACTTTCAAGCAGCAGAAATAGACTCCAGATGTAACAAGGCCTGTCGAGTTATCGGACAGATCTACCACTATTTAACAAAGCAGTGACGACAGAAGCAAAGCGAGCTATTTACAAGGCTATGTTCATCCCAACGTTGTGCTACCAGTGCCAGACATGAGCCTTAGACTCTAGGACTATTATAAAAATAACTACCACATAAATGAAGTATGTCAGACTCATGACAGGAAACATCATGAGAAATAAGATCAGAAATTAGGAGTTCGATAAGGACTAGGATCAGAATCAGCTATTAAATACATAAAACGACAACATATCAACTGGTTCCGGCATGTGATAAGACAAAAAGAAATAAATGTAACACAAGTCACCACCAAACGATACGAAAACATTAGACCAAGAGGCCGACCGTGGATAAATGGAATACTAGAAACACTCGTAGGTAAAGAAACCGCGAACCAAATCTCAGGTCGGCGCCAAAAGGCAAATGACGAAAGAAAGAAAGTTAAACCTGCTCAAGAATTGAGTAGTAATCAGAGTATCATCTTCCAAAAGCATGATAATTTCAAAACAAGCTATTTTATGGAAGACATCAGGATACAGGAAAATAGTAAGACCAAGAGAGACATAAAAAAGGAACACTTAGAAGAGATGCAAGGTTATCAGGCATAGACTCATTAGATAGCATCGACAAAGAATATAGATGGTTGGCTAAACACAGTACGAACCCTGAGCGACATCTAGCGGCCCTGAAAGGATCAAGATCAAGAATCTCAAATTAACTGTTTAAAAGAAAGGAAACATGTCCGCAATCTCACAATTTCGTCTTGTCTGGATTTTACATTCATGAGTCAGGACTGACACGACATTAAGCTATGACAGCGTCATGAGACGCACTACAATAGCAATGTATAGTAATTGATACGCCGAGTAGTATTTCTTTGTTTTATAATTCAAAAGAAGCTAGAGGCTTGCTGCATTAATATTGTCTGCCTTACAACTTTCGAAGTGTACGGGTTCGATCCCATCAGTGGCGGATTTTTTTTTCGGATTAACAATGCTCCGGGGTTCACACAGCCTCTAAAAATGGGTACCAGAGATTTTTTTCTTGGAAGTAAAGGCGGCCTGGCGTGATACTGACCACATAACCCAAAAATGTGCCGTGGTCATAGAAAAATATGTTCACTAACACCATACTCCACATACGCCTTCACTATTAACTGTCATTAAAATTTCTCAGAAAATGTAAAGCAAGAAAGGAGCAATGAAAGTGGTAACACGGAAAAGCAGGGAGAATAAGGAGTAGAAATAAAACATTCAGTGGTCTCGACTTCGTCGAAGCACAGATTATGAAGAATTAGTCGTATTCGTCGATCACGTGACAACGATCCATTAGATCTTGGGATTGGCAAGTTGGAGTGGAGAATTCAGTTTGTTTGTCTAAAACTTGTAATGTCAGCCCCTACATTTGGGACAACACAATTGTTGATCTTTCCTTTATATCTTGAGAGTATATTTCATTTTCATGCTGCTGAAAGCGATTTGCTGCTTTTCTATATATATATATATATATATTTGCACCCGTCTACCAACTTTTTTTTTTTTCTTTCTTTCTTTCTTTCTTTCTTTCTTTCTTTCTTTCTTTCTTTCTTTCTTTCTTTCTTTCTTTCTTTCTTTCTTTCTTTCTTTCTTTCTTCATTTCTTTCTTTCTCGCTGTCTTTATCACTCTTCTCAATTTCCATAAATCTGAGTAATCTGAGACCCATTTTACATATATTTTTCTTATTATCCTTAATATTGTCGCCCTGTAATTGTTCCTTCTCTTTATCACTATCGCTCGCTCTACCTTTTACTATTTCAATATTGGTTTGTTATCTTAATCCTTTTATCATATAATGTCTCCGTCATCTCAGCTTTTCTCTTTGCTATTTTGTTCTCTTTCTCTCTCTTTCTCTACCTCCTTAACTATCTATCAATCTGTCTCTGTGTTTACACCACACTGTTGTCGATATTTTCATCAGTTGAATAAAATCGGTCCAATTTTAGTCTTTTTCCTCGTTTCTCTCACTTTCCCTTCTCTTTTTATTTTTTTCACTCTTGCTGATGTTCGATTTTTCTTTCACTGTCCGTCTCTTTCTCTCTCCAAAGTTCTCTCTCTTTTCACATAATTATATAACCTCATTTGTGCTCTACACCTCTCGGTGTCCTCCACCTTTCTCTCACTCCGAAGTGTCAATATCTCTCCATTTTAACACTTCTCTTCATTCCTCTCCCTATTTAAATATATATATATAACTCTCTCTCTCTCTCTCTCCCTCAATCTCTCTCTCTCTCTCTCTCTCTCTCGTTTATCTATTTTGAAGTATATACTTACCCTCCACGCAAGAGAAACAATATTCTAACTACTCTCATTCCGTTACACCTACTCTCATTTTAACCTCGACAAAACAGATTTGCTTTTCCATATAATTTTCAGATAATAGTCTTGCCCATTATAGGAATGCCACAAACCTGTCCCACAAAACTGACAATTAATTCTCTCTCTTTCTTTTTTTTTTTTTTGGTTTGAGTTCATACATATGTATGGTTGAATGGACATTTTTATGGTAAAATGTTGATTTTTCTTTCCCTGATAAATGTTGACTTTTACTTTGAGGTTTGTGCAGTAAATGTTGACTTTTACTTTGAGGTTTGTGCAGTAAATGTTGACTTTTACTTTGAGGTTTGTGCAGTAAATATTGATTTTACTTTGAAGTTTGTGCAGTAAATATTGATTTTACTTTGAGGTTTGTGCAGTAAATGTTGATTTTACTTTGAGGTTTGTGCAGTAAATGTTGATTTTTACTTTGAGGTTTGTGCAGTAAACGTTGACTTTTACTTTGAGGTTTGTGCAGTAAATGTTGATTTTTTTACTTTTAGGTTCTATTTTAGTTATTTTAAAAGAATAATAACGCAAGACTGCTTTGTTTGAATTGGCTACATGACTATGATGGGACTGGCTACCTGACTATGATGGGATTGGCTATTTGACTATATGTATATATGTATCTATAAACCAAGACATCATCATCATCATGTGCCATACCGGTTGGCGTAGACGATCATGTCCTTCCACAATCTTTTATCTACAGTGCATCGTATCAGTTCTGTTGTTGACTGTTTGCCATGCCATGACACCAAGCTATGTAGTATTTTCTCTCTTAGTCGTCCGCGATCTCTCGTTCCTCGTATTTTGCTAGTTGTAACCAAGTATTCCGTGGTAACAAGACATAGTTTCCTAATATTATTTCATTTTTTTTAAATTTGAGATAATTTCATTAGTCTGTCTGTCTATGTATATATTATTTATTGATGTCTTTGTCTACACACAAAAACAAACTATTTAATCTGTGTTTACCATTTCTTAAAATATTTCGTTACTGTCTTCCTATTATTATATTTTTTTTTCAGCTATATCTGTTTGTTGAACCATTTTCATGAAAAAGAGCAAATAACTTCCAACACCTGATAGTTAGAGAGAAAATATATTTTCATCTGTCAATTCGCTAAATATTTTCATGTGTCTGTTCTTTTCTAGTGAGTTTGTTTCTAAAGTGTGTGTTTCTCTCTGGTTCAAAATTCATCATCAGGTGCCATGTCGGTTGGCGTAGGCGATGTACCTAAAAGGGGAGCTGCGATAAGCTATGGGGTTAGTGAACTGAACTACTAAGGGCAAGAGATCGGGTTCGATCCTAATCGACGGCTTCCGGGTTCACCCAGCCTTAAATGGGTACCGGATTTTTTTCTGGGAAAGTAAAGCGGCACTGGCGTAATACCGACAATATTACCCCAAAAATAATGTGCCGAAGGTCTATAAAAAGTATGGTCACTAACACTATATTCCCTATAAGTCACTTGCGTGACTGTGTTCTTTACTTTTTCTCTTTTTTTAATGTTCCTAAAAGACGGGACAGAGGCAGACCAGGAAGAATAAGGTGGTTTTAAAACGTCAAATAGACCTTGAACATGACAACAAAAGATGTGATAGATCTGACTAGAGACAGTGATTATTTCAGGTGGGCTGGATGAGAGGCAGCGTTCTATAGGCGGTCTGTGATGAGAACAACGTTCTGTGAAGGAAATGCAACCAGGTGATGAGAGAAAAGTTAAAATAATGTTTCAGTCACATCAACAGAAAAGCGGAAAGAAGAGATGAAACAAAAAAGAACATATAGACGGAAACAATTAACGTTTAGTGTTAATACAATATCTCCTTTACTTTAATGCCTGTCTATTCCTTGTTCTTCCTCAGAAAGGTATCATTGTTTCCTAATATAATGTCTCTTACTGTAATATAAAAGTTCACTTCCCTCAACACAGTATATCTTCCTCATTCAAATACATCCTTCATTCTTTGCATGGCAAATAATTGTTTTCTCTAATACAGCATCCCTTTCTCTAATACAACATCTCCTTCTCTAATACAGCGTCTCTTTCTCTAATGCAGCGTCCCTTTCTCTAATCTATCTATCTATTGACCTTCCGAACCGTAGCCGGCCCATAGGGCATAGACCAAGATACTCCCTCTCTTATCTGAGTTTTTGTTCTAGCAGTTTTCTTTTCAAGATATTTTATCAAATCTCGCCATTTGTCTCTGTTCTGTGTAAGCAGCTCTATCTCATTGAGGGAGCCGATTCCTGCTGCTCTTGCTTCTCTCATCAATGTTCTTCTCAGTGTCTCTCTATGTCTTCCTCTTTTTTCTTGCCTGTTGTTTCCCACATGAGGGCTTGTTTTGCTATTCGGTTATTATCTCTTCCTATCACATGTCCAACATATGACCATCGTCTTTTCTTTATTACCCAAGATATTAGTGGTTGGCGATTTCTCTAATTTCCTCGTTTGTTTTGAATTCGCTCCACGCTATACCAAGTATTTTCCTTAGACAGCGATTATTTAATTAGATTTCTCTAATACAGCGTCCCTTTCTCTAATACAACATTCCTTTCTCTAATACAACATCCATTCCTTCTAATATTCTGTCTTTAATACAACATCACTTTCTCTAATGCAACATCCTTTTCTCGAATACAACATCCCTTTCTCTAATACAATGTCCCTTTCTCTAATATTCTGTCTTTAATACAACATCACTTTCTCCAATACAACATTCTGTTCTCGAATACAACACCCCTTTCTCTAATACAACATTCTTTTCTCGAATACAACACCCCTTTCTCTAATACAGTGTCCATTTTTCTAATACAACAACCCTTTCTCTAATATTCTGTCTTTAATACAACATCAGGGAGCCGCGATAGCTCAGTGGTTAGTGAACTGGACTACCACGGACAAGGGGTAGGGTTCGATCCCAACCGACGGCTCCGGGTTCACCCAGCCTTCAATGGGTACCGGATTTTTTCTGGGAAAGTAAAGCAGCACGGGCGTAATGCCGACCACATTACCCCAAAAATCATGTGCTGAAGGTCTGTAAAATATAGGGTCACTAACACCATATTTCCCTATACGCCACTTGGCGTGACGGGGGTACTTTACTTTTTACTTTTTAATACACATCACTTCCTCTAATACAACATCCCTTTCTCTAATACCCAGTCTTTAATACAACATCCCTTTCTCTAATATTTTGTCTTTAATACAACATCACTTTCTCTAATGCAACATCTCTTTCTCTAATACACTTTCTCTAATACAACATGTCTTTCTCTAACACTATCTCTCTCTCCCATAACCTTCTTCAGAAGTAACATCGTATCTCCCTCCCAATCGTCTCTTTCTCACATTCCCCAATCCCTTCCTCTTCTCCAACACTTCCTCTCACTGCTACAATCTCCCCCATCAACCTGGTAGCATCTCATCGTGAGATACGTCCATATGTGGTAGGACAACCCCTGCCTATTTATCCAACAGATCCATACCTGCCCTAGTGTTGGTTTTCAACTCATCAAATTTCTCTTTCAAAGAGATCTTTCCCCCGCCCCGTGTGTGATTGAAGTATTGATTTATTTGTTGTGTTCATTATATTTTTTTTTCTTCCCTTGTGGACTCTTTCCAGCCGTTTGAAGTAATCAAAGCGGATTTCGCCACGTCTGCTTACTGTTGTGGTGAGTTTTTGTTATTATTGTCCCCAGCGTGTTTTTTAATCTTTCCGGCCGTCTGCTCAAGTTACGTTCTAAGAACTATCAATAGTTTTGTCTTCGATTCGTATGAGACAATAGTTTTGTCTTCGATTCGTATGAGACAATAGTTTTGTCTTCGATTCGTATGAGACAATAGTTTTGTCTTCGATTCGTATGAGACAATAGTTTTGTCTTCGATTCGTATGAGACAATAGTTTTGTCTTCGATTCGTATGAGACAATAGTTTTGTCTTCGATTCGTATGAGACAATAGTTTTGTCTTCGATTCGTATGAGACAATAGTTTTGTCTTCGATTCGTATGAGACAATAGTTTTGTCTTCGATTCGTATGAGACAATAGTTTTGTCTTCGATTCGTATGAGACAATAGTTTTGTCTTCGATTCGTATGAGACAATAGTTTTGTCTTCGATTCGTATGAGACAAAGGTTTTGTCATTAAATTATTCTAACATTGCTTTCATTTATCGACAGCAAATGAACTTTTGACATCTCTACTTCAAATACATTCTGTCGCATAATGATGTTTTAGAAGCACGACATATACACTGTTGGAAGAATTGTACATACTGTTTTTTGTTAAGCTTAAAGACATCCATGGATTTTATTTTCTGTGCATTTTTTCTGACATGCAGAAATACAATCAACAGAAATGATACGATGTGCAGTGGATCGAAACTTGTGGACGGACATGATCGCCCACGCCAATCGGTATGGCACATGATGATGATGAAGATGATAATGATCTATAACGTAAAAAGATGTCACGTGTATCACGTGACAAGAAAATTTATAATTTTTCATGCAAATTTCATTAGATAAAAGTACGGTATTACAGGCATTAAATCGAGGTATTGAATACAGCTTGAAGCCTTTGAAATGTGGATCTATAGGAACATGGTGTGAACTGAGTGGAAAGAAAAAGACAAACAAGAAAGGTGTGAATCATCTGAACATGTGAATAGAACTACTTGACACACTTAGAAAACGACAAGTGGAATTTTGTTGTTGACCTGTGAACAGACATAATAGCATTCTAAAAGTAATTTAGAAGAGAGAAAGTACAAGGTAGACGGGGCAGAGGCAGACCAAGGCTAATGTGAATTGACAACATCAAAGATGATCAGGTGAACCTATGACAATATGCACCATCAAGGCAAGAGACGGAGTAAAATGATTCTCCATGGTAGCCAACCTTCGAAGTAGAGACGGCCCCCCCCCCCCCTTTTTTCCATGAATTAATTAAACACCTCTTGCAATGATAAGATGATCAAAACTAACATCCACCTTCTTATTTGCATGATTTCTAACAAAACATATATAAAAATACATGAAAACTATTATTTTCTGAGCTCTATATTCAAAATGATTATTATTTCGTCAAACTATAATCGATATGAAAAATATCTTATGCAACAAATCAATGTCAATAAAAATGAGAAAGAGAGTTCATCGGTGCTATATAGAACCAATTCTGACCTATGGAAGCGAATCATGGACAGTAGACTAACAAATGAAGAGACGATTAGAGGCCACAGAGATGGGATATCTCAGAAGAATGTTGAAAGTTCCCTGGACGGCTAAAAAGACCAATGAGGAAGTTCTCAAAAAAGGCCACCATAAAAAGGGAGCTCTTAAAAAACATCAGAAAGAAGCAATAAACATTTTTCGGGCACATCATGAGAAGATGAAAGTTGGAATACTTGGTTACAACTGGCAAAATAAAAGGAAAGAGAGATCGCGGGCGACAAAGAGAGAAAATACTGGATAGCTTGGTGTCATGGCATGGAAAACAGTCAACAACAGAACTGATACGATGCACTGTAGATAGAAGATTGTGGAGGGACATGATCACCTACGCCAAACGGTATGGCACATGATGATGATATTCAAAATGATTATTATTTCGTCAAACTATAATCGATATCATTAGCCTTCCAGAACTAGTAATCTCTCGCAAGTTCATTTATCACACAGAGTTAGAGGATTCTTCTGAGAAATCCCATCTCTGTGGCCTCTAATCGTCTTCTCATTAGTTTGTCTATTGTCCATGACTCGCTTCCATAGCACCGAAATTACTCTATATAGCACTGATTAATTCTCCTCACCTCTAATGACATAGATTTGCTGCACAAGACGTTTTTCATTTTCTGAAATAATATTTTGGAATGGACTATTCTGATTTTTATTCCTGTGGTGCATCTTCCATTAAAAAAAAAATCAGGCTGTATAGAAATCGGAAAAAAACCCAGAAAGAAATGAATGATGAATCAAATGTAAATCCAACACAACAAAAACTTAAGCTACACAACTAGCGAGGGCTAGAAAAACACACATCTCTCATCTCATTCGTTGCTACACAGCACAAACAAGAAAATACAAGAAACAAGAAATAAAAAAATAAGAAAGAAAAAATGATGAGCCCAAAAAAATGAACGAAAGAAAAATCAAAAGAAAGAGCACAAGAAAGCAAGAATCAAAGAACAAGAGACGAAAAAAAAGAAATAAAAAATATGAAAGAAAGAAAACATAAGAAAGAAAGAAAGAAAGAAATATAGAAGAACTTGAACATTTTTGCAGCAACTATTGATAGTAGTTACTATTAGTTTGGGAACTTTGTTAACCTCAGACGGAAGATGTACAAAAGAGGTGAGATGCAGAATGGCTCAGGCAAAAGCAGCTTTCCAGAAAATGAGGAAGATACTATGCAATCCATTTTTGACAATAGAAACAAGAAAAAGAGTTCTTAAATGTTACGTAGAGCCAGTCTTAACATATGGATGCGAATCATGGACAATAGGACAACAGACAAGAAAATCACTCGAGTCTGTAGAAATGTGGTTTTACAGAAGAATGTTGAGAATACCATGGACAGCTAAGAAGAGTAATGAAAACGTCCTGAAAGAGGTCAAAGCAAAAAAGAGAGATAAGTTCCAATATTACGAAGAAACAATCATCATTTTTTGGCCATGAAATGAGAAGAGAACAACTGGAATATATTGTAACAACTGGAAAAATTGAGGGACGAAGAGATAGAGGGAAGCAAAGAGAGAAAATACCAGACAGCTTAAGAGAATGGCTTGGCAGAAAGTCAACAGCAGAAATTATAAAGTACTGTCGAGATCGAAAGTTGTGGAGAGACATGATCACCTACGCCAGTAAGTCCGGTACTTGATGATGAATGATAGTAGCTCTCAGAAAATTATCAACATAGTTGCATTCTTTTCAACGTACATCCCACCCGTCCTCTCTCTTCCGCTTACCATTGTAATATTTATCGGTTTTCTCAGTCTCTTCTCTCATTTGTCCCGCATATGTCTCTCTCTCTCTTTCTCTCTTTCTCTCTTTCTCTTTTTCTCTCTCTCTCTCTCTCCCTATCTTTCTTTCTTCCTGTCTCTACATTCAATAGCTGCTGCTCTCATAAAAATCTCATAACCTCATACTGTGATCTCTCATTAGTCTCCCATAACTGCTTTTTGTGATCGCTATATGGCATAGCCCCCAACTTCCATCACACAAAAAATGTATACAAAACAAAGAATGAAAGAAGAGAAGGCGAAGAAAAGTTAGATAATTGTTCCTCCAGCTTAATTGAAGTGGAAACACATTTCTTTCAACGAAATAATATGTGAAGCTAAACAAGAAAAGCAGGGAAATGTGATAGACCACATCAACTATTGAGGCACAGATACAAGAAAGTCGTGATATACCTGGCATAACAAAAGTAAAAAAAGTAAAGTACCCCCCGTCACGCCGAGTGGCGTATAGGGAAATATGGTGTTAGTGACCCTATATTTTACAGACCTTCAGCACATGATTTTTGGGGTAATGTGGTCGGTATTACGCCCGTGCTGCTTTTACTTTCCCAGAAAAAATCCGGTACCCATTTAAGGCTGGGTGAACCCGGAGCCGTCGGTTGGGATCGAACCCTACCCCTTGTCCGTAGTAGTCCAGTTCACTAACCACTGAGCTATCGCGGCTCCTACTAATTTTTAGGGAATTAGTAAAACCCAGGTGTCCTCGCCAGGGTACGAACCCGGCTGTTGCCGTGGTAAGCCAACCGCCTGGCATAACAAGCCCTTGAGTATTTACTTGTCTATGGCTGCTGTAAACGATCATAACATGAGGGCGCTAACTAGCGACAGTCAAAGATTCAAATACTTAAGATATAGACCTCTAAAAGTTTACCAGACCATGTTCTAGATTGTTCTGACTAATAATAAAAAGGGATCTATCTCTCTGCATGGTAGCCGCGATAGCTCAGTGGTTAGTGAACTGGACTACAAAGGACAAGGGGTAGGGTTCGATTTCAACCGACGGCTCCGGGTTCACCCAGCCTTAAATGGGTACCGGATTTTTTTCTGGGAAAGTAAAGCGGCACGGGCGTAATACCGACCACATTACCCCAAAAATCATGTGCCGAAGGTCTGTAAAATTTATGGTCACTAACGCCATATTCCCTATACGCCGCCACTTGGCGTAACGGGGGTGCTTTACTTTTTTTGTTTTTTCCTCTCTGCCTGCCCATCAGCCTGTCTGTCCGTCCGTCTGTCCGCCTGTATGTCCGCCCGTATATCCGTCCATATATCCGTCTGTTCGCCCCTCCGTCCGCCTGTCTGTCCGTCCGTCCGCCTGCCTGCCTGCCTGCTTGTCTATCTGTCTGTTTGTCTGCATTCCTGCCTGCTTGTCTGTCTGTCTGTCTGTCTGTGTTGAAGAGTACACTTTTCTTTTAAATAATGGGATTGTCTTCTTCGAGCTAGAACATTCTTCACACACTCACACAAACATAACACTCATCACTCATCCTATAATAGAACGTGCACACAGCTAACATTATCAGTAGCATAAAGTAACATGCAATATCCACCACGTGAGCCGTGATAGCTCAGTGGTGAGTGAACTGGACTACAAAGGTCAACAGGTCTGGTTGGATCCTGATCCACGGCTTCCAGTAAAACCCAGCCCTAAATGGGTACCTGATTTTTTTTCTGGGAAAGTAAATCGGCACGGGCGAAATACCGACCACATTACCCAAGAATCATGTGCTGAAGGTCTATCAAATTTATGGTCACTAACACCATATTCCCTATACACACGGAATAAACAGCCACAAATACACATTCTCCAACTACAGAGCTTACCCACACTCGCTCAAGCAAGAAAAACAAAAGAAGGAACGAACTCCGTCATGCCACTTGGCGCATAAGGAATATGAGCACTAGCTAGAATTTTAAAATAAACCTTAGGTACATGATTTCCTGTGTGTTATCGGGGTCTCATTATGAGGGAAGTATAGAATAGTGACACTGTGACCTTCCAGGCATGTCGTAAGAGGCGACTAAGGAGGTTGATCGATGGCTTGACAAGCTGTCATTGTAAAAAAGTATTGTTATGGAAACAGCGCCATATATTTTTAAGCAGTGATCTCTGCAATATGTGTCACTTTGGCACGCAAGGTTTCTGTTTTTGAGATTGTGGTTCTGCCCTATGTGACTTCTTCGGCTCGAAAGGACAATAGATAGATAGATAGATAGACATGATTTGTGGGGAAATGTGGTCGCTATTACGCTCGTGCTACTTTCTCGGAAAAACGAATCCGGTACCCATTTAAAGCTGGATCAACCTGGAAACCGTCGATCAGAATCGAACCTGACCTCTTGTTCTTAGTAGTCCAGTTCACTAACCACTGAGCTGTCGCGGCTCCCAATATGAGCACAGAGATGATAAAGTAATGAGCCACTCCCTGGCACGTTACAACAAATCATTAGTGTTTTATTTTGTTCCAAAATTCACAGTTCCCTTTCATAGATCATTATTTCTGTCTTTCTTTCTTTCTTTCTTTCTTTCTTTCTTTCTTTCTTTCTTTCTTTCTTTCTTTCTTTCTTCTTTCTTCTTTCTTATTTATTTCTTTATTTCTTCTTCTTTCTTTCATTTTTTCTTTCTTTCTCTCTCTTTCTCTCTTCCTTTCTATTTCTTTCTTTCTATTCTTCTTTCTTTCTCTCTTTCTTTCTTTCTTTTTTACCTTCTTTCTCGCGTGGTCTCTCTCTCTCTCTCTCTCTCTCTACCTATCATTCGACTTATATGACTGTTTATCTCACAATTACCCACACACATGAACAAGAATGCACAATCTCGCCATTAACAACCCTCTAGATTCTCCTCGATAGAAGGCGACAATGAGTTCGACTCGCCCATTTACTCACACGTCACAAACGACGTCACAAGATAGATTGATCTTAAATGAGGCCCGTAACATCAGACAAGTCGCGGAAATCGAGGAGCAGATTGGTCAAGTCGCTAAATCAGTGAACGAGTGAGTGATTGAGTGAGCTAGTGAATGAATGAGTGTGTCTGTATGTGTGGGGGTATGTGGGTTGGTGGGCGAGTAAGACAGAGTATGAGTTAGTGTCTGGGTGGCATTGTCTTTAAGTGAGACTTAACGATCCAAGATGGGAGGTAATGATTAGAAGGCGGTACTCGTGCAGAAGGAGTCAATATGTCAAGATGGTTCAGGTTACCCTGCCCCCCTGCGGTTCCAGGAGAGCGATGTAACCTAATTGCTTCACACTTTTCTCTAAATGAGAACTGCGATGATTAATGTGATGGAAAGATGAGGTGTCGCTTCCCACACGTTCTAGTTAGTGAGTGACTGAGAGAGAAACACACAGAGGAGAGAAAGAGAGAGAGAGAAAGATTGAGTGGGCTGATAATAACTACATGTGTGTATAAATCTGAGTGCAGTTTTAAACAACATGTTCTTTCTCTCTTCTTTCTTTCTTTCTTTCTTTCTTTCTTTCTTTCTTTCTTTCTTTCTTTCTTTCTTTCTTTCTTTCTTTCTTCACACCCTCTTCAACCCATCTGGATGTCAAGGAAGAAACAGGGTTTTGGTTGTCGCCCTACTGGCTGCCTCAAAACAATAATAAAACAATATGTTCACTGTAACATATCAACACGCTTGCTAGCTATTACTGTGCGCTTTTATCTGCACAATCAGGGCACAGCTGTTCGCTAGTAATATTTTAGTAATTTGGATAATCTTCTCACTTCTGATTCACGGCGTAAGTATAACTCTGCTACAGTACAGTAAAAATGATCACGAGAGACTCTATTGTTACAAATTGTTGTAATATTGATTGTTCTAATATGATTATTTTACACCAGAAAAGATCAAATTTGACAAATTGTAAAATATTTATTCTCATTACCGGTTGGCGTAGGCGATCGTGTCCCTCCACAATCTTCTATCTACAGTGCATCGTATCAGTTCTGTTGTTGACTGTTTTCCATGCCATGACACCAAGCTATACAGTATTTTCTCTCTTTGTCGTCCGCGATCTCTCTTTCCTTTTATTTTGCCAGTTGTAACCAAGTATTCCAACTTTCCTCTTCTCATGATGTGCCCGAAAAATGTTGATTGTTTCTTTCTGATGTTTTGACTAAATTATAATTAAATGAAAATCAAATGTTTCGAAATGTTTATATCATATAGCAGGTAATTAGTAGAGGCATAGTAGAAGTCAAAAATACGTAGGGTCACCTTTGCCTACGTCCCATGACATGCGGGAGTACGGAGAAATGAAAGAGCGGACAGGTTGGCTAGCTATACTGTCATTGAAAACAGTCAACGAATGGTTCGGGAGGACATCATCAATGCCCTCCGAGATGTGGGAGGGACACAGGACTTCGACAACCATGAGTAGACGTCGCTCCTTCGGATGAAAGAGATAGGAGTTAAGATGGGTACAGCCAGAAAACGAGAAACTTAGTGGACGTATAAGAAGATTTATCAACCTATACAGAACTGGAGTCGTCAGTCGCTGGACACTGCGGGACTTGCTGAGGAGGGGATCTGAGCACATATGGACATGTTCGGAGTGCAATGATGATGACCAGCAAATAACTCAATAACTCAACAACTCCATATATATCATCATGCAATGTCACAAATTAGAAACACCCCAATAAAATATCAATCTCAAGAACGAGTGGGATGTACCTTCCTCATGACGTCATCATTCATACACGTAGCAGCGTTCTTCTGATTATAACTAAAATATAACTTTGAGTATAAAGCAAACAGTCGTGAGAACAGTTCTTCTATATGTGCTATTAAATTCCCCACGTTTGCATATTCGCAACTTATTTATCTGTTTATACATATTTATATGCATACATACATGCATATTTTAATTTTCTAGGTTTGGGAAATGTTTACATATAATGAAATTACTTTATTTTATTACATAAAAAAAATAAACTGGAATGAAAACTCAGCATCCATCTTGAACGGAGTTACATTAATTCCTACTGTAACATTATCTATCTATTCAAACGACATTGTTCAATGGAAGACTTTGCATATAAACACGACAAGCAAAAACTATGGATTAGATATGAATATCAAACAGACTAAAACTATGATAAACAAAGATAACACTTAAAACCTACAAGTGGATATCAAAGTTGAATGAATAGACCTGAAGACATTTCAGAGCTACAACTACCATGTACATACTATAGCTAGTGATTGAAAATGTAAAACTGAAATAAACAAAAGAATAGGAATGGCAAAAAGTAAACTTATTGCCATGAAAAATATACTAATATCAAAACAAATAACACAAGGGCTAAAACTAAGAATAGCAAATTGTTGTTATATCTTCTCAACATTCCTGTATGGTGCAGAAAAATGGGCATTAAATAAGAAAACAGAACAGAAAACTGAAGCCTTTGAAATGTGGATTTATAGAAAAATAGAAAGAATTGGATTGAATGAAAAGAAAACAAACGATGAAGTCTTAAAACAATTAAAAATGAAAAGAGAATTACCAAACACATTTCAAACAAGACAAAGATTTGTGGGTCATGTTAAAAGATACAGCAGCCTACTAAAAGTAATCTTGGAAGGGAAAATACAAAGTAAAAGAGGCAGACCAAAACTAACATGGAAAAGTAACATCAAAAGATGGACAAGTCAGCCTATAATAACATGCACCATCAAAGGAAGCGACAGACTGGAATGGCGTTCCATGGTAGCCAACCTTTGATGCGGAGACAGCACTCAATGATGATTATGATGATTATATATATCGTATGTACATAAGGAGACAGGCTGTTGATATTAACTGTCCGTAATTTTTTTTCGAGCCGTTTCTCTTGTGTTATGCTAACGGAAGTTTCCACAGTAAAATAAACCATTAATGACCTGTTACATATTCTTGTCGTAGAGGATCCAAAAAAGGCAGCTACTAAAAAACATCAGAAAGAAACAATCAACATTTTTCTGGCACACCATGAGAAGATGAAAGTTGGAATACTTGGTTACAACTGGCAAAATAAAAGGAAAGAGAGATCGCGGACGACAAAGAGAGAAAATATTGGATAGCTTGGTATCATGGCATGGAAAACAGTCAACAACAGAACTGATACGATGTACGGTAGATAGAGAATTGTGGAAGAACATGATCGCCTACGCCAACCGGTGTGACACATGATGATGATGATGGTTATGATGAGAGGAACCAAATATAAAATTCCAACTTACCATGCCATACTATTTTTAAAGTAAATTGTCCAGTGCTCTACCTACCCGTCACTGTTTGAACAAGTCGGCATGAGCAAGGCAGGTTTATGTCGAACTCTTTGCTGACCTCTTTCACCGTATAACTTTGGCTTCATTTTACTTTTGAACGCTAATACGCTATTTCTTATGTCTCATCTCTTATGTGCTTGGAAGTGTATGGTGACAGCTTTGCATATGAAGACAGTATAACTGTACAGATTATTGACGTTTCGGCCTACGAGCTGTCTTCCTCAGAAAAAAAGGGACAACAAATTGTGACGGATTGTGAGCGGGACATAGAAAAGGCCACCAGTATTTTCCAACAGCTGGCAGTAGAGGCTAAGAGAGAGAGCGATGGATTATGTTCGCGAAGGAGGTGGTGGCAGACAGAGCACTCTATAAGTTTTGGTCCCTCTATGCTCGCATGAAGATAGCAACATGCTCAATAGCTAACAATGCCAGCAAGGACAATAAGGGGAGAATGAGCTACTCACAGATGAACAAGAAGTCAGGGCCTTGCCGGAGAAGTACATTACACAAACAGTCGGTACTGACTGTCTTCGATCTTTAAGATGTATACATTCCAGTGGTCTATGACACACGCGAACACCCACTGACAGAGAGAGGCTTTGACACACGGCGCTGGGTGGTACCAGTTCAGATATAAATTGTACTGGCCTCCTCACTTCCAAGTGTTACCTAATTATTGATAAAGTTTTACGTTTTTTTTAAACGTATTTTACATTTTAAAACGTGTCAGTCTACAGTTACAATATAAAGGTTAAAATTCACTGTTTAATTACTGATGCAACTGTTTATAAATCTTCACGTGATAGGATTCGCACGAAAGATATATTTATTATGTGACCGCAATCAGCTGTGCACGTGAAATTCAGAATAGGCACGGATGTCAAGGTTAAATTATTCTTGTAACGCTTTCCCTGCGGGAAACTTAATGAGCCAATGATGATAGAGAATAGGAAGGTCGGTGTGGCCTAATCAAATACGATGTACACGATAAATCATCATCATGTGTTACATCGTCTGCATGGAGAGATCAGGAATCTACATAATCTGTTCTTAATGGCGCCCTATCGGCTTTGTTCTGTGTTCGCTATTCTCCCTCTCACCGTTTCCTGTCTTTCATACAAAAACCTTTCACCTGTTATTACGATACATTCAAAATGCTGTCTGCATATAACGTATCGATAAAGAATGCCACGTTTCTTGCACGTTTATGACAATTGCTGCAGTCATCTACGATCACACAAGTCTAATGCTGTTGTAAATCTTAGACTTGCTATACGGCATTTATTACTATATTTTCCAAATCAATAGAGCCTTCCCGTTCCTTTGCTAATGATCGCCATATATTAATTATAACCATTATTCTTGTTTGGTAACTAATTGCCTAAAATATACATCTTGTATCGTCGACATGTACGTCTAGATCTGCTCTTCATCCAAATGAGAGCTTCAAAACATTCAATAAAAAAACGATCTTTACGACATTATCCCATTACTGGAGCATGTCGGGAGAACATATAAGACAGGAGAAAAATGGCCGCCTGTTTGGAGCAGTCGCCACGAGGTGTTCGGGTCTCAGTTTTAATTTCACTTTCACTTCTGATTTTAAAAAAAAAATGACTCTACAGGGATTTGAATAATGGTTTGGAGCACGAGTTATCTATTTATTCGGTAACCCGCTTTCCCACCTTCAATGAAGATACAAATAAATCATAGGCTGCCTCTAGAGCATCAGTCATAATAATCAGGTCGCATGTCCTTTGCAGAATGTTACATTCACCACAGCCCGTCTGAAAGAATCTCTGTCGCTAGCCAGATCTCCCACAGAACGTTGCATTCACCATAGCCCATCTGAAAGAATCTCTGTCTCTAGCCAGATCTCCCACAGAACGTTATATTCACCACATCCCATCTGAAAGAATCTCTGTCTCTAGCCAGATCTCCCACACAACGTTGCATTCACCACAGCCCGTCTGAAAGAATCTCTGTCTCTAGCCAGATCTTCCACACAACGTTGCATTCACCACAACCCGTCTGAAAGAATCTCTGTCTCTAGCCAGATCTTCCACAGAACGTTGCATTCACCACAGCCCGTCTGAAAGAATCTCTGTCTCTAGCCAGATCTTCCACAGAACGTTGCATTGACCACAGCCCGTCCGACAGAATCTCTGTCTCTAGCCAGAGCTCCCACAGAACGTTATATTCACCACAGCCCGTCTGAAAGAATCTCTGTCTCTAGCCAGATTTTTCACTTCTCCTGTCACGTTCAACATCTCCTGGATGTGCTGAGACCATCTTCTTGGTCTGCCCCTATTGCGTCGCCCAAGAACCACACCTTCCATTATTGTTCTTTCCAGCCCTCTGTGTCTTTTGAATGGCCATAGTATTTTAATTTCCTCTGTAGAATGGTGTTTATAAGCCAGTTCTTTTTAATATTTCATCATCATCATCATCGAGTACCGTCTCCGCAACGATGGTTGGCTACAATGGATCGCCATTCTACTATGTTTCTTGCTTTGATGGTGCAGGCTGCCATAGATTGACTTGTCCATCTTTTGATGTTACTCGTCCATGTTAGTCTTGGTCTGCCTCTGCCTCTTTTCCCTTCCAATATTACTTTTAGTAGGCTGTTGTGTCTTTTAACATGCCCCCAAAATTTCATTTGTCTTGTCTTAATTGTATTTAGTAGTTCTCTTTCATTTTCAGTTGTTTTAAGACTTCATCGTTTGTTATCTTTTCTTTCCATCCAAATCTACCTATTCTTCTATAAATCCACATTTCAAAGGCTTCAATTTTCTGTTCTGTTTTCTTGTCTAATGTCCATGTTTCTGCTCCATATAGGAATATTGTGAAAATGTAACATTTTGCCATTCTTAGCTTCAGCCCTGCTGATATTTGTTTTGTTGTTAATATATTTTTCATGGCATAAAAATTACTTTTTGCCATACCTATTCTTTTGTTTATTTCAATTTTACATTTTCCATCATGATTATAGTATGTCCCAGGTAGTTGTAGCTCTGGACTGTCTCCAGATGTATTCCCTCAACTGTGATATTTAATTGTAGGTCTTGAGAATTTTCTTTGTTTATGATCATAATTTTAGTCTTTTTGATATTCACATCTAGTCCATATTTTATACTTATCATGATTATCATTTAATATTTGAATCTCTTAATATGTCTTCATTGCCCTTTTTCATTATCCAAATTATGTTAAAGATTTTTCTGTAGCATTTTGTTTCGAAAGAATCGATTTTCTTCCTTGAAGTTCGCGAGATTGTTCATGATTATATCATATCATCATCATATGCTGCTATCTGGAAGATAAATGTCAGTAATTTTAATTGACCCGAGGGTCTCACCATCAGATCTTTGCGATTTCTTTCTTTTTAGCTGTCACGATTTCTCGTCAGTCTGCAATCAGTAGTTTGCCGTAGAACATCTTTAGAGTTAATATATAAATTAGGCTTACAGTAACGGATAATAAACCAGAGAGATAATAAGAAATTAAAAGAATAATAATTGAACTTAACGTTTATAGCGACATGATATTGACATATAATTACATTTTAAATTAAACATACGTTTACCTCCACATTCATGCTCCATACATTATTGTATATGTGTATACACCTTCCTCTGCCACATTTGTCTTTCACCGTCGAGGGTGAAATGGCGTAAACGTATCAATACTCTGTAGTGTTAAATGTCATCGTGCACCTCCTGGTGTTTGTCATTTCATTATCTATTGTCTTCTAGATTCAACTGTTTCCTCTTTTCTGTTTTTTAATGTCACATCATTTTGAGGAAAGCTGTCTGGTAGTAATCGTGTCATCTGTCCAAATATTCATAAGACGATTCAGCAATTCTTTTCCTTATATTTTAGCCTTTGATTTGTGTCTCTTCTTGTTATACTCAGCCCTTTTCTTAGGCATCATTTTATCCTTTGATTTATTTGAGTCTCTTCTTGTTATACTCAACCCTTTTCTTAGGCATCATTTTATCCTTTGATTTATTTGTGTCTCTTCTTGTTATACTCAACCCTTTTCTTAGGCATCATTTTATCCTTTGATTTATTTGTGTCTCTTCTTGTTATACTCAGCCCTTTTCTTAGGCATTATATCTATGTAGCGACAGTTGTACTTTATCGAGCTCTTACTGTTCATGTTTGGCAAAATAGTAGCGTATTGAAAGGAATATATTTATTCTGTTCAACACGATCAAAACGTATGTCCTGGTTATTAACAACAAAGCCATTGACATAGCAATTAACAATGTAATTTAACAAAACGTCATAACTTTTACCTACCTAAAAATGTTCAGAGATGGAGACATAATAACAGAAGGCATGACACGTATCGCACTAGCATGAAACGCTTTCAACAAACTGACGAATATCTGGAGATATAAAGTACTAAGTAAATGAACAAAACTTAGATTATTCAACTCTTGTGTGATACCGGTGCTAACATATGGATGTGGAAGTTGGAAGTCCACCAAGAGTTTAGTTATGAAATTAAATGGCTTTGAAAACAAATATCTTCATAGGATCTCAAACCTAAACTGGAAAGAATATATTTCAAACCAACAAATAAGAGACGAATCAAAACAAGAGTTTTAAAAGGTGTTGGAGATTCATCGGTCATGTGCTAAGAATGAACAAAGAAAGATTTTCCCATCAGGGCATTCATGTGGAAACCATGTGGTAAAAGAAAACAAGGCACACCATGAGAATCGCTACGCAGAACAATTACTTGGGAAGGCCCTAACATGGAACTAATAAACAACCAAGAGCTAAGAGAACTAGCAGCAAATCGTTAATCGTGGAGAACTATGACTTCCACCTTAAATTCCTCTTCGGTCCAAAAGGAAAATAAATGATGAATAAATTATATATGTATATATGTGTTTGTTTGTGTGTTTGTATATGCGTGCGAGCTATAGAGGCTTAGAGCAAAGATCCACGGCATAGTAGGGCCCATGAGGAACATATGCTGTTATCTGCTTTATGTAAAGACCATCTTTACTGAGACTATTCTTACTTCTGTAGGTAATAAAATTGGTTAGCACGAGGGCATCAAGCACACAAACTACATACCTTCACCACATATATAAGACGTAAAACACCCTCAAGAACAATGGCCTAGACTGGAAGGAAGTAGAAAAAATATGAATAGAGATGGATGGAGAGCTTTGCTCATAGCATATGCTCCTAATAGAGGTGGATGGAAAGCTTTGCTCATAACATATGCTCCTAATAGGGGTAGATGGAGAGCATTGCTCATAACATATGCTCCTAATAGAGGTGGATGGAGAGCTTTGCTCATAGCATATGCTCCTAATAGAGGTGGATGAAGAGCTTTGCTCATAGCATATGTTCCTAATAGAGGTGGATGGAGAGCTTTGCTCATAACATATGCTTCTAATAGAGGTGGATGGAGAGCTTTGCTCATAACATATGTTCCTAATAGGGGTGGATGGAGAGCTTTGCTCATAGCATATGCTCCTAATAGAGGTGGATGGAGAGCTTTGCTCATAGCATATGCTCCTAATAGAGGTGGATGGAGAGCTTTGCTCATAACATATGTTCCTAATAGGGGTGGATGGAGAGCTTTGCTCATAGCATATGCTCCTAATAGAGGTGGATGGAGAGCATTGCTCATAACATATGCTCCTAATAGAGGTGGATGGAGAGCTTTGCTCATAGCATATGCTCCTAATAGAGGTGGATGGAGAGCTTTGCTCATAACATATGTTCCTAATAGGGGTGGATGGAGAGCTTTGCTCATAGCATATGCTCCTAATAGGGGTGGATGGAGAGCTTTGCTCATAGCATATGCTCCTAATAGGGGTGAATGGAGATCTTTGCTCATAACATATGTTCCTAATAGGGGTGGATGGAGAGCTTTGCTCATAGCATATGCTCATAATAGGGGTGGATGGAGAGCTTTGCTCATAGCATATGCTCCTAATAGAGGTGGATGGAGGGAATTGCTCATAGCATATGCTCCTAATAGAGGTGGATGGAGGGCATTGCTCATAGCATATGCTTCTAATAGAGGTGGATGGAGGAGAGCTTTGCTCATAGCATATGCTTCTAATAGAGGTCTAAATAATTATGATTCTTTCATGATAATGTTTGTGATGATGATACATTGTTAAAAGACTGACGCTCTTTTGTTATGAAATATAACATATTTTGTTGAAAATAACACTTTTTGGTTTGAAATATTTAAATATTAACAAACTGTTATTAACGTTTATGGTCTAATTTCGCCCACTAATGAACACAAGAATCATGTAGAGACTATATTTGTGAAATTAGTATATGAATAAAAAATGTAAAATATTAATTTAAAAAACAGCAGTGAAGTATCTATTAGAAATCAAAGAGAGTTTTAGGGAACATCTGCATTGTCATTGCGACAAAGAAAGGTAATTGGTATGTGAGGAAACAGACAGGATATTTAAGGTGAATGTTTTCTACTGGTGCATGTTCGTGTGGTGCGAGTTGTCACCACTCTTATTTATCACTTGCATTGGCAGATATGCAAGGATATCAAATCACAGTGTGATGATATAAATGGATTACTTTTTGCTGACGGTCAGGCTCTAATAGCTTTAGAAGAAAAAAATAACATCAATAACACCTACTGTCTTTGAATAAAGAATGTAAAATTAATAACATGAAGTAAGCACTAAAAAAAACAGAAGTTTTATCGATAGGGAGACAAAAGAAGACATTATATATAGTTATAAAACAAGTAAAAAACTAAATATTTTGGAACAACATTCTTTGAAGATGATGGTAAAATAGATAAAGAAATAGATATACGATTCAACAGGCGAACCAAATATTGGGACAACTATCTCCGATTCTCCAACACAAAGTAATAACTTTTGCCACCAAGAATCATCGTATATAGAGTGTATTCATTCCAACATTGTTGATACCAATGCCAAATATGGTCACTTACAACTAAGCATGGAGGAACGCTTGCCACCACAGAGATGAGATGTCTGAGAAAAGCGCTTGGAGTAACCAGAAAAGACAGAATCAGCAATGATATAAGAGAAAGAGTAGTCACTGAACCAATCCCAAGCTACATGCTGAAACAACAAATAAACTGGTTTATCCATCTAGAGATACATGCATAAACAACAAATAAACTGGTTTGTCCATCTAGAGATACATGCAGAAACACCAAATAAACTGGTTTGTCCATCTAGAGATACATGCAGAAACACCAAATAAACTGGTTTGTCCATCTAGAGATACATGCAGAAACACCAAATAAACTGGTTTATCCATCTAGAGATACATGCAGAAACAACAAATAAACTGGTTTGTCCATCTAGAGATACATGCAGAAACAACAAATAAACTGGTTTGTCCATCTAGAGATACATGCAGAAACAACAAATAAACTGGTTTGTCCATCTAGAGCTACATGCAGAGACAACAAATAAACTGGTTTGTCCATCTAGAGCTACATGCAGAGACAACAAATAACCTGGTTTGTCCATCTAGAGATACATGCAGAGACAACAAATAAACTGGTTTGTCCATCTAGAGATACATGCAGAAACACCAAATAACCTGGTTTGTCCATCTAGAGATACATGCAAAAACACCAAATAACCTGGTTTGTCCATCTAGAGATACATGCAGAAACACCAAATAACCTGGTTTGTCCATCTAGAGATACATGCAGAAACACCAAATAACCTGGTTTGTCCATCTAGAGATACATGCAAAAACACCAAATAACCTGGTTTGTCCATCTAGAGATACATGCAGAAACACCAAATAACCTGGTTTGTCCATCTAGAGATACATGCAGAAACACCAAATAACCTGGTTTGTCCATCTAGAGATACATGCAAAAACACCAAATAAACTGGTTTGTCCATCTAGAGATACATGCAGAAACAACAAATAACCTGGTTTGTCCATCTAGAGATACATGCAGAAACACCAAATAAACTGGTTTATCCATCTAGAGATACATGCAAAAACAACAAATAAACTGGTTTGTCCATCTAGAGCTACATGCAGAGACAACAAATAACCTGGTTTGTCCATCTAGAGATACATGCAGAAACAACAAATAACCTGGTTTGTCCATCTAGAGATACATGCAGAAACACCAAATAAACTGGTTTATCCATCTAGAGATACATGCAAAAACAACAAATAAACTGGTTTGTCCATCTAGAGAGACATGCAGAAACACCAAATAAACTGGTTTATCCATCTAGAGATACATGCAAAAACACCAAATAAGCTGGTTTGTCCATCTAGAGATACATGCAAAAACAACAAATAACCTGGTTTGTCCATCTAGAGATACATGCAGAAACACCAAATAAACTGGTTTATCCATCTAGAGATACATGCAAAAACAACAAATAAACTGGTTTGTCCATCTAGAGCTACATGCAGAGACAACAAATAACCTGGTTTGTCCATCCAGAGTTACATGCAGAAACAACAAATAACCTGGTTTGTCCATCTAGTGCTACATGCAGAAACAACAAATAACCTGGTTTATCCATCTAGAGCTACATGCAGAAACAACAAATAACCTGGTTTGTCCATCTAGAGCTACATGCAGAAACAACAAATAACCTGGTTTGTCCATGTAGAGATACATGCAGAAACAACAAATAACCTGGTTTGTCCATCTAGAGATACATGCAGAAACAACAAATAACCTGGTTTGTCCATCTAGTGCTACATGCAGAAACAACAAATAACCTGGTTTGTCCATGTAGAGATACATGCAGAAACAACAAATAACCTGGTTTGTCCATCTAGTGCTACATGCAGAAACAACAAATAACCTGGTTTGTCCATCTAGAGATACATACAGAAACAACAAATAATCTGGTTTGTCCATCTAGAGATACATGCAGAAATAACAAATAACGTGGTTTGTCCATGTAGAGATACATGCAGAAACAACAAATAACCTGGTTTGTCCATCTAGAGATAAAGGCAGAAACAACAAATAACCTGGTTTGTCCATCTAGAGATACATGCAGAAACAACAAATAACCTGGTTTGTCCATCTAGAGATACATGCAGAAACAACAAATAACCTGGTTTGTCCATCTAGAGATACATGCAGAAACAACAAATAACCTGGTTTGTCCATCTAGAAAGAATGCCATGCGATTCCTCACCACACAAAGCATATATTTAAAGAGAAGAAGAACAAGCAACATACCTAGAGTAAGATGGACAGACAACATCAAAGAAACCATAAAGAACATCAATTGGCAATGATTGAAGCCGCTTAAAGGGCAGAAACCGGAACTGTATATCTTCGCCGACACTCGAATGGCCACAAGACGAGGTGAAGAAAGAAGGAAAGATATGTTCGTGTTACAAAAGTTATTAAATTAAATACATTGTTGACACCGGTTGCTAACCAGGAACGAGCTTGCCATGCTGCGTCTGCCGGAAGTCGTTTAGGCTTGCCCCACCCACTTCATCAGTTCTGGTGTCTAGAACCTTTTGACATTCAATAGTTTTGCCAGGTCACGTATCTCCAACAATGAAAGTAAGTGCGTTCTGGAAATTCTAATAATTTTACAGATCTGTTATCGCTGTGTGCCAATGTTTAACGATTTTACAGATCTGTTATCGCTGTGTGCCAATGTTTAACGATTTTACAGATCTGTTATCTCTGTGTGCCAATGTTTAACGATTTTACAGATCTGTTATCTCTGTGTGCCAATGTTTAACGATTTTACAGATCTGTTATCGCTGTGTGCCAATGTTTAACGATTTTACAGATCTGTTATCTCTGTGTGCTAATGTTTAACGATTTTACAGATCTGTTATCGCTGTGTGCCAATGTTTAACGATTTTACAGATCTGTCTCTGACATGATCACCTTCTTCTAAGAAAAATGTTCATCATTTTAGAAGCCTTATTAATTACCCTTTATGTTAATTTTAACATTACAAATTTCATATACAAGTAATTGTAATAAGATCACATATTAAATCTTACATTTTCTTCCTTATATTAATTCGAACGATTTCAAATATTATAAGTAATTTGTTTCGACCTTCTATCCTGCCTTTATAGCACTGTCTCTCTCTCTCTCTCTCTCTCTCTCTCTCTCTCTCTCTCTCTCTCTCTCTTTCTGAAAATGAAAATTAAACGCGATCAAACATAAACAATAAAGATAAATAAAGAAAGGGAAGACTTAAACGTTAAAATAAAGGATGCTAAAAATAAACAAGCCAGAGAATTCAAACACGTGAACAATATATTAACAGAAGATGGAAACATAAACAGTGAGATAGAGACCAGAGTACAGTGAGCAAACATTGTCATCTACCAACTGTCTCCACTTTTAAAACATTAATACATCTCATTAACTGGTAAAAGACGAATGATTTAAAGCATTTTCATAGCTAATTTATGTTATGTTATCAATGTGAAACATGGCCATTGAACAAAGCCCACACAGAGAAAATCATAGTCTACGAAATGAGGTGATTGAGAATGATAAAAAAAAAGAAACCATATATACAGATAGATCGAATATCCAATGTGAAAATCAGAGAACAGCTCGGAATTAAATAATTGGAATGTATATAGAAACAACAACTGAAATGGTTCGGCTGCTTGCTAAGAACCAAACTAGACCCAACAACAAACGAAAGCTTTCTGTCTCAAGACATCAAAACAAAGAGCAAGGAGAAGATTAAGAAAGAGATGATAGATGGATTAAAAGGCATGCGCAAGAACGAAAACATTTATATTGTAACAGCATCCACTTCCGCCAGAAACGACGTTACACTTAAAAAGGAAGTGACCAAAATAACAAGCAAGACAACATCTTCAGACATCATATTAGACATACCCCCTTTCTTCTGCGACGCTTCAAGACAACACCATGTGGACAAAAGAAAGAAGAAAGAATATATAAATATATAGTAAAAAAGTAAAGAGCCCTGCCACGCCAAATGGCGTATAGGGAATATGGTATTAGTGACCATACTTTTTACAGACCTTCACATGAATTTAGGGGTAATGTGACAATAATATGACAAATGAATTGCCACACTTCGCTTGGTACAGCATAACACCTCGCACACAAAATGTTAAAAAAAAACCTCCTGCATTTTCTTCTCCGTTTATTTATTTTTATTACTTTTTTTTTGCCAGTCCCCTAAATATGAAGACTCACACGATGTGTTATATGAAGAAGGTAATATCCATTTTCAGTTGTTCAAATGCTTGTGCAGTTATTAAGGCGTCATGCAATTAAATTGTTTTATGAATTGTTTAAGTTCTTGTTTTATAACTTGTTCAGCCTCGCGTACAGCCTCGTATTAAATTCTTCCTCTCCGATCACACTGATTTAGCGAGCACGACACACAAATCTATACGCTAATGGCATAATTAGCACAAGCTGGAACATATAGTTTCACATTATTGTTGACCGAAATAAAATAAAAAAACAAATGAATAATAATAACACATGTAGAGACACATGTGAAATCCTGAATAAAATAAAGTAACATAGTATTTAACGTCGTACCCTTCCTCTCTGTCGAGAAAGACTACATTGTTACCTTTCTTTGTTGGAATGCAGTCATAACTGATTGGCCAGCGTCTTGCCTCGAGACAGAGAGGTTGTGGGTTCAAATCACGGCTACACCCGGTTGGGATTTTTATTTATGATTTCTCTCTGCTGCAACCACCCGCAGCGAGGCCCGGCTTGAAACGTCAATTAATTATCGACGGAAATAAAATATGAGTACCTTCGAAGTCTGTGTTACCTGCCTGTACGGCGAAGGACCCCTGTGCACACGACTGCCAGGAAAAAAAATTGATTCAAACGCAAAATTCAGTTCCTAGTCTCTAAAGATTTCGTCAGAGGTAAAAAGCTGGCGAACGGGGTAGAAAAAACTGATTTTAAACATGAAATCTGACGTCATGCATCTAGGACCACTCATTTCCTTCAGTGGTGACTTCACAAGAACTCATTTCGTGTAATCTTGATAATGGTTATTTCTTATTGAGAAGAAAAATATGCACAATCGAGATTAAATGTCTTCCATTAATTTCAGGAAACAGCTCAAGAGAAAAGATCTGAAATGAAGAACTGAGAGAAAAAAAAAAAAAGCCAGGAATAATTTCCGCTAAGACATAAATAAACAACAGATAAAAGAAAGACAGAAAGACCAAAACACAAAACAAGGTTCTTTTAATAAACGTTACAAGAACACTAGACGTGAAGTCGACCAAAAAACAGATGATTGATAGAATATTAGAAACACTATGTAACATAACAGCAACAGAGGCCAAGAGATGAGTAAAAGATGGATTGATGGAATATTAGAAATACAAGGTAACATAACAGCAACAGAGGCCAAGTGATGAGTAAAAGATGGATTGATGGAATATTAGAAATACAAGGTAACGTAACAGCAACAGAGGCCAAGTGATGAGTAAAAGATGGATTGATGGAATATTAGAAATACAAGGTAACATAACAGCAACAGAGGCCAAGAGATGAGTAAAAGATGGATTGATGGAATATTAGAAATACAAGGTAACATAACAGCAACAGAGGCCAAGTGATGAGTAAAAGATGGATTGATGGAATATTAGAAATACAAGGTAACATAGCAGCAACAGAGGCCAAGTGATGAGTAAAAGATGGATTGATGGAATATTAGAAGCACAAGGTAACGTAACAGCAACAGAGGCCAAGAGAAGAGCAAAAGATGGATTGATGGAATATTAGAAGTACAAAGTAACATAACAGCAACAGAGGCCAAGAGAGGAGCAAAAGATGGATTGATGGAATATTAGAAGCACAAAGTAACATAACAGCAACAGAGGCCAAGAGATGAGCAAAAGATGGATTGATGGAATATTAGAAGCACAAAGTAACATAACAGCAACAGAGGCCAAGAGATGAGCAAAAGATGGATTGATGGAATATTAGAAGCACAAGGTAACGTAACAGCAACAGAGGCCAAGAGAAGAGCAAAAGATGGATTGATGGAATATTAGAAGCACAAAGTAACATAACAGCAACAGAGGCCAAGAGATGAGTAAAAGATGGATTGATGGAATATTAGAAGCACAAGGTAACGTAACAGCAACAGAGGCCAAGAGATGAGTAAAAGATGGATTGATGGAATATTAGAAGCACAAGGTAACGTAACAGCAACAGAGGCCAAGAGAAGAGCAAGACAGTAAACTATTTACCATCGACGTTAAAAGGCAAATGAGAAAGGAAAGAAGAAGAAAATGTACTTCATGTCTGTCGAACCATAGTCATCTATTGATTTACAAATCTATTAATCAAACAACTCGGTCAATAATTTACAAATCTAGCCGTCAACAATTCGGTCAACATTTTACAAATCTATAGGTCAACATTTTACAAATCTATAGGTCAACATTTTACAAATCTATCGGTCAACAATTTACAAATCTATAGGTCAACATTTTACAAATCTATAGGTCAACATTTTACAAATCTATCGGTCAACAATTTACAAATCTATAGGTCAACATTTTGCAAATCTATAGGTCAACATTTTACAAATCTATAGGTCAACATTTTGCAAATCTATAGGTCAACATTTTACAAATCTATCGGTCAACAATTTACAAATCTATAGGTCAACATTTTACAAATCTATAGGTCAACAATTTACAAATCTATAGGTCAACATTTTACAAATCTATCGGTCAACATTTTACAAATCTATCGGTCAACAATTTACAAATCTATAGGTCAACATTTTGCAAATCTATCGGTCAACAATTTACAAATCTGTAGGTCAACTTTTTACAAATCTATCGGTCAACAATTTACAAATCTATAGGTCAACATGTTACAAATCTATCGGTCAGCAATTCGGTCAACATTTTACAAATCTATAGAAGGCTATTTTCGAACTCAACAAATAGGTATTTTTCTCGGAAATATTAATATTTATCTTGCTAATTTGTTTGTGATTGTTTTCTCAGAATTTCTCACGTGGGATATATTTACTGACTTACCATGGTAATGTAGCAATAGCTGTTTTACCTGTCATGTTTATTTATTCTTTGTATTCTATTTTCTTGCGGATTTAGTAATCTGGTTATAAAGAAGAACAACAAAATAGTTTAAATTAGAGACATTTTACTTTTGGTACAAACGTCCCCCAGTAATTTAGCGAGAGCTGTAAGTGACACTAGGCGTGCGTTAGAACTGGCGCACAGCACAGCATCTCGATACCCTACTCCGCGCCCGAGTGGTGCTTCTGAAAAAAAAAAGACTAACTAGTCTCTCAGAACGATTAAGGAATGGAAGATAGAGAGCAACCCAGTACTCAAAAATACGTGCTGAAGTCGGATATGTTAGGCCGACAAACGTAAATACAACAGCCTAGCTGTAAATCACAGCACAACACAGTTGCGCCAGCTTAACATCATTTTAAGGACGGATGATGAAGAAAACTATACATTCTGAAAGCATTCATTAAGCTGGTTGAATGTAAGAAAGAAAGAAAGAAAGAAAGAAAGAAAGAAAGAAAGAAAGAAAGAAAGAAAGAAAGAAAGAAGAAAGAAAGAAAGAAAGAAAGAAAGAAAGAAAGAAAGCTAGATTTAAGAACCAGAAGTAGAATACACTTTTCAGAAGAAGAAAAAAAATTAATTCTATCTGACAAAAAAAGAAAAGATGTTTGTATTTTACGTCCAACAAGAACAGACTAAAAAGTAAAAAAGAAAAGTAGGAACAGATGTACAAAATGGACAACTTAACACAAACCTCTTTAGCCAATACTTAAAGACACAGCCCTTTAACCAATACTGTAATATGCAGGTCTTTAGCCAATACTTAAATACACAGCCCTTTAGCCAGTACTGTAATATGCAGGTCTTTAGCCAATACTTAAATACACAGCCCTTTAGCCAATACTTAAATACACAGCCCTTTAGCCAATACTGTAATATGCAAGTCTTTAGCCAATACTTAAATAAACAACTCTTTAGCCAATACTGTAATATGCAGGTCTTTAGCCAATACTTAAATAAACAGATCTTTAGCCAATACTTAAATACACAGCTCTTTAGACAATACTTAAATAAACAGCAATTCAGCCAATACTGTAATATACAGGTCTTTAGCCAATACTGTAATATACAGGTCTTTAGCCAATACCTTAAAATACAGGTCTTTAGCCAATACTTAAATACACAGATCTTTAGCCAATACTGTAATATGCAGGTCTTTAGCCAATAATGTAATACATAGATCTTTAGCCTATACTTTAAAACGCAGCTCTTTAGTCAATGTGTTTACTTAACACAGCCAGACACCGTTTCCGGCCCTCCTGTTGAGCAGCAGCTGTGGCTGAGCGCTAATCTCAACTTACCATGTTTGGCGTAGCAGCAGTTTCAACAAATGACTCGGAACCTTTATTAACAATTTACTTGTCACAGTCTTTACTGGCTGACAATTTAAATAGAATATTTTGAAATTGAACGAAAGGTAAAACTATCTTTACAGAACTTTCCCATTACTGGGGTCTGCCTACAAAGAGTCATCATCATCATCAAGTACCGGGCCTACTGGAGTAGGTGATCATGTCTCTCCACAACTTTCGATCCCGACAGTTCTTTATCATTTCTGTTGTTGACCTTCTGTCAAGCCATTCTCTTAAGCTGTCTGGTATTTTCTCTCTTTGCTTCTCTCTATCTCTTCGTCCCTCAATTTTTTCAGTTGTCACAATATATTCCAGTTGTTCTCTTCTCATTACATGGCCAAAAAATGATGATTATTTCTTCCTAATATTGGAAATTAGCTCTCTTTTTGCTTTGACCTCTTTCAGAACATTTTCATTACTCTTCTTAGCTGTCCATGTTATTCTCAACATTCTTCTGTAAAACTTCGTTTCTACAGACTCCAGTGATTTTCTTGTCTGTTGTCCTATTGTCCATGATTCACATCCATATGTTAAGACTGGCTCTACATAACATTTAAGAACTCTTTTTCTTGTTTCTATTGTCAAAAATGGATTGCATAGTATCTTCCTCATTTTCTGGAAAGCTGCTTTTGCCTAAGGCATTCTGCATCTCACCTCTTATGTACATCTTCCGTCTGAGGTTAACAAAGTTACAAAGGCTGTCAGGTCAGATAATTTTACCTGCTACTGTATGCTGTAAACAGTACAATCTGTGGCTGCCCTTCTGCCTTGCGGGTGAGCACGGGAGAGTAAAAGGCTAAGGGAGGATACCCCGAAGTAAAACAACCCCACTGTCTTGTAGGTGAGACTTATTAGTCAAAGGCTAGCGGAGCCAACCGTAAAGAAACCGACGGAAGGCAACAGAAAACCACCGTCGTAACTTCTTTGTATAATCATGAATCGCCTACAAAGAGTACATCTCCAAAAATAAGATAAAAGCGTTAAAAAAAAACAACATAAAACAAAACAAGAATAATAACATTAATTTAGCCGCAGTAAACATCTACATATTTTTGTCAACATCTGCTAAATCTAGAGTTTGTTCTTGTTACACTAAATCCTTGTATATCAAGCCAAACTGTCCACACAGGGATAATCAGCTTAGTCGTAATCTTTAGCCTTCATCTTCCTGGTTGTAAATTACATGCTGCCGCACATATTTTTTTTGGTTTGCTGCTTCCAACGCTTGTGCAGTGGGAATGACCTGAAGTTATAGGGCCATGAATGTTGCCAGATCCCCTTAAACCGGAACCTGACGCCGTAGCCAGTTAACAAATATGGAGGTTTTCCGGCTGATCGTAACCTTGAGCAGTTGCTCCTATCTGCAGTCTAAAGTGTGTTCATCCGGGGACGTTGATCTGTGTAGAGATTTGATTTATGTGCGAGTTTAGCTTTGTAGTTCAAGGTCAAAGAAACGGTATTGAGATATAGCTAAAAACGAACATCTGAAGAATGTAATTCATCATCATCATCATCATCAAGTGCCATGCCTGCTGGCGTAGGTGATCATCCTCTCCACAAATTTCGATCTCGACAGTTATTTATCATTTCTGTTGTTGACCTTCTGCAAGCCATTCTCTTAAGCTGTCTGGTATCTTTTCTCTTTGCATTCCTTTATCTCTCCGTCCCTCAATTTTCCCAGTTATCACAATATATTCTAGATCTTCCCTTCTCATTGCATGGCCAGAAAATTATGCTTGTTTCTTCCTAGTATTGGATCTTAGCTCTCTTTTTGCTTTGGCCTCTTTCATAACGTTTTCATTACTCTTCTTAGCTGTCCATAGTATTCTTAACATTCTTCTGTAAAACATAATGTAAATACAGTTATAAAAATTGAATGTTAGAGAAGCAGAGAAAAGCACAGAGAAAATATTTCAGACAGAATAACACAATTATTGTAATTCTGTTCTTGTGTTTCACAAGATCCCGATATTCTATTTGCCGGTTCGGTTAGGGAGTTTGTTTTTCATGTTATGTTCATTATAAGTGAGACTTCTCTGTTCATTATAAGTGAGATTTCTTTGTTCATTTTTAGTGAGATTTCTCTGTTCATTATAAGTGAGACTTCTCTGTTCATTATAAGTGAGATTTCTCTGTTCATTTTTAGTGAGATTTCTCTGTTCATTATAAGTGAGGTTTCTCTGTTCATTATAAGTGAGATTTCTCTGTTCATTATAAATGAGATTTCTCTGTTCATTATAAGTGTGATTTCTCTGATGGATTATTATGGGGTTGTGGTACTCTTTTCGTAGGTTTTGATAAAATTATAGTTTTCATGGTGTTTGATTCTGAATGAGAACTTTCCGACCGAATATACCAAGCTCAAGGTGTATGCATATGCTAAAGTAGAATACTAAAACAAGAGAATTTAAAGGACTGCGTTTTTAGTAGTCAATAAGAGAAAGTGATTAACAATTGAAGAGATTTAAGGTTGTTGAGAGACATGGTCACCTACGTCAGCAAACATGGTACTTGATATTGTTGATGATGGTGATGATGATGATGATTTTAGTAGTAGTACTAAAATGCATCAATTATATATAATTTTACAGAAAATTGATTGTGTAAGCTGTATGTCATGGTACATGATAATGATGAAATTGTAATCTATATAAGCATAACCCAGGATTTTGAACCTCTAAAATATGACCCAAGATAGTCCATATTTTCAATTCTATGAAATGTGGGCCATGATAATACTATCTTAAACTCCATAAAATGTGGGCCAAGACATCATATCATCAGCTCAACAAAATGTGGGCCAGGACATATTATCACCAACTCAACAAGATGTGGACTAGGACATTTTATCATCAACTCAACAAAATGTGGACTAGGACATTTTATCAGCAACTCAACAAAATGTGGGCCAGGACATCATATCATCAACTCAACAAAATGTGGGCCAGGACATATTATCACCAACTCAACAAAATGTGGGCCAGGACATATTATCACCAACTCAACAAAATGTGGAATAGGACATTTTATCATCAACTCAATAAAATATGGGCCAGGACATCTTATCACCAACTCAACAAAATGTGGGTCAGAACATCATATCATCAACTCAACAAAATATGGGCTAGGACATCATACCTTTAACTCAACAAAATGTGGGCTAGAACATCTTATCACCAACTCAACTAAATGTGGGCCAGAATAGCCCTGCCTTCAACTCGCCGAAGTGTGTCTCAGTATTAAACATCGGAACTGCAAAACGCTTTACATCACGCTTTGGTATGTGCAGCAGATAGTACATTCGCCTGTCCCCCATCTGGAGAACGTTTGAATCTCATGCTTTTCCCCCTTTTAGCAGAGACTGATTTTGAGTTTAACCACAACCAACTACAGCTTTTTAGGCCTACGGGTTGAGAGAAAATTTCTGGAAAACAACTATCATGACCTTTTCATTCAAATTTGTGAGCAGGGGTGGTTGTGTGTAGATTGAAACCAGCCGTCTATATCTCCTATAATTGATAACGTCACGTTAGGTGGTCGAATTTTCCGATTTTAATTTCTCCCCTTGTGCCTTAGTATGCTATAGCTGGCTGTGGTTTATAACCACTGTCTACAAATAGGGTAACGAGACGTTATCACTGAATGTAAGGAGGTCAGGCTTGTGACAACATCGAGTGTCAGTCACTAAGGAAACCAGTTACTCATTACTTGGGTGTCGTCTCCACATCGAAGGTTGGCTACCATAGAGCACCCCTTTACTCTGACTCTAGTATTGGTGGACGGAGCCGCGATAGCTCAGTCGGACTATAAAGGAATAGAGATCAGGTTCGATCCTGATCGACGACTTCCGGGTTCACCCTGCCTTAAATGGGTTCCGAATTTTTCTGGGAAAGTAAAGCCGCACGGGCGTAATACCGACCACATTACCCCAAAAATCATGTGCCTAAGGTATGTAATATGTACGGTCACTAACACCATATTCCCTATACGTCACTTGGCTTAACAGGGCTCGTTACCTTTTATTATTATTATTATTATTATTTTAAACTTGTCTTGATGGTGCATGTTGTCATAAGTTCACCTGTCCACCCTTTGATGTTATCGGTCCACTTTAGTCTTGGTCTGCCACTGCCTCGTCTACCTTGTACCTTACTTTCCAAGATGACATTTAGTAGGTTTACGCAGAGTAACCGAAGAGGTAAAAAAAAGTAGGAAAAGGGAGGGAAAATTTTGCGTGTCCAAAGCATTAGTTACTATATTCTTTTTGTTACTAGTCTCCAGTATACACTTGTAAAACCCATTACAGATATCAGTGTCTCACGTAGTCACCCCTAAATCAGAAGTGACTGAGAACGGAGAATTGTTAAAAGTAACTATAACAGATACAATATCTTATATAACGTTCATTTTTTCAAATGAATTTAATAAATCACTTGAAGTCTTTCATTCTTTCGTTCATTATTTCGTTCAGTCTTTCATTCAATCTTTCGTTCAGTCTTTCATTACACTAAAGACGTGGAACATAAACATAACATAGCTTTTAAGTAGATAAACCTGACATCACCATGACGTAGAATCTCTATGAATAATATTAAAATGTGAGTGTTATGCTTACATGACATTTTTCTCAAGTCATGTCTGGTCCGAGACAACCCCGATTACTTCCACTCTTCAGCTCTCGGGCCGAAAAGTGGTTACAAAAGCAAGCCGTAAAGTGTAATCTCCGTTAATGTACACACTCTTCCTGATAAAAAAAAAAAGGAATGAAGAATTTTCAAATTGAAAGAATAAAACTATTCCTGTCTTTCCCTAGTCTTCCAATTTCATTTCGATTTTCTATTTTGACTGAAAAAGTGGCAGGACAAAGAACGACCTTGCACTCAGAAAAGTCTCAGACCAGTCGATTATTTTCTGGATATAAAAAAAAAGTAATGTTCATGCCATTAAGAGAATATGT
Source organism: Megaustenia siamemsis (assembly GCA_032433765.1). Classification (NCBI taxonomy): domain Eukaryota; kingdom Metazoa; phylum Mollusca; class Gastropoda; order Stylommatophora; family Ariophantidae; genus Megaustenia; species Megaustenia siamemsis. Next base: position 59,175,323 of record JAVIAB010000024.1, read on the forward strand.
TCACTCTCATTTCAGCATTGGCGGCAAGAGAGCGCATGCCCTTGTGAAAGAGTCAAGGTGAATACTTTGATCATATTGCTTAAGAAATAAGTATCATATTTTCTTGACTTTAATGGTCTGAGAGTCTGCGTGGCAAAGATAGTGTAATCCCGGACAAGTAGAAGATTTTTTTCTCCGTTTGGAGTTAACTTGTTCAGTTCTATATTATCTTTTGTGTAACAGCTTCGAGGAGCACTGCAGTTTACGTTATACATAATAGTTTGTATGCCTTTGTTTATTTTCTCATGTACTTTTCATTTTAAGACTATTTTCAAAATCGTGCTGTGTCTGTGCTTATCTTCAAAGTATTTCCTCTGTCTTGTTTATGTTCAGTAATTCTTTCTTCATTTTTAGCAACTTTAGATCTTCATTTATGCATTTTCTCACTATCCACCAATCTTTTCCAGTTCTTTTGTAAATTAATATTTCTAAAACTTCAATTTCTTATCTTATTTTTTAAATAATTGTCCGTATAATCATGTTTATTAATCATAACATAATTTCTCAGCTTTTAGTTTTATATTTCGTGGTATTTCTTTTATAATACTAAAGACATGGAAAATGAACATAGCATCATTTTAAGCAGCTAAACATGTAAAGAGACGAGACAAACTACGACGTTTCGGCCAAAGCCTTCATCAGATACAAGACAAGATTACTAATAAAAAAACAAACACGATATACAAGAACATATATCAGCATGGCGATGTGAAGCGATGGACTCGTGGGGTCCGAATGACCGGAAGGGGAAGAGTGACCAGGACCCATCTGCATGTTGGTCACATAATAAAAATAGTAAATGAGACAAGCAGACACTACTTGCTCCGTCTTATCTCATCTCTCTACAGGCTTAGCGGCTTAATACTATTTTATGTTTGTTGTCCGTGTTTTCTGCAGCTCTATTTCTGTCTCCGCTTTATATTTAATATATTAATTATTCAATACTTGTGCTTATCTTGACGCTAAAGCCATATTTGCGTCTCTATTATATTTATAGACTTTTTCTTTGTGCTATATTCTGTCCTCTTCCCTTATTTACTCAAACGTGTTTAAATGAAAGTCTGACACTCTAAGCACTTACGACAACTAATATAAAAAAAAAATTCGTTTCTGGTGGGAACATAGCTCTTTATTGTGAAACGTCTAAAAAATCGCACAAAGAACGGCGGGCGCACAATCGGTGATCTCCCCCAAACTCTTCATAAAAAACAATGGGTGCATCTGGCGAGGATTTAACTTCAAGCGGACACGGGTAATCTCTTCGCTCCCCCGCTTTATATGGTCAACTTTTATGCTTGGCCTTTAATTAAAAGACGATCCAGACATGAAATCACGCAATCTCATTTGATGTCCACAAACCCACCAATCACAGCCGGCCTGCTTTATCGTCTAATTTTTAATTCACCAATTGTGGAAGCAGATTACAGCATCTAAAAACAATACAATACTTCTTTTTTTTCCACTCTTATTTCCGTTACAAATTCTCTAAATTAAGAAACGGTTTTGCATTTCTCCGCAGAGTCTCCTATTATTCTGTAGCACAGTCCTCTAATTTTCATATTTAAAACCACATATAGTTTCCGCATATTTCATTTTATTAGGAAAGTTTGACAGGGAGATGGCGGAGATGGGTTGAAGAAAGGGAACGGGATTTTCTTCTCATCTTTTTCCAGGGCAGGACCTGATAAAGCAGCCATATGCTGCAAGATTTGTGACCTTTATTATGCTATCTTATAGGATTACATCTCTTCACTCTCGATTTTGTGCTGTCCAAAGTCACCGTTCCTAGAGTAACTTAAGTCACATTCATCATGAATAATCAATCTTTCGTGTTATATAGTAGCACAAGTTTTAATCATCCTGTATTATCATTCTTTCTTGTTATATAGTAATACAAGTTTTAATCATCCTGTATAATCAATCTTTCGTATAGTAACTCAAGTTAAAGACAACCTGCATAATCCTTAGTAACTGAGTTATAATCCTCATATATAACCGTTTGTAGAGTAACTCAATTTAAATGTATCATGTATAATCCTATATAGAGTAACTCAAGTTATGATCATCCTGTACAATCTTTTGTAGAGTAACTCAAGTTAAATACACCCTGTATAATCTTTTATAGAGTAGCTCAAGTTATAATCATCTTGTATAATCTTTCATTGAGCGAATCAAGTTATTTCCTCACAGTAAAATCCTACCTGCTGCTCTTCGCTAGACTGTCACTGATGTGGCTCTCTTTAGTTCTCTTACGATCCCTTTCGTGATAGTTCCCCATTTCAGTTTTTTTTTTTAAATGGAGAGGTATGAACTAACACAAATCCCAGCCATTATTCTTCTAAAAACAACAATCGATTTCTTCTGATTCTGCACTATAATTTGATTACGTTTATTATATACAATCGAGGTAGGTAAAAGTAGTATCAAAGTATATAGTATCCAATAAAAAATACGGGTTAGAGAGTACGTTATTTACAATGTGTTACCGTTTAAAGCTTAAGTTATATTTGAGGAACTCTCCACCTTCCTTCTTCTACCTTTCAGCTCCCTGTGGAGCATAGGTCTTCAACAAACTTTCAGCTCCCTGTGGAGCATAGGTCTTCAACAAACACTTTCAGCTCCCTGTGGAGCATAGGTCTTCAACAAACACTTTCAGCTCCCTGTGGAGCATAGGTCTTCAACAAACACTTTCAGCTCCCTGTGGAGCATAGGTCTTCAACAAACTTTCAGCTCCCTGTGGAGCATAGGTCTTCAACAAACACTTTCAGCTCCCTGTGGAGCATAGGTCTTCAACAAACTTTCAGCTCCCTGTGGAGCATAGGTCTTCAACAAACTTTCAGCTCCCTGTGGAGCATAGGTCTTCAACAAACACTTTCAGCTCCCTGTGGAGCATAGGTCTTCAACAAACACTTTCAGCTCCCTGTGGAGCATAGGTCTTCAACAAACACTTTCAGCTCCCTGTGGAGCATAGGTCTTCAACAAACACTTTCCAAGTCGTTCTGTTTCTTGCCATTCTTTTCAGATTATTCCATGTCTTCCCCGTCATCTTCATCTCTGCTTCTCTCTGTCTTCTAAAAGAATTCTTTGGTCTTCCTCTTTGTCTTTTGCCCTGGGGATTCCAAAAAAGGTCCTGTTGTGTAATACTCTCAGTTGGCTTCCGCAGTGTGTGTCATATCCAGCGTTAACGTTTTCGTGGTATCTCTTTATCCACAGGTATTTGACTGGTACATTTTCATAATTCTATGATAGCGATTTTGTCCTGCCATTTCCATCCTTTTATTTTACGTAAACATCCATTAATGAAAGTCTGTATCTTCAATATTGTCAATTTTGTTGTATTTAAGTTACATTTGAGGAATCCTCCAACTTCCTTATAAATCCTTATTTGTAAAGTTTAATATTCACACCGCTTTGACTAATAGTCCTGTCTTTAAAAATAAATTATACGTTGACTTTCATAAAGTCCATTTACTTATAATTTATGTTTCAAAAATAAAGGTAGAATACGAGACTTGAGTCGACGTCTTAGCACGCTAGTTCCACCCATATGTGTTCGGCCGCCTATCCAGAAGTGTTCGGAGACTTCTGGATAGAGTCGCTTCAAGCATCGAAACTCACGATACGAGACGGCATTCCTCACCCTCCCTGAGTACTACACTGGTACCCGTTTCTGCTAGCGGCAGGGTCGACCGCGGGGGTAATTTTTTTTTTTTCAACCACGAGTACAATACACTGCTTCCAGCGAGAATCGAACACGGGATGTCCGAAAGTAGCCCAGTCGGGTACATTTTTTAAATTTTAAGTTTTAACATAAGTGTTAATTTATTTTGTTGATTAACCATGCACTTAGAAGTACTGGATCACCTACTTAATACGTCTATCTATTGTCCTTTCGAGCCAAAGACGGCACATAGGGCAGAACCACAATCTCAAAAACAGAAACCTTGCGTGCCAAAGTGGCACATATTGCAGAGATCACTGCTCTAAAATATATGGTGCTGTTTCTATAACAATACTTTTTACAATGACAGCTTGTCAAGCCATCGATCAACCTGCTTAGTCGCCTCTTACGACATGCCTGGAAGGTCACAGTGTCACTATTCTTTACTTCCCTCATAATGAGGCCTAACGCGTCTACTTCATTGTTATTTATTGTAATTATTCAGTTAATATATATAGAACATCAATAGATGTTTGGTGAGAGTTTTTCCATTATATTCAATGCACTGCAACCCTTTGTCGAGTACCAGGACTCTATTACACACTTTAATGTTTGTTAATCCATCCATTGGGTGCCTCCTCCACATCGAATGTTGGCCACCAGGAAGCGGTTTTTAAAAATCTTTTTCTTTTGTCGTGACGGTGCATGTTGTCATATGTTCACCTGTCTAAGTTTTGACGTTATCAGTCCACATTAGTCTTGGCTTGCCTCTGCTCTGTCTACCTTATGCTTTCCCTTCCAAAATGATAATGGTCGTAAGGATATTGTCTCTTTTCACATGTCAAAACAATTTCAGTTGTCTTCCTCGAAATGAAGTAGTAGTTTCTTTCTTCCTTTCTTTTATATTAGCTGATTGAGAATTTGAGACAAATCATAATAAATCAATATTATCATAACTTCCGAGGCGATAATCGGCAAATCAGTTCAGAGGAAGAGGCATGTTTACAGCACTCAAAATGACAAATAATCAACAACAGAAAAAAAAAAATAAATAACAATATATGGTCCGAAGCAGGATCGAACCCGTACTCTTTGTCACAGCGCCATGCCACGAAAAGCGTACGGGTTCGATCCTGCTTCGGACCATATATTGTTATTTGTTTTTGTTATTGTTGATTATTTGTCATTTCTCCGAGTGCTGTAAACATACCTCTTCCTCTGAATTGATTCAGATATTCCTTGCCTGTCTTTTTTTCTTTTCACCCAATTCTCCCTACTTTTCTATAGATCTACATTTCGAAGGTCTCAATTTTCTACTATTTAAAACCCACGTTTCTGTACTATTGAGACTTTTGAGTAGATATAACATTAAACCATTCGTAGTTTTAGTTTCGATATCATCATATTTCTCTTGTTGTTAAAATTACTTTTTTGCCATTTTTATTCTTTTGTTTATTTATGTCTTTCTTTATCCATCATTTGTTAAAGTATGTCCAAGAGAGCTATACTCTTGAACTCGTTCTAATGTTCTTTCCTTGTACTTTGATATCCACTTGAATATTTTGTCTAATTATTTTTCTGATACTGTTGATATCTGACTGATTGGATGTTCTCTACCAAACGAGAATTGCTTGATCGTTTCACACAGAGGGAGCGTTACAGTCTACTCACTTTTATCCTGCTTCTTGCTTTTGATCTACGTCAACCTTACAAATGAAGTCTTATCAATATATTTATCTTCTTCTTTTCCTCTTCTTCACCCCCTCCTCTTTCTTTTCTTCTTCTCCTGCTTATTCTTCTTAACTTCCTGTGGCGCATCATTTTTCCAACAAACACTTCCCAATCCACCTCATGTCTTGTTCATGTACTGATTTATTTACGTATCTATGAACTACTATTTTTTTTTAACCAACGCATGCACTACTTTCGGGTGTCCGGTTAGCGCAATCGATAGGCGGTTGGCTTACCACGGCAACAGCCGGGGTTCGTAATCCTGGCGAGGACACCTGGGTTTTACTAATTCCCTAAAAATTAGTAGGAGCCGCGATAGCTCAGTGGTTAGTGAACTGGACTACTACGGACAAGGGGTAGGGTTCGATCCCAACCGACGGCTCCGGGTTCACCCAGCCTTAAATGGGTACCGGATTTTTTCTGGGAAAGTAAAAGCAGCACGGGCGTAATACCGACCACATTACCCCAAAAATCATGTGCTGAAGGTCTGTAAAATATAGGGTCACTAACACCATATTTCCCTATACGCCACTTGGCGTGACGGGGGGTACTTTACTTTTTTATGCACTACTTTCTCAATTACCAGTGCCCTACTTTCCTACTTATGCATTAAACCCACTGGGATCCAGTTACACAAAGTGGGGTACCTGTTGTTTTCATTGTTCGGGGCGAACCAGGAGAAATGAACCCTATCACTTTCAGATTTCTCAAAATTGCTGACATTTCAGACAAACTAAACCCGAGTTGAAAATGAAGCTGAATTACACATCAGGGACAATTAGGAAATATTAAGAAAAATAGTTTTTAATAAATGTAACAAAATATGACAATTTTTGGATAGACATCCAAACAAAGAAAAGGCATATATTTTAACAAACTTTCTGGCAGAAATAAAGAGTACATTGCAGTTATATATTCATCTGTTACTACGCAGTCTTTTATTATGTTTTGGCTTTCTTCCAAATAGACCAGTTGCGTGATTTTCGGTGCTGTTCTCAAGAGAGTTTCCACAAGTCTCTCTACTCAGATTTCCCTTCGCTACCCCACTGTCTTTTAACTATGTATGCTGTTACGAAGTCTGTATCTACTTTTTAAATGTACTTTTCCACGTCAAATATTATACATGTAATAAAATATCTATTTTCTATCTTCATTTAATATGTCTTGATATTTTAACAAATGAAAAAAATATCTTTCAATTATGTTTGTTTCCCTCTTGTGACTCAAAATTTCCAAGTCCATCCTGGCAGTATAATAGTTGACTTTAGTTAAAATCTATGCCAGGTTTTTAATGGAGTGGGTGTAGAAATGAATAATGAATTTTTTAAAAAAGTCACATTTTTTATTGACCCCCAACTTCTCATTATATCTGGTCTGAGATCAGCAAAATCTTAGCTAATCTGTCTCTGTCTGCCCATGTGTCTGTCTCCGTCTTTCTCTAAGTCTGTCTAATTTCAGTCCTTTTTTTTCATGGCGAGTAGCCAGGTTCGTTAAATTGAGTTAGTTTGGATAGTAAATCGATTGGAGAGTTCGGCTAAGGTAAACTTCTGTAAAATCATGGCTAAAATAAAATAACACAAAATCTAAGGAGCAGTTTAAAAGTCGAGAAAGAAAATAATCAGGGCAAAAATGGCAGGAGCTTGATTTTTGAGCCTTTGTCTGGTTACAGAGAAATTGGGTCTGAGTGATGACGTCAACATGCTGTATCCATCAATTGATGATGATTTGTTGATAAGAAATAAACTCAGAGGTAGAACCAACTTTAAAACATTTGAGGCTAACAGACACAGTTAGAGAGAGAGAGAGTAATAACATCGAGAAATAAGTTTTGATGTTTTAATTTTGCGACGTTAACAAATGTGTGGTCCTTTATATCACTCTATTTCAAACCTCAATGTTTGATAGAACTGCTTTCTTCCAGAACTGCTTTCTTTACCAGCCTCTTCCTTTCCTAACCCCATTCTTTCCTAACTCCTTTCTTGCTTAGCCTATTTCTTGCCTTGCTACTTTCTTTCCGAACTTCTTTCGTTTCTAGCTCCTTTCTTTCGAAGCTTCTTTCTTTTCAAGCTTATCTTCTTTCTTAGCTCCTTTCTTTCTTTCCTTCCTTCTTTCTTTCTTTCTTTCTATTCTTCCGAGCTTCTTCCATTCCAAACTCCTTTCTTAACTTCTTTCTTTCCAACACACTCTTTTCTTCCTTACATCCTCCTTTCAGTTTTGACATACTTCATTTTTAGACTTCTCGAATCATATACTCTACATACCCTTCTATTTTATATATTCCGTTATCTGCAATATTCTCTCTTACTTTCATAAAACTGTTAGCTTATATTGTCATCACCATTTCACTTCCATAGATATCAAATTTAGAAGGCAAATGACGGAGGGACCATGAACCGTTCTGGGGTCGAATCTTTCCATCCAATATTGGCAGATTATCCAACTATAGAAGGGAAAATACAAAGTAAGAGATGCAGACCAAAAATAACATGCACGAGCAACATCAAAAGATGGACAAGTCAGCCTGAGACAACTTGCACCATCAAAGCAAGGGACAGAGCGGGATGACGCTCTATGATACTCAATGATGATGATTTGACAGATTGAGCCACGAGTGAAGCTGTTGAGCTAAACAGCATCCAGTTTTAGACACTAATATTTTACCAAACTGCTACTTATAATGACTGCTTGCCTTAACCACCTGTCAAAACGCCAAGGGCCATATATATATATATATATATATATATATATATATATATATATATATATATATATATATATATAATACATAAATACATAAAAGAGTTCAAAAATGTTATATAGAACTACTCTTAACATATGGATGTGAATCATGATCAATAGGACAACAGACAAAAAAATCACTGGACGCTGTAGAAATGTGATTATAAAGAAGAATGTTGAGAATAGCATGGGCAGCTAAGAAGAGTAATGAAAACGTTCTGGAAGAATCCAAAGCAGAGAGAGTTAATTTCCAATATTAGGAAGGAAGAGTCCTGATTTTTTGGCCACGTAATGAGAAGGGAACACCTGGAATATATTGTAACAACTGGGAAAGCTGTGGGACGAAGAGATAGAGGGAAGCAAAGACAGAACATACCAGACAGCTTTAGAGCCTTGGCAGAAGGTCAACAACAGAAATGATAAATCACTGTAGAGATCAAAACATGAGAGACATGATCACCTACGCCAGCAGGCATGGTACTTGATGATGATGATGATATATATATTTCATTTCACCATCTCTCTTCGCACCTTTAATATATAGTATTTACTTTCTGTCATCATAAAAGAAAAAAAAATGCGCCATGAAGACTAAATTATAAGCTGGTATGTGCCAAATAGAAAGAAAAATGCGGCTATAAAGAATAGCATATTTGATAGAAAGTGCATAGCGTGACAAAAAAAAAGGAAATACGCCATTAACTAAACAACTGTGCTTTCTTCTTCTTCTTCTTTCCTTCCTCATCTGTCTTTCAGCGTCGAGGAGAGATGTAATTTGCGGTCTTTTGCTCTTCTGTTCGCCTCTGCTGCTGTTGTTTCCTAGTGCTTGTAATATTCCATCGACCCATCTTTTTCGTGGTCGACCCTTGGGTCTGGTGTTCTCACAACGTTTGTTGAAGGCTCGTTGTGTTGTGTTTTGTTCTTTCTGCCTTGTCACGCGGCCAAACCATTTTATCTGTTGTTTCTTTATATATTCTATGGCGGGGGCAATTCCTAGCTTTTTTCTCAGTTCTTTATTTCTGATCTTATCTCTCAGACTGTTTCCTGTCATTCGTCTAACACATTTCATCTCTGTAGAGGTTATTTTACTTATTGTTCTTGCATCTAGGGTCCAGGTCTGGCATTGGTAGCACAACGTTGGGATGAAGATTGTATTGTAGAGTGCTCGTTTTGCCTCCAGAATTATTTCCTTGTTGGACAATAGTGGTGATAACTGTCCGATGATTTGACAAACTTTGTTGCATCTTGATTCTATCTCTGCTGTTTGGGAATTATCGTTTGTCATTAGGCTTCCTAGGTATTTGAATTCCTCTACTTGTTTTAGTTGTCTGCCTTCTATAGTTATGTTGTATAGTTATGTTAAAAACTGTGCGACAGAACGAAAGTGAAATGTGCCATAAAAAGTAAAAAGTGCGTCTGAAAGAAATGCCTGACATATCACAAAATTATGAAACATGTTTCATGAAAAAAAGAAATAAGAATGCGCCAAAACAATCACGATTATGCCAAAAATGGAGAATGTGGCGTATAAAGTAGAGATGTGACTGAACAAGACAGCTATTTGAAGATAAAAACATAAGAAAAGTACCAAAGAAATAAGTTCTGTCTGGTCACCGTATATTCTATGACCGCTCTGATACTTAATCTACAGTTTTTTGCCCACAATTATATTTCTTTTATTCTTTTACTTATTTCTTATCCTCTATAATTTACTCGTAAAAACGCAAGACTGGACGTTTATTTATTCGTTGCCATTAATAATGGGCACACTACCGCGCATTTATTATCTACCCTTGGGGTATTGATGACGAGTGGGCATTAGTACTGCCATTAACTACCAATTTCGTGTCGTTAACAGCCAAGTTTTGTAACTTCGGAAATGTAGCATTAACACAACAATGTGCTAACCAGTGTTGTGAAATATTAATAACGTTGTCCTGCAGGCAGTAGCTAATCCCTATGTACCTCTTGGCTGGAATATTTAGCATTCTGTAGTTCTCGTATAATTCACAATTTTCTGTTCTAGCTCTGCAGGTTATCGATCTTGGTCCCTCTATATTCAAATATAAGTTCTTTCTTCATCATAGGATTGCTTAATATATTAATAAGATTAATGTTGTTTTCTTCTGTGTGTGTGTGGGGGGGGGGGGGGGAAGGCGCCTACAAACTTGACACAATGTGGTTGGTCTTGTAAGGTCAGTGACACAAGGCAGGTGAAGGTTACCGCAGATTGGCTAACAGTAAAGATCACCGTAGTTCTTTCAGTAGTGGTGGCTATAGATATCTATCTCTCTTTCTATTGTCCTTTCGAGCCGAAGTCGGCACATAGGGCAGAACCACAATCTCAAAAACAGAAACCTTGCGTGCCAAAATGACACATTGTTTCCATAACAACACTTTTTACAATGACAGCTTGTCAAGCGATCGATCAACCTCCTTAGTCGCCTCTTACGACATGCCTGAAAGGTCACAGTGTCACTAATCTTTACTTTTATAGATATAGAAAACCTAATATTACCTTCCTCACTTTGTTGATATAGAAAACATAATTGTACACACCTCACTTTGTTAATATAGAAGACCTAATAGTACACTCCTCACTTTGTTAATATAGATGACCTAATAGTACACTCCTCACTTTGTTAATATAGAAGACCTAATAGTACACTCCTCACTTTGTTAATATAGAAGACCTAATAGTACACTCCTCACTTTGTTAATATAGAAGACCCAACATTACACTGCTCACTTTGTTAATATAGAAGACCCAACATTAAATTGCTCACTTTGTTAATATAGAAGACCTAATAGTACACTCCTCACTTTGTTAATATAGAAGACCTAATAGTACACTCCTCACTTTGTTAATATAGAAGACCCAACATTACACTGCTCACTTTGTTAATATAGAAGACCCAACATTAAATTGCTCACTTTGTTAATATAGAAGACCTAATAGTACACTCCTCACTTTGTTAATATAGAAGACCTAATAGTACACTCCTCACTTTGTTAATATAGAAGACCCAACATTACACTGCTCACTTTGTTAATATAGAAGACCTAATATTACACTCCTCACAGAGGGATGGGCGGGGGGGGGGGGGGGTCTCGAGGAAAGACCCCGACCTCTAGACAGAGAGGTTGTGAGTTCAAATCCCGGCTGCACCAGTTGAGATTGTTATTTATGATTTCTCTCTGCGGCCACCACCCCTTGTCTCAGCAGCGAAGCCTGCTTGAAACATCAATTACTCATTGACGGATAAAATATGAGCACCTCTGAAAACGGAGTTATCTGCCTCTACGGCGAGGGACCTCTGTGCACACGGCTGCCTGTGGAAAAAGAGATTAACACGAAACATAATAGGTACTGGTACCTAGTCGCTAGGGACTTCGTCAGATGTAAAAGCTGGTGAACACAGAAAAAAAAATCTATTTTGTTGTCAACTATTGATCTCATAATATTTTTGATGTAAAAAGAACAAATCAGGTGACAGAACACAGTCTTGCTAGACTCCTTTTTTAAAATTGGAATTATCCTGTTTGGTTGCTAATTTTTATGGCTGCATTTTGTTGTAAATACATGTTTTTTCTGATTCTCAGATCCTTGTCGTCAATGTTTAATTTCTTCAGCATATTGATTATTATTTCCACACGCTTTACTTTATCAAATTATTGTGTGTAGACTATGCAGTACATGTATAGATCTTTCTTTACCTCTATGCCCTTTCTATTATTATTATAAGGATATATCTATCATGAGAACCCCAGATATCCTACAAATCAATGAAAATAAAGGCCGCCTGTAAAGCTAAAAACCGCGGTGGAGCTGTTAGTGAACCGGCCTACAGTGAGTATGAGGTCGGGTCTGTAGAGTCTAAACCGATTTAGTGAACC
>JAVIAB010000024.1:60454889-60467389 GCA_032433765.1 Megaustenia siamemsis
CGTTGACCTCTCAACCTCTCGTGGTGTTGTGAAGGCGTCGAAACGCACCTAATTCCTTATATGAGAGTCTACCCGTACATGGAAGCACATTTTTTCCTTATATGAGAGTCTACCCGCCCATTTTTGTTCCGGTCGTGGTGACCTCTCGTGGCGGTGGTGGTGTTGTGGTGACCTCTCGGGTGACCTCCCGCGGCAGTGGTGAAGGGGCGGTGGTGGTATCATAAATCTATTATATTCTTTGTACTTTCAATGGTTCCGTAACTTTCATAAATCTATTCTTTCTTTATACTCTCAGGCAATAAAAAACAGTGACAAGTTTATTTATTGTTTTAAAAAACTTCCTTTAGAATTAAAGGTAACAGCTTAGGCCGTTACGCATGCTACACGACGCTACGTTAACGAAGTAACTACACGCCAAACGCGAAACACCGCGTTAATTAAGCGAGATCAAAGAGCTCGGTAGACGCGCAGCGAAGACGCGCAGCGAGGGGCCGCGTTTAACGTTAAGCAAGATCAAAGAGTTCCCGTTAGACGGACCGCGTTTACATCAAAGAATCCGCCTCCCGTGGTGAAATCTCCGTAGCCGGTAAGTGTTCATCAGGAGTGTCATTTATCAGGGGAATTTTACTGGTGGTTGTTTTAATGTGAGATGTTTAGGGGAAATTAACACTGACAAGTTTATTTATTTATTGTTTTATTCGTATATATTGAACAATAGATAATACATGGTTTAGATAAAAATGTATTCTTTAACTAATGTACATTATACACATATTTAATACATAGAAAACAAAGTAGTTTATTTACAATCAGTAATACATGATAGTGTTAAATGGCTAAAGGGGAGGTGGTCACGTTGTTCAGAATGGACCTGTCACTTGATGGGGTGAGGTAGTACGTTGGAAGTTGTAGTAGTAGGTTAGAAGTTGGCGTGTAATAGAAGTAGTAGGTAGTCGGATGTGGAAGTTGTAGTTGTAGAGGTAGCTGGTTGTGGAGGTAGTTGATAGTAGAAGTTGTAGTAGTGAAAGTTGTAGTAGAGCTGGGGACGACGTTCAAATTAACAGAAGACGACTTTTATTCGATTGACTCAACAAGCAAAGACCAAAACGTTACTCCCAAACCCACGAAAGCTTAGACTTTGGAGTTCTATATCTTTAGCACTTCAATGAATAACAGACAACAGTAATGGTGAACCTTACAGATAAGAAAACTTAGTTCCAAACCCCAAAATTTCGTCTCATAACTAAAAAAGTTGAACTCAAAACATTAAAAAATCTAGGTCCAAAGTCAAAAATAGTTAGACACGGTAGGGCAAAAGGGCATATTCTTTCCAACCAATACTCCCTATTCTTCTACACATCTGCATCTCGAAGCCTTCGAATTTATATTCAATGTTTGGCTACTGACTATATTTTGCGCCGATTGCTCAGAGTCGATTCTATATTCAACCACTGAACTCTCTGTCGATGTAGTAGACACGTATGTCATGTCATTGTAACAGTCATGTCAATGTAACAGTCATTTCGTTGTAATAGTCATCTCGTTGTAACAGTCACGTATGTCATGTCATTGTAACAGTCATGTCAATGTAACAGTCATTTCGTTGTAATAGTCATCTCGTTGTAACAGTCACGTATGTCATGTCGTTTTATCAGAGACGTATGGTATGTCGTTGAAATAGCCATGTCGTTGTAATAGCCATGTCGTTGTATCAGTCATGTCGATGTAGTAGACACGTATGTCATGTCATTGTAACAGTCATGTCAATGTAACAGTCATTTCGTTGTAATAGTCATCTCGTTGTAACAGTCACGTATGTCATGTCGTTTTATCAGAGACGTATGGTATGTCGTGATGGATGAATGTAGGTTGTCGACTGTGCCATGATGGATGAATGTAGGTTGTCGACTGTGCCATGATGGATGATGTAGGTTGTCGACTGTGCCATGATGGATGAATGTAGGTTGTCGACTGTGCCATGATGGATGCTGTAGGTTGTCGACTGTGCCATGATGGATGATGTAGGTTGTCGACTGTGCCATGATGGATGATGTAGGTTGTCGACTGTGCCATGATGGATGTTGTAGGTTGTCGACTGTGCCATGATGGATGAATGTAGGTTGTCGACTGTGCCATGATGGATGCTGTAGGTTGTCGACTGTGCCATGCTGGATGAATGTAGATTGTCGACTGTGCCATGATGGATGATGTAGGTTGTCGACTGTGCCATGATGGATGAATGTAGGTTGTCAACTGTGCCATGATGGATGAATGTAGGTTGTCGACTGTGCCATGATGGATGACTGTAGGTTGTAGACTGTGCCATGATGGATGAATGTAGGTTGTCGACTGTGCCATGATGCTTGTATGTAGATTGTCTAGTGTCGCATGATGGCTGTTGTAGGTTGTCTAGTGTCGGGATGGCTGAATGTAGGTTCTGTCTAGTGTGTCGTGATGAGTGTATGTAGATTGTCTAGTGTGCCATGATGGTTGTATGTAATTGTCGAGTATGCTCCAACAAATCACCGCGCCATTTAAACTTCTTTGAACGCAATGGACACGGATGTTCACCAGAAGAAACCTCATTATGAGAAACCGTCTGGAGAAAATCCAATAACCCTTTCGTCAACCATATTTAACATACCTAGTTTAACTTCAATCTCAACAATACTTATCATACCTACTTTAAACACATTAATAAAATTGAATAACCTTTTATCGATAAGCCTTAACGTACTTTAAGAGAAAACAATCCAACTTACTGTGTAAAATAGAATCTCAATCCGTTAGAATGAATAGTAACTTTCCTTGAAGCAACCAAACTTATAACACGAAAGCCCTGAAGGGTCTAGTTTAAATATATCCTGGTAACAAATGAATACATTATCCAATCAGCGAGTGACTATGCCAACATCGACTGATATCTGGATTAACCAACCAGAGAAGAGTATTAGCATGGGAGGCGGAGCAAAGTTATGACTGACATCTGTATTATAACCATTCAGAAAAGAGCATTAACATGGGAGGCGGAGCAAAGAAATGGCTGACATCTGTATTATAACCAGTCAGAAAAGAGCATTACTATGAACGGCAGAGTGATTAACCAATCATAGAAGAGCGTAACTTTGAAAACGGTTCCAGTTCCATCTTAAGGTAAATCAATTGGTCGGGTTCTCAGCGAGGATCGTGGGCGTTTCTGGTCCATAGAATGTGTTTGGATAAACTTATGAAGGAGTTTATGTTCCTGGGGGTTGATATTATTCACACATATGATAAGGCGTGTAAGAAACATTCCAAGTTTTATAAAGCGATGGCTAACCTAGTATATACATGATCGGAGAGAAATGAGCTGTTATTTACTGGAATAATTCAGAGAGTCGGTGGTCATGATATCTACGCCACGTTTGTAACCATCGTTATCGAAATACTTTCAGATCGAATTCGCGATTTCGGTCGTCTTGTTGTTCTATATACCCTCGCCTATCGATTAGTTAAGAATCATGTTAAAGACATGTTCGACTCTGATTCCGACATTTGTGTTTTAGAAACGGACTTTGGTACTTGGACCGGTGGTATCATCGGAAGAGAATTTGGAGAGTGGTTACTAAAAGAAGGTGGTTTGGAAAATTTTCTAGACCTCTCTAACGAAGAAGCTACAACACTGTAGACTCTACTTCACAACAGCCTTTGGTCTTTAAGAGCTTTACCTAGAAATGTTTATCTGTGAGTTTATATATTTTCCCTAATAAAAGTTTGGTAACCCCCACAGCATTTGTTACTGCCTTACAATATTGTTTACCAGGTCACGACACCCTCTCGCACAGATGCTGAGGGTTGTCCTGTAGTAGGCCTGCGATTGTAATAAGAATGGTTTGCTCCAGCTTTGAAATCTGAAATTTTTACAAAAAGAGATGGTGTTACTCAGTTCCCCTATAATGGGGATGTTGAGTTACTAAAAATAGATTCTGATCTCTGATGCAATACCTGATTAGTTACTAAAAATAGAATGTGACCTATGATCCAATAACAGAATACTCATTGTACTGGTGACCAATTGAGACTGTATGTACTCATTCACCCAATACTCTCACATCAACATGGAAAAGTAAACTCCCAGTCATAGAAAAGTATGTTGTCACGATAGGTGTGTCAATAACAAGGAATAAAAATCATTAAAGACATCCTAATTAAGTTGTGAAATTTTGGTGGTTGAGAGATAAATCTGAAGATAAGCACATCAAACTATAAGAACAAGGAAACAATCGTATATTACACACTCTTAGAGCCAGTGTTAAGTTAACACGTATTTAGTTAAAATAGAAGGTGAAAAATTGAGTAGAGGTAAACTTATACCTTATGGCTCATCTACTTTTTCGAATAAACTCATTAAAATTAAAATAAGTCAAATAAAAACAAACAAATATGATCTTTATATAATGTTTATTTTCACAATTAAACTAGACAACACATGTTACACGTTCAAATATTTATAATTGAACAACGATGCTTTAAATAGTGCAAATATGGATACAAATCATCTGAAAAAGTACACATATAACAACATAGTCATGTGTTTAATGCTTAATTTACAAGTTTACGTGGTCTCCCACGTGGTTTTTTTAATACACAAGGATCGCAAAATTTAACACAATTTTGTTCATTGTTCTTAATAGCATAAGATCCATCAGTTATATTAGTGATCGAACGGGGATCAATTCGTTTGTGAGCTGTGTCTGTGAGAACAGTCGAAAGGTCACTCTGTTGATACTGGAAGTCGTCATAAACGGGAGGAGCAGCGATCGACCACTCACCCTCATTGGTCGTTTGTTCTCTGTCATAGTCTGAGCGAAATGTAGAAGCTCCATCAGTGGTTGCTTGTATACTGTCACACTCAGCTGAGAGAATCGTAGACCCATCACCTGTGGCTACTTGTAGTCTGTCACACTCTGAGAGAATCGTAGACGCCAGCAAAACTGCTGCCAAGAATAATTGGGTTCGTCATTTTCATCATCGTGGATTGTTAAAACAATCGTTTCTTCACAAAAATGAACCTAGAATAAAACGAGACAATTTAGGTTTAAAAGCCAGCAAAAACTTCTAAATGAAAAACACTTTATAATAAAATATCTCTGCACAACGCTGTAGCTGATGTCATTTCTCTTTGTTTCCCTCTGTCTTTTCACCCCTCACGTTTTCAAGTTGGTACAAGTTATTATAGCGGTTCTCATTACAAGTCACAACATCCAAGTATTGGATATCTCTTTCACTTCCCACCTAGTAACCTATTGTCCATGAGTCTCTTGGGTAAGTAAAACCTGCTTCTACGTAAAATTTACTCTACTCCACCTCCAGAGGATAACACTTCAAAGGATTTACCAGTATTAATATTATTCCACTTGTCGTTTTCTTTGATGTTACAGTTACTTCTTTATGGTATTAACGATGAATCCTTTATTTTTTCGGTTTCCTTTACTATAACGTCAATCATTACTAGCAACTAGTTTCAAATTTTCATTACATGTGGAAATTTACTATTTATCATCATCAATAAAGATAATGTCTCTACTAGTTGTGTAATAACCCAGTAATAAAGATAACGAAGAAGAAACAGAGAATATCAAAATCAAAAGGTAAACTCGACTCCTTAGCAATTACTTACCTTGGTAGCTCTATCGGTTAGTGTATCACCTTGCTGGCTGCAAGCGTATTGTTCGTTCCACGTTGCGTTAATTTGTTCAAAATAAATATCATGTTCAAAGATGTGTATATCTCTATTACCAGTCGAGGAGTGGTTGTTAATTATTTCAGTTGGAATCTCCAGTCTTCCAGCTCCCTGATTTTGAGAGCCGGTGATGTAGGTGTCAGAGGTTTCACTAGAGTTTAAAAACCTTTCAAGTATATTTGTCTTTTTGAAAATTGAGTCTAAAGTTAAACCATTATTAAAATTACCACTAGGCCATATTGTCGTGGTTTGCGTGCTCATTGACAAATCACTATCTTCATCACTGTCTTCCTCTTCTGAACTTGAGTTTATTCGAAAAAGTAGATGAGCCATAAGGTATAAGTTTACCTCTACTCAATTTTTCACCTTCTATTTTAACTAAATACGTGTTAACTTAACACTGGCTCTAAGAGTGTGTAATATACGATTGTTTCCTTGTTCTTATAGTTTGATGTGCTTATCTTCAGATTTATCTCTCAACCACCAAAATTTCACAACTTAATTAGGATGTCTTTAATGATTTTTATTCCTTGTTATTGACACACCTATCGTGACAACATACTTTTCTATGACTGGGAGTTTACTTTTCCATGTTGATGTGAGAGTATTGGGTGAATGAGTACATACAGTCTCAATTGGTCACCAGTACAATGAGTATTCTGTTATTGGATCATAGGTCACATTCTATTTTTAGTAACTAATCAGGTATTGCATCAGAGATCAGAATCTATTTTTAGTAACTCAACATCCCCATTATAGGGGAACTGAGTAACACCATCTCTTTTTGTGAAAATTTCAGATTTCAAAGCTGGAGCAAACCATTCTTATTACAATCGCAGGCCTACTACAGGACAACCCTCAGCATCTGTGCGAGAGGGTGTCGTGACCTGGTAAACAATATTGTAAGGCAGTAACAAATGCTGTGGGGGTTACCAAACTTTTATTAGGGAAAATATATAAACTCACAGATAAACATTTCTAGGTAAAGCTCTTAAAGACCAAAGGCTGTTGTGAAGTAGAGTCCACAGTGTTGTAGCTTCTTCGTTAGAGAGGTCTAGAAAATTTTCCAAACCACCTTCTTTTAGTAACCACTCTCCAAATTCTCTTCCGATGATACCACCGGTCCAAGTACCAAAGTCCGTTTCTAAAACACAAATGTCGGAATCAGAGTCGAACATGTCTTTAACATGATTCTTAACTAATCGATAGGCGAGGGTATATAGGACAACAAGACGACCGAAATCGCGAATTCGATCTGAAAGTATTTCGATAACGATGGTTACAAACGTGGCGTAGATATCATGACCACCGACTCTCTGAATTATTCCAGTAAATAACAGCTCATTTCTCTCCGATCATGTATATACTAGGTTAGCCATCGCTTTATAAAACTTGGAATGTTTCTTACACGCCTTATCATATGTGTGAATAATATCAACCCCCAGGAACATAAACTCCTTCATAAGTTTATCCAAACACATTCTATGGACCAGAAACGCCCACGATCCTCGCTGAGAACCCGACCAATTGATTTACCTTAAGATGGAACTGGAACCGTTTTCAAAGTTACGCTCTTCTATGATTGGTTAATCACTCTGCCGTTCATAGTAATGCTCTTTTCTGACTGGTTATAATACAGATGTCAGCCATTTCTTTGCTCCGCCTCCCATGTTAATGCTCTTTTCTGAATGGTTATAATACAGATGTCAGTCATAACTTTGCTCCGCCTCCCATGCTAATACTCTTCTCTGGTTGGTTAATCCAGATATCAGTCGATGTTGGCATAGTCACTCGCTGATTGGATAATGTATTCATTTGTTACCAGGATATATTTAAACTAGACCCTTCAGGGCTTTCGTGTTATAAGTTTGGTTGCTTCAAGGAAAGTTACTATTCATTCTAACGGATTGAGATTCTATTTTACACAGTAAGTTGGATTGTTTTCTCTTAAAGTACGTTAAGGCTTATCGATAAAAGGTTATTCAATTTTATTAATGTGTTTAAAGTAGGTATGATAAGTATTGTTGAGATTGAAGTTAAACTAGGTATGTTAAATATGGTTGACGAAAGGGTTATTGGATTTTCTCCAGACGGTTTCTCATAATGAGGTTTCTTCTGGTGAACATCCGTGTCCATTGCGTTCAAAGAAGTTTAAATGGCGCGGTGATTTGTTGGAGCATACTCGACAATTACATACAACCATCATGGCACACTAGACAATCTACATACACTCATCACGACACACTAGACAGAACCTACATTCAGCCATCCCGACACTAGACAACCTACAACAGCCATCATGCGACACTAGACAATCTACATACAAGCATCATGGCACAGTCGACAACCTACATTCATCCATCATGGCACAGTCTACAACCTACAGTCATCCATCATGGCACAGTCGACAACCTACATTCATCCATCGTGGCACAGTTGACAACCTACATTCATCCATCATGGCACAGTCGACAACCTACATCATCCATCATGGCACAGTCGACAATCTACATTCATCCAGCATGGCACAGTCGACAACCTACAGCATCCATCATGGCACAGTCGACAACCTACATTCATCCATCATGGCACAGTCGACAACCTACATCATCCATCATGGCACAGTCGACAACCTACATCATCCATCATGGCACAGTCGACAACCTACATCATCCATCATGGCACAGTCGACAACCTACAGCATCCATCATGGCACAGTCGACAACCTACATTCATCCATCATGGCACAGTCGACAACCTACATCATCCATCATGGCACAGTCGACAACCTACATTCATCCATCATGGCACAGTCGACAACCTACATTCATCCATCACGACATACCATACGTCTCTGATAAAACGACATGACATACGTGACTGTTACAACGAGATGACTATTACAACGAAATGACTGTTACATTGACATGACTGTTACAATGACATGACATACGTGTCTACTACATCGACATGACTGATACAACGACATGGCTATTACAACGACATGGCTATTACAACGACATACCATACGTCTCTGATAAAACGACATGACATACGTGACTGTTACAACGAGATGACTATTACAACGAAATGACTGTTACATTGACATGACTGTTACAATGACATGACATACGTGACTGTTACAACAAGATGACTATTACAACGAAATGACTGTTACATTGACATGACTGTTACAATGACATGACATACGTGTCTACTACATCGACAGAGAGTTCAGTGGTTGAATATAGAATCGACTCTGAGCAATCGGCGCAAAATATAGTCAGTAGCCAAACATTGAATATAAATTCGAAGGCTTCGAGATGCAGATGTGTAGAAGAATAGGGAGTATTGGTTGGAAAGAATATGCCCTTTTGCCCTACCGTGTCTAACTATTTTTGACTTTGGACCTAGATTTTTTAATGTTTTGAGTTCAACTTTTTTAGTTATGAGACGAAATTTTGGGGTTTGGAACTAAGTTTTCTTATCTGTAAGGTTCACCATTACTGTTGTCTGTTATTCATTGAAGTGCTAAAGATATAGAACTCCAAAGTCTAAGCTTTCGTGGGTTTGGGAGTAACGTTTTGGTCTTTGCTTGTTGAGTCAATCGAATAAAAGTCGTCGTCTGTTAATTTGAACGTCGTCCCCTGCTCTACTACAACTTTCACTACAACAACTTCTACTATCAACTACCTCCACAACCAGCTACCTCTACAACTACAACTTCCACATCCGACTACCTACTACTTCTATTACACGCCAACTTCTAACCTACTACTACAACTTCCAACGTACTACCTCACCCCATCAAGTGACAGGTCCATTTTGAACAACGTGACCACCTCCCCTTTAGCCATTTAACACTATCATGTATTACTGATTGTAAATAAACTACTTTGTTTTCTATGTATTAAATATGTGTATAATGTACATTAGTTAAAGAATACATTTTTGTCTAAACCATGTATTATCTATTGTTCAATATATACGAATAAAACAATAAATAAATAAACTTGTCAGTGTTAATTTCCCCTAAACATCTCACATTAAAACAACCACCCAGTAAAATTCCCCTGATAAATGACACTCCTGATGAACACTTACCGGCTACGGAGATTTCACCACGGGAGGCGGATTCTTTGATGTAAACGCGGTCCGTCTAACGGGAACTCTTTGATCTTGCTTAACGTTAAACGCGGCCCCTCGCTGCGCGTCTTCGCTGCGCGTCTACCGAGCTCTTTGATCTCGCTTAATTAACGCGGTGTTTCGCGTTTGGCGTGTAGTTACTTCGTTAACGTAGCGTCGTCTAGCATGCGTAACGGCCTAAGCTGTTACCTTTAATTCTAAAGGAAGTTTTTTAAAACAATAAATAAACTTGTCACTGTTTTTTATTGCCTGAGAGTATAAAGAAAGAATAGATTTATGAAAGTTACGGAACCATTGAAAGTACAAAGAATATAATAGATTTATGATACCACCACCGCCCCTTCACCACTGCCGCGGGAGGTCACCCGAGAGGTCACCACAACACCACCACCGCCACGAGAGGTCACCACGACCGGAACAAAAATGGGCGGGTAGACTCTCATATAAGGAAAAAATGTGCTTCCATGTACGGGTAGACTCTCATATAAGGAATTAGGTGCGTTTCGACGCCTTCACAACACCACGAGAGGTTGAGAGGTCAACGAGAGGTCACCGGAACCAAAATGGGCGGGTAGACTCTCATATAAGGAAAAAATGAAGACTCTCATATAAGAAAAAAACGGCACCAAAAAATGTGCCTCGATCTGCAGGTAGACTATTTATATAAGAAAAAACAACCCGGCTGCAGCAATTTGGCTGCAGATCGAGGCACTTTTACGCATCCTTTCACTGGATCTATATTACTATCGAGTGGAAGAGCAACTCATTCTATTCTATTTAGAAATCAGTTTCACTGCAGACGTGAATTCCCTGCATCCGCTCCACCACTTGTCACAGCATTTCCCTTTCCCAAACTGCATCGGTGAATTCCGTTGATCAGGTCGCTCTGTGCACATCATATGCTACTACATAGGCGATGATATCAAACCTCCTTAGTCGCCTCTTACCAAATTCTTGGCAAGTAACAGTGACTCTATTTTCTCACATCACCGTGGGAGCCCCGGTAGCGACACGGGAGAAAGGCAACCCGGCACTCAAAAATGTCCTGCCAAAATCGGATGTGTTGGACCAGAAGGCGTAAACATGGCAATATCTTGTAAACTATAACGCATCTACCTCTACCTAGCCAGTGGCTGACCAAGCTCTGTACAGGAGGGTCCAAGCCTTGTTTTTTTCTTTTTCTTGAGTATCTTGCATATTATCGCCCGCTTTTCGTTTATATCCTTATATATATTTTAGTTTTGTTGTTTATTTTTTCCAGCTGAAGACCTACTTGGCCGAAACGTAGTTCAACTTTTGTTTTGTTTCTCACCTACGTAAAGCTGTTAAAATGCCACTTTTTTCTCTCTCTCTCTCTTTTTTAAAATTGTCATTACTACTCTTACCTAAGGAAGCAGCGATAGCTCAGTGCTTAGTGAACTGGACTAGAAAGGACAAGAGGTAGGGTTTGATCTCAACCGACGGCTTCCGGATTCACCCAGCCTTAAATGGGTACCGGATTTTTTTCCTGGGAAGGTAAAGCAGCACGGGCGTAATACCGACCACATTACCGCAAAAATCATGTGCTGAAGGTCTGTAAAATGTATGGTCACTAACACCATATTCCCTATACGCCACTTGATACGCCGGGGGTACTTTACATTTTACTTACTCCTAACTAATGTCCTATAAAATGTGAACGATGACGAGGTGCAGTCATCGGATGGGCGATGCTGAGGAGTGGTGGGTGGTGTGGTTGATGACAAGGAAAGGAATCTGCTAACAACGTGACACGGCTTCAGTTTCAGATTTCACCAGCTTCTAAAAACGGGTGCTATTTATTTCACTAGGAAAGTATAGCGACCTGCCGTTATACTGACCACATTAATAAAAATGTACCAATGGTTATGAAAATATAAAATGTTGGAATTATGGCGATATTCTAGACACGCCAGAGGGTAGGAAGCGTTGTCTTTATGACTCTATTGAAGTGTTGTCTTTCTAACTCAATGATAGTGTTATTTTTATAATTATTTCATAGTGTTGTCTTTACAACTATAGTATAGTGATAACTCTACAAATATATTATAGAGTTATCTTTACAAATATGTTGTAGTGCTAACTGTACACATATAAAGTTGTCTATACAAATATATTATAAAGTTGTCTTTACAAATATATCATAGTGTTGTCTTTACAAATATTTTACAGTGTTGTCTATACAAATATATAATAGACTTGTCTTTACAAATATATTATAGTGTTGTCTTCATCAATATATTATAGTTTTGTCTTTATAAATATATTATAGTATTGTCTTTACAAATATATTAAATTGTTGCTTTATAAATATATTATAGTGTTGTCTATACAAATATATAATAAACTTGTCTTTACAAATATATTATAGAGTTGTTTTCATAAGTAAATTATAGTGTTGTCTTTAAAAATATATTATACAGTTGTCAGTACAAATACATTATAGAATCATCTTTACTAATTTTCTGTAGTGTTATCTTTACAGATATATTATAGTGTTGTTTTTTTTACAACTCTATGATAGTGTCGTCTTTACAAATACATTATAGAGTTATCTTTACAAATATATTATAGATTTGCCTCCACAAATATATTATAGTGCTGTTTTTTTACA